>QUSF01000002.1:14699566-14713934 GCA_003676055.1 Chloebia gouldiae | reverse complement strand
TATATATATATATATATATGCATGTGTATATATCTATCCATGGCCTTTGAGAAACTGTGATTATCTTTACATCAAAGTAGCACTAACTAGAAATAAGTTTGTCACTTTCTGGGAGTTTCTGGTACCTGGGTTCACAGGTTCCCACACTGAAAGGACACCGAGTAGCAATTCTCACAGTCGGTCAGCTGTGTTTTAGTTGGGATTGATTTACTGTTTAACAAAATGTGTCCTTTTAAAACAATAATTAATTTTAGCTTTGGATTTTTTGTTTTTTTTTTTTTTCACTTACTTTGAATAAGATTTAAAATGCTTCAAAATGATGTTTTTAACAGTATTTATGATTCCACCATGTTATTACAGTTTAGAAGTAATTATAACTGTTAGAAAAACCTGCTATGATAAGGAATAAATAAAGAAAACTGATAAGAAAAGGCCCCTTGGTAAGATCACACTGAATTTAATTTATGAATACTTTACTATTGGTAGCTGTCACTGGGTGGGCTGTTAGCTGCTTTCCCATCATAGTTAACTTTACTCATCAATATACTGCTCCTAGGTCCTTTAAAAATTAGTTGCTTTTCACAAGTACTGTAACCAAAATCTTAATACTGGAAAAGTTTGGTTCCTTGCCAGATACTGATTTCTTCAGACAGCTTTAAAGCTGTCAACCTTTTTTTTTTTTTTCCCCAGCATAAGTAACTGAGAATTAAAGCGGAAGATATTGTTCAGTTATTTGGAGATCACTGACCAGGCTATAAATGCTTTAGTTAGCTGACAAACTATGCACAAAGGTTCTCACTTTCCTATTTGAGCTTTGGGTGAAAATGAAAAATTGTGCAACCTGCATAGTAAACCTGAGCAAGAACCCTTACAGATGAGAAGCATGGTTGGTGAGGAATACTTATGCTGACTGACCCTGAACAATTTAATTGAAAGGTGCAACATTATTATTTTGAGAGCCAGGAAATGTGAATAATGGAATCTTGAAGCCAGAATTTCCAAATGGCAATACATTAAGCATGACTGTTACACGAAATAAACATTTCTCTAACCATGTAGGATTCTTATATTATTTTGATTGTGAATGAATGAATATTAATGAATATTATTTGAAATGTTGGCTATTTTGTATTTTAGTTGGGATACAAAAAAAAAAAATTAGTGTGTTAGCAAAATTCCAGTTAGGAAGCTACATTATACATGATTTGTATGTGTTGTAAAATACACACAAAGAGATCATGTATCAGTAAAATGTGATATGAAAGCTTTACCAGCACACGTGTAATATTTGATGCACGGTAAAGCCATATAAGTATTAAATCCTTCCAAATTATGCAGTCCAGAAATATGATTCCTATGTTGCACTATCAGTTTTTCTGCTACACTACCAATTGTTCTCTGTAGCCTATACATTAAACAAGTATTTGCCAAGAATTTTACAAAGGCTGAAGTCTTTATGGAAGAATGGAAAAAACTACATTGAAAACCTGAACAAGAAATAAAAGATGAAGAAGAGATGAGAACAGTACAGATTGGTAGGGTAAGGACAAAAGGGATCTCAGCTTGTGTTATAGGTAAAAAACATGTATACATTTCCCTCTACAACCTGGGGCAAGAGCCAAGGTTACTGATTCTCACTACTCTTCTGTCAGCAAATATGTGTGCAACATCTCAGCAATGTTCCCCATCTCCTCCTGGTGCCAGTCCATGCAGATCACTAAAGCTTCTACTGCTGTTGCTACGACAGCAGCCCAGGCTATGGAGCGGACACCAAACCGTCCCATGGTGGCTGGTGGCCTGACAGATGGCCAGTAGTATCCCATATTATGGAACTTCTGCTTCTGTTCTGCTTCCTCATTTTAGAAACAAGGAAATTATACTCCCAGACCTCACTCACAATGTAAATGAAGTACTTCACAGTTCAAAATTTCAAAATCAAATTCTCTTATGTAGCTTTGGTTTAGCTGATTTGTGCATGCACATTACATTTACATGATCACATCTTCCATCTTAAGCAGAGGACAAGAGCATAAATGAGAGCTGTGTAAAGGATGCTGCCATCCATAGGACTCCTACTTCCCTGCTTTCAAATATATGTGGGAAATGCTAAGATGCTTTATTTCTGTCTCTGTACCAACTTCACAGAATGTAGAGACAGAGGACATTAAAAATATAAATGTGATGAAGTCAGGAGATGGGCTGATCAGACAAGGGAGCTTGAGCCAGGGAACAATGTAGAAAAAAATGATGAAGAAAAAAAACACAGGACAGAGTAAAGGGGCCAAGTGGAAGCTGGACAGATTCAGAGTTTTGGGATAGGAGAAAGGACAGTATGGCTGCTCTGGAACTGGACTCTCCTGCTTTTTCTGCAGAGTTCATCCCTTTTCACAAAGGGTCAATTACATTACATAGATCTGCTAAATTCCCATAACTCAAAGCAAATTCAAGGGTTTGAACATATACAGCTCTTTACAAGTTCTGCTTCAGTGAAGAACTGACAAATTGAGTCCTAAAAGTATCCAAGTGAGCAATCAAAATTATATGCCTAAATTTCTGTTTTAAAATTAAGATAATACCAACCCTATTTACTTCAGAGTATAACTGCAGATGAAAAAAAAATTCTTTTATAACTAAATAACTAAATATATTAGGAAACACTCATGTGATGGTAGTGACAAATGTGTGAGTGAATGAATAAGTCTATCTTCAGAAGGCAGTTTGAGAAAACTGGAGTGAATAACAGGCAGGGCCTCACATGGGATAATAAAGGAAAAGAGAAGAAATTAATTAGTTGCTTATGCAATGATTAATATCTGTCCTGTGCAATGATTTACTTTGTTATCCTGTGGAAAAATATATGATCAGAAAACAAAGAATTGCCATATAGTGCAAATACAAAGGAGAACTGAGTTAGGTAAGCCTGCTTAAAATTCTGTAATTTTGAAACTTAACAGAGTTTTATGTGCTCAACTGGTATAATGATAACTGCTAAATTAATAATTTATGCTAATGAATAATAAATAATCGATTTTAAACCTAAAAATATTACTTTAACTTAATGTTTCTTTTTTTTTAGGTAAAACTTGAAATAAGTAGAGAGAGCGGCATGATATAGAAGTGGGTTCTCAAGTTTAGGTGTTTTGGGACTTTTTTCTTCTTAGTTCCTACCAGGCAGCCTTGACTGCAGATGTTTGAGAAAAGCAGAGAAGATGAAGTAATTCAGAAATAGCTTCCTAGGATAAGTAGAAACCTTATAAAGGGTTTGCTTAAAACATTCATGCTGCCTCAAGACTCTTCTGCTGTGTTTTGCTTATACATTCACATTTCCTTGAACTTCTACCATTTGACCCATCCCAACCCAAAATCCAGGTCCAAATCTGAGTTTCTCTGAGGTGTGCATGACTTTCTCTGCCTATACTTAAATGTTTACCTGATGTCATTTACATCCCCTTTTACATATCACATATTCTTCTGGCAGCATATATCAGCATGACCTAAACTAATAGTTTCAAAACATTATTTTTTATTTTGTGGGAAATCAGCTGTAAGTTTTGCATGTATTGTTTACCTCTAGCAACTAGATTAGGTAAAACTAGAGAGCAATTTTACTCCAGCAGTTTTCTCATGCTTGCTTTCTTATTTTTCCCATGGTTTACATCAAGAGTTGTTTGGGTTTTTAAAATCAGCATATGTACTGAACTCAAGAAATGTATTGTAAAAACAGAGTACTGCTAAGCAGTATGGCAGCATGTGGTACCCACTCATACTTTCCCTACTGAATTTTCCTCATTTCTTGAGAACATTTTCTATCTTAACCAAATCACCAGCTCAGGAGCACTGCCCTGTCATAGCACTAATAAATGCTATAGTTCTTCCACACAAAGAGTTGCAGTAGAGCATATGTGCAGGAAGACAGAGCAAAGCTATGTCTCATGAGTCTCTAAAGTTCATCGCTCAAAACTGTTACTCCAAAAAACTGAAATGAATGAGTAAAGAACTCATTTTAAGCAGGGGATAACTAAGTAAACATTAAAAAAAAAAACATAGTCACATGAGAAAATGCATTAGGTTGGTAGCAATGATACGAACCTGGGGAAAATTATGCAAACGTTTGGGAAAAACAAATTGCTCTCCCTCCAACTGTGTCTGAGAAAATGCAATGCTTTACTGCTTGTGTAATCAGAAGTGTTTCATCAGTCTGATTGTATGGGAATTTTCTGTTCTAACTAGCAAACTCAAAGTTCAGAAAAAAAATTGAATAGGAATACAAACATTAAGATGAAATTCCAGAAATTCTGTCTTTTGTTCATCCCTGTCACCTAACAGACACACAAAAGGACATACTAGGCCAACAGACTTATGTACAGAGCCCCTCTGTATGGAATTTCTAGAGATTTCAATACATGTTCCAAGCAAGATCAGCCCCTTCTGCAGCAGCTCTCCAGATAGCATTTCTAATTTCTGATAAAACTTTACACAATTTGCAGTCAAATAAATATTTATAAAGAAAATATTTGTTCTTTATATCTTACTTGAGTTCTTGTGAGCTTGTGGCCAGCATACTCCGAATGCTTTTGTCAGCCAAGGGACAGCCAGATAAACTGTAAGACATGGCAGGACATACAAGTATGTTAATCTTCTTATTAACTGAACACTCCCAAACAAACACAACATAAAAATTAAAAAGTAAAAGTTTGTAATGCAGAAAAGCGATGGGGCAAGTGCTGTAATATTGAATTCTGTAATATAGTTAACCCTCTGAATATATTTAGTTATCAATATTACTTCCAAAATTACATACTGTAAATGTTCTTGTTTGTTTGTTTGTTTCTCTATGAACTAGAAAAATATAACAAAAATATTGGAGATTCCTGGGTTAACTACTTAAATGCTTAAGGAATACTTTGGAAATTTGAGTAATCTATTTAAAAATAAAAGACGTTTATACAACACACAAATTAGCATGCTTTTAAGATCAACATATATTACTCAAAGGGTTAACACATAGTTCAACGTTTTACTTTGACAGCATTGTTGAGGTAAGCTGAAAACAATAAATTGAAAAGACAGAATCCACCATGAAAAAAATGAAGTCACACCTTCTATGTGAGGCGTAATTACCAGTCACATGACCACTCCCATCACACCCTGGTGTTGGACATCTGCCACCAAACAAAAACAAAAACAGCCAAAATAGTAAGTATGTTTAAAAAAAAACTTTTAAAAGTTTCATTGTTTCCAGTTTAGCTGCAATGACTGCAAGGGGTTTTAAGCATCCTAATCGAAAAGCTGCAAAATGAACAGGTTTAAATGAAAATGGCGTCTCCATACAATATAGCATCATTAAGAACAAGCAAATACACATTAGCTTATCACTTTACTTAACTGGCAGTTTGAAACATTTATATGCTGCAAATGTTGCATGCTCATACTGCAAGGCGTATATGTATTCGTTGGTTTAAAAAAAGACAAAGAGAGAAAAAGTTAAAAGGAGATAAATAATTTCACCTCACATTATGCTTACGTTATTAAATCCTTTTTGCTCTCTTTGCATTGAGGGTATTTGGGTTTAGGACTTGGGATTGTAACTTCACCAGGATACCTTCTTTCTTCAAGTGCCTCTTGGAAAGGATCCAAATCTTCCGGCTACATGCAAATATATACATATTAATTTCAGCTAGAGAAGGTCACAACTTACACAAAATAATGCAAAGCAGAGTCATCATCAGATGGTATCTCATTCTTATCCTATTCTGACTGAGAAAATTAATGAAATTATTTTATATTCTTTCACATACTAAACTTATGAATAATATTTAAATATTTTGATTAAGGCTTCACATTATGTGAAATACATAATTTATTTAATTATAAAAATAAAAAGGAAAAACTCCAGCTTTTTCTGTAGCTGTCATATTATTTTCCTCTAAAGACTCAGGTCTTTTCCCTAAAGCCAATGCACAAGAGAGGAAATGCAAAAAAGATGACTAAATGCAGTATCTTATGCATCAAAAAGCCATCTTAAATAGCATTTTAAAGGATTTAGAACACCTCAAAGATGAAAGAGAAGCAATCTTAACATCTACACACAGCATCTCAGTCTGGGATAAATCTCAATGGATCTGTCTGGCAAGACAGAATGATATAATTTGTAATTAACTTTAGTGATGTTCAGAAATTCAAGCCTATCTATTTCAGGAATGCAGTGGCTGAATGCAGGGATTCAAGGATTCCTGCAGATGGTGCTATAAACGACATAGTAATAAGTAGGGAGTTCTTACTCGGAAAAAACATTGTTGCTTTACCTCACGTTTCCTTGATAGTGACAGATTTCCTGCTAACTTCAGTGAAATTAATTGCAAAACTGTACCACCAAAGCTAGAATGCATTCAGGCTATCTAGTGAAAATGCCACTTCGTTATATATTTCAAAGATACTGAGAATAGTTTTATGGTTTAATTAAATTGGCAAGAGATGTGCTAAACACAAATGATTAGCCTAATTTTTAGCTATAAACCAACTAGAAGTCCTCAAACAACTAAATTGAACTGCGTGCAGGATTTTAAGCTGCAGAATGGATAAGTGCTAAAGCCTGACAGAAAAAAGCAGCATCACTGAACCTTGTCAGCAGACTTCTTCAGTGTCCTGTCTATTCTGTTTTGAAAAGCAATAAAAATTCATTACATATTTTCTTTATTTGCCTCTTCTCTTTAAAGGGTTTTGCTGCTGTCATGGTATTATAAGTAGAAAAGAAACACTGATTTCTTATATCCCTCCTTTGTATTTTTGAAAAAAAGTATTTCATTAATGCAGGCCCTTACACAGTGCTATCAAGAACATATAAGTAATCCAGAAGATTACTTGACATCTTACATTATACTCTACTGTTTTGTTTAAATTGATTTCTAAGTAATACATGCTTTCAAATAGCACATCATTTATGGTTTTCAAATTCAGGAGAATATCTTGTCTTCAGAGATGATTATCCCAGTACTGCACGGTTATGTCAACTTGCTTATACAGAGTAATATAATCTGGATACAGCAAAACATCTTTACTGAAGAAAATATTTGTTAACAAGATGATGCTGTTAGAAAATATGATTCACATTCATGGTTCAAATGTTGTCTTATGGAACTTAGTCACAGATCAGATGTGTGCCAGTATGATATAGTCCTAGAGATTAACCAGCAAAAAAGTCCTTTTTGTAGAAAGTCACCAGTTTTGTCACATACTAATTTTGCTTCCTATGTCCCTCCAAATTTCAGAAAATTAATGAATTATCAAAATTAGACTATATATATGAAAAAGACATACATTAATTTCTTTGGAATCATCTTCATCTATCCTACTTGGCTTCATTTTAGTGTAGTCCACTGGCAAGTCCCAGCAGTCCCCCTCATTCAGTTGGTAACAGCGGTTGTTCATCACGGCTTGTCGCTGTGGGGACATTGGCTCCAGTGGGGTCAAAATGGTGCAGCAGCCATCTCGCTGCCTCTGCTTGTTCATGCTCAGATCCAACGTCCCATTTTCATCGACTTCCATATCAGGATTCTGTCAAAATAAGAAAAATATTGTTAATTCAGCTTCACACTGGCAAACTGCTACCTCTTCTTCAATCTGATTGCCTAGCAGAATGATAAAATGCTTTTCCATTCCTGTATAGATTGTAAGCATTGAGCCCCCTCCTACACATAGCATGATGCTGTTACACAACATTAATGCTGTTAAAGTAGATTTCTTCCTGAATGGCTAATTTGATATTTGGGGGGAAAGGGGAGAGTCTTCAGCACCCTTCTTGCCACCTAGCACATAAGTGAAAAATATAAGTGATATATAAAGGAGAAAGCTCTAAAGGTATTTTCTTGCCATTGTCTTTATGTTCCTGATTTATTCTGTGGCAGGTGAAGTACCTTGTGAGGTAACATCTGCATAATTCTTGTTTTCAGTCCTGGCATACATCTGGGTGATTGGAGAAACAAAAACCAGCTAACATTAAATAACCTTTGTTTCTTTTTCTTTTACATTTGCAGTCAGTGCTTGAATAGATAATGTCAGAAAATTAAACAGGGAGGTAGGGTAACAAAAGAATTCCTTTTGGACACCATTTGTCAATGAGGAAATGCATTTAAGTTTCACAGCTCCTTCCCTGCAGATGAACACGTATTGACAATTCATGTACCTATTTTGATAATAATTTGTTCCAATTTCTGTGACAACTGGTACTGTGAAAAATGGGATGAGTATGGGCTCTTTTGCAGAAACAAACAAGTGTTAACTATTATACTAGATAAGGAGAAATAATATCTCTTAAAATGAACACAAAATTTAAGAACTAAGGACAGATAACATAAAAATGCCCATAGAGAATCCCTCATCCTTCCAAAAATGAAGTGTTCCAGGAGAAATTTGGTTTCATTGTGAAATGAATGTGAATCTGACTGACTCCTTGTATGTCTTGTGACTTTCTTTCCTCTTGAGTAACAACAGAGCTGCAGGAAACCACTGCAAATGCAAATCTCTCTTTCTGAATTACTGCCTTTTGTTAGAGCTTATATCTAATTGCTGATATCTGGCTAATTTAATTTAGAAAGTATTTCTTTATCTCCTCAGACTCATTCCTTCAGTTGCAATATAGTGACACATTAGGAAAGAGGCCCTTGCTGGCTTAGACACAGAAGATTTTTAGCATTCTATTCCAACTTCTCCCATCATACTGAATAGAGAAGAACTGCATTTATTTACATGAGAGAAAGAGATTTCCCTCTTGAACAGTACTAAATAAATTAATATAAAAAGCAGTTTTGAAAACAAAGTCCATTCTGGCTTAGAGCATGATTATTACTAATACTTACTGCTACAGGTTTAGTTTTTTATGAATGATCATAACATGAGGTGGTTTGCACAATAAGAGAAAGCAAACCTTTGTCTACAGGAGAAGAAGAGAACATGTCTGCCAGCTCAAAATCTCTCTACAAGCAGAATAAAAATGCTTGCTCTGCACTGCATCTGCTCAGCCATCTAGTGGTCTCCTGTAGGCAACACTGTGCTGTTTGCGTGTGCATGTTAAATGATCATTTTTGAACAACTATCAGAGCAAAAAATTTACATTTAAAAATGAAATCTACTAAATCTTTGACGAATGTTAACAGCACACTGTTTTTTCTTAATACAGAAAGCTTAATGACAAAAGCTTTTATTTGTATCTGTATGGCCATTTTATATGGACATACAGAACAGGAGTCAATCTGCAAGACTGTAATGCACATTTTAAGTCACCTGTACTGGAGGATTGGTTTATTTCAAATATATTATGCATTGACTTAAAAACTCTGGTATCACAGACAGGCAAGAAATTATAACATACAGCACCACAGATTTCTCTGCACTGAATCTTACAAGCTTAGGTCCCATTTGTGCCTTTTAAATGAAAATGCAGAGTTAAATCTTAATCCCTGTGTCAAATGTATGAACCAAACTGCATTTTGCAAAAAAACCCAACACCCAAGCAGTAGTGAAATTAGTACCACTTGAGCAATCCAAACATCTTTTATAATTACAGTAAGAGACAAATTTAAAGAAGGAGTACATGGTATCGGCATCATTAGTTTATAAAACCATCATGATTTCCTGCGATACTTGTGAACAATTTGTATCTTTCTTTTGGTATTTTTTCTCCCTGCTTTAGCAGAGCCACCAGATTATGTTAATTTTGAGGGGAAAAACAGGCAAGATGTACTAAAGCTTTTCTTTCAATCAGGGCTGCAGAGCAAGTACAGTTAGAAGAAATCATCAACAAACAGATTTACAATTTTTACCCTTGCACAGAGATCCTGAGGCTTAGTGGAGAGGTTCTGAGGCATCTCCCTGCAGCGGGTGGAGAGATTCAGAATAGCAGTAGCAGCCATGTGTGCTGCCTCCATGTCATGAGTATAGTCAAAGCTGCTCTTGCTGCAGGTACTGCTGGCACTGCTGCCTCCACCACAACTCATATTGCTGCTGCTGCTAGGGGCATAACTGCTTGTTGTACTGCTGGTTGGACTTGAATTCTTACAGTAGCGTTTAGCTGTGGGAAGAAATATGACAAGGATGACTCAAAAGAAGGAGAATTCTGCATAAATGAAGAGGAAAACAAACTGCTGGAGGTGAAATTTATAATGAGGAACAGTAACCAATGCCAAAAAAAATGCCCGCAATAAAAATGATGGCTGTATTTCTTGATTTCTGCCTGTGAGTTTTATACGCTACATGTGTGAGATTGCATGAAATAACCTCCTGTAAAAATCTGCATGACATGACCATGAATTGTTCTGACAAACAGGCTGGATTTATAAAACAATAAAAACACAAACACTGCTTTTACCCCACATATATAGTCAGACATAAGGTACAATCTGCTCAGCTCATTCATTTTTATTAATGACAGGCAATGTAACACTATGGGACCTTTTCCTATTTACATGAGGAACTGTTAGTTTAAGGCCTAGAACTCCCCAGAGTTACTGGAGATCAAACCCTCTGCAAGGCTGATGAGCTTGGCCTCTGGGCCACAGCACCACCCATATGTCCTCAAACACCTCATGCTTCCTAAAAGCTTTATTTCCTCCTACACCACTGGCAAATACTATGGCACTGGTCACCTCAAAGACAGGAGCACGACAGAAGAAAAAAGGGGGTTGTCATGTGTTAGCTTTACCATGACTTGCACAAAGGCAGAAGCAATGGCTGTTTATATGGTAACAACAGGTACAAGTGAAAAATCCCCCCTCCCCTTCAAACAACCTGAGCACCTATAACTCTTCATAAAACCCGTAAGGACCAAAGTCAGCCCTCCCTGCTCCCACTGTGGGCAGTGATGCCCAGCTGTGCTCTGACTGACACAAACCACAGGTGGTCACTCAGAAGAGCCAAAGCACTGCCAGTGCTCACGTCCAGCCTAAGCACAAGGCAGCACTGATGCTGGTTTTAAGAAATGCTCCTTGCAACCAAAGGTATTAGAGCAGTAAGGGCAAGCAGCCCTATTAGCCCACTTATTTCCCCAACCCTCTTCCCAGATGAGCTGTTTAAAAAAGTGTTTATAAAAATGCAAGAAAGTATGAGCTCGTCTCCAAAATGTGTAAGTTTATGTATTTTTAGAAAAAAATAAAAGCCAAGGTCAGAGGATACATCCATGCGCATAACAGCAACTACTTCCCCTTAAGATGGAAATGTATACTGCAGAGATCATACCTTATAGCATAGTGCAACAATAACCAACTAGCATGCTGATTAGAGAGCTACACAAAAAAGGTCAGGCCCTAGACAGAGCTCTTCCGTGATGGGCTCCATTTAAATGCCAGGCTCTTCACTTGTGTTTGTCTGAACAGACATACATATAATAATCTGCTCCCATGAGCACAGCCCATTTGTGAACCATGGCTGCTTTGGTAGGCAGACAGAGTTCAAAAGAAGAATCTGAAAGCAAAATGTCTCTGCTAGAGCTTATGACATCTTCCTTTCTCTAAAGAACTGAAAAAATCATGGCATTATTTTTACTGCAAAGGAAATAGTGTTTTACTTAAATCATAACAGATGGAGTTTTCTCAGGAAAGCCACATAATGCACAGGGTGTGATTTTTTTTAAGTGAAGTGAATGCTAAACATTCATCACTTTTTTTGTTTTTGTTGTTTTGAACACATAGTAGCACTACACTAGCAGGCTATCTACTAATAATAAATTTGTGAACTGTTCCTCAAGAGTATCATTATTAATATAGTAGTCAGTGGTGGTCATTAAAAATTCAGCATCTATCCATTGTTACTTTGCTACAGTATCCAAGACACGCAAGAATTTTCCTATACTTAAGGAAGCAAGTAATATAATAATTCAGTTTTTACTGTGTTATGTTAACACAGCAAGCACTATACCACTGAACTTTCCAAATTAGATCTTTCAAAAATCATCAAAACAAATAAGACTTTTGTCATTTTGAGAAAATGTTAGTCTTGTTATAGCAGGTCACATTTAGACAGACATAAGAGACATATTACATGTGAAATTATATATATATATGTATATATATATGAGAATGTGTGCTAAAGAGAGGGAGGGAAAGAGTCAGCTTTTATACATAGGACTAACCATCAGAAACTCATGCAGGCTCTGATATGGACTCCTCTGTGGCCTTGGTCAAACTACATTATCCCTTGAATTAATTTTCTCTACAAACAGAAAGTTGCTTCTAAAATTTAGTTGTGTTGTGATTCACTTGCAAAACACTTTGAAGATGTAAAGTGCTATAAGCATGCTACACAATTATTAGCTTTCAGACTACCAATAATTTAAGCAAAACTTACTTGGAGAGAAATGGCCATGGTTATCTTTACTGCAGCTGTACATTTGAAGATGAGTCATAACCCAGACTGTTCATTTCACATTAGCTTTTCAGAGAAACAAAGATCATCGATTTTTAATGAATAAAATCAATCTGTTCACTAATGAAGGGAAAGCTGCATTGTTTCAATACCAGATAGTTCTGCTTGATACAATGCCCACCCCTGTGGCACCAGGTTTATGAAGCTCTGCGGTCCATCTATGCTTTGCAACCCAGAGTGAAACCAAATGTGAAGAACCCCTTCCCCACTAAAAACAGACACAGGTCTAACCAGCTGCACACCCAAACTGGGCTTCCAACAGATTATACCCAGGGGCTGATTACAAAGAACCTCTCAAAGTCTAAAGGCTTCTCTTACTAATTAACAATGTGGGAGTGGGAGAGATCCCAAACACAACAAGACAAAAGGAAGGTATTTGGAGTGGAATTCAATTCTGCCCAGGCACCTTCACCCCCAGTATGATCTAAATACTGCATTAATTTACTGTTTTAGTAAATTAAATATGGTTTCAACACTTTTTTTTACTTGTACAATAAAAGATTCATCTCATCTAATTTCAGGTACCTGACCTAGTCATTATAGGCTTCCTATAAAGGCAGTGGAAAAAAATAGGAACTTTCAGGCCATGATTCACCTGACCAGTTTTAAACAAGCACTTCAGGAAAAGATGAATTAAATCAGAGAGGCATCTACTCTTCTTCTTGAATCTGAAAGGGGTGCCAAACTCAGCTGTTGGTGCTAACATTACAAAACTCTGGATATGGTCAGAAGAATCCCACTCACAACATTTTTTCAGTGTTTTGATAGAATGACCCAGGCCTATTGGTGGGATGACAACAATGCCTGCCATCTCCTAAGCAACTACAAGTGTTGCCATCACCACTGCCTGCTGTGTCCAGCTTTTCTTATCTTTACTGCTGTATACCATAAGCCCAGCATCCAATACACTATGCAACCAGTTTCAAAGGAAAAACAAGCCCAAAAATAAAAAAAAATTGTCAAGAATTACTAGATCACCCAATAATCCAAAGCATACATTTTCTGTTTGTTTTTTAATAAACCATAGTGTAAAAAAATATCAAGGAAACAATTAAAAGAAGCTATTTATGTTCATGTCACTCCCAACTCTACACTCACTGAAGATATAATACCTTTCTCTGATGATGAAAATACCATACTAGCTGACAATTGAAAAAGAATTGACATATGAAGCTATTGATTTTTCATATCCTTAAGACTACTTCTCTCATATAGCCAGAACTAAAGCACTGTTTACCTGCACATTCCCCCCAAAACCTTAGATCTACTTTTGGTTTTTTCAGGATGACTTTTCAGAACTGAATCTGCTTTTATATAAACATGCTTTACTGATATACATAACAGGTGTGCTCTCTGGACCTCCATAAAATCTTTAGTAGCAATAATTAATTTTTTAATATACAAATATAAAACCACCTAAAAATACTGTGGTGTTTTTTGAAGTGGCCTTTTTAAGTGAAGTCTCTTCCTGAAATCTCTTTCATATTCAGTTATTTACAATAACTGTCAGCAAAATCCTTGTTCCATTGAAGTCAGTGCCAAAATGTTTTAACAATTTCAGTGTGCCCAGGACTTCATCATTCTAAGAATTCAACTGATTTTCCTGAGCCAATTTAAGCCAAGTATGTTGGAGCACTTCTGAAATTTCAGAGATGCGAATCCTAGAGGTTTCATGAAAATCACTAACAGGGAAAAGAAGAACTGAAATCAGGCCCCACCTCTGGGACCATGTTGGCAGATCTGTCTGTCCAAACAGCACTTGGAACCAGGTGAAGTGTGCACTGTGTCCAGCACAGCCAGGAGTATGGAACAAAGCCAGAGAGCAGCCTTTGCTGGCAGCCAACCCGCCCCAGCGCTAACGGGCTTCCTCTGCTCCCAGCACACACGAGCCCCCTCCAGCAGCTAAACCAGCTCCAGGCACAGGTACACAGTGTCCCAGCTCCAGGCACAGGTA
>QUSF01000002.1:14462986-14699556 GCA_003676055.1 Chloebia gouldiae | reverse complement strand
ACAGTGTCCCAGCTCCAGGCACAGGTACACAGTGTCCCTCAGACCCTCTGGCTCACATTACGAGCACTGAAGCAACCTAGTCCCAGCCCTATAGCCAAGAAAAATTCCTATTTATATCAAAGGAAGATGAGTGTGCATAAAGACAGTGACCTGTACCAACATAGCCTTTTATTGTTTAAGGCCATTGTAAACTTGTGCTTGATGTTACATGTATTTTCAAATCCTGGTGGTTTTGGGAGAAAAAGTGAAATTTGTCATTATTTATTGAAAAAGGGGCCTTAAATGAGAAAAATATGTATCAGTTGCTTATGCATCAGTAATTTGGTCCGAAAATAAGCATTTTCACAGGAACCCCAGCAGTATTGTGATGCTTTCCTTTCTACATGAGTAGACAGAATACATATACAATATTTAATATCTAATTTACCTTATAGTAATGTATACTCATTATCTTCCTAACCACAGTTACTGTTAGTCCTTTACTTTTAATGCTGTTCAAGCCCTTATACTAATAAAGACAAATAAGATGAAGGTATGAGGAAAAAAAAAAAAGGTCTTTTACTAAAAATAGTTTCCTTTCACAACCCTATTCCTTTCTGCTATAGTGCAAGAATATGTCTGTTAATTCTATGAGAAAGGAAAATAACCAAAATATCAGCCATATGAAGGCAAGAGACATAGTAATTTTCTATTTGTTCACTTAACTACTTTTAAATGTCAGTCTGTGTTCAGGCTTTAGCATAAATTGTTCTGTACAGTATGTTTCCCTCTGTTTTCTTAAAGAAAAAATCTGATACCTGCCTGAAATTTCTTATAATAGTCACTGAGTAGTATCAAATACTTTAACCAAGAAAATAAACTGCTAGCACTCAAAGAGGAAAAAAAAGTGTGGTTTAGTTTTGTGTATATATATATATATGCATGCACATATATATACACATATATAATATATATGCATATATAAGTGTATTGTTCTGAAAAATTCCTGATGTCTTCAAAACTACAATCCTTTTTTATCCTGTAGTTCATTTTTCTCTCCTAATAAAAAACCTCTTGCCTGACTGATTCTATCCATTGTATTCTCCTGAACTGAAGCTAGTATCAGGCTTCTCTTGAACATTTTAAAGATGTTCAGTTTTCCAGAGAATTCAACCAGTGTATTTGTGAGGACAAAATAAGCAAAAATGAGTCTTTAAGTATGTAGCAGTGATTTCTGAAGTGCAATAAGGCCCAGGTTTTCTACTTCCACATCCCCACAAAGCGAGTATGTTATTTTTCTGGGTTACCTGAAATGCTGCACGGAAGCAAGAATCCTAATGTGACCCTTGAGGCCAGGTCTCCCACACAGTAACATAAGGATTATCTCTATTACTTAGCTTTTATTGCCATCTCAATACATCCCAGGAGCTTAATAGCTGGAGATGTCTTTTGCCAGTGCAACAATACTGAAGCAAGCACCGTATAAAAAACATTTATTTTAAAAGGCCTTTAAAATAACTTACATATGATAGCATTCCTCATAATACTGCATGAACATGAAAACATGTCTTATTTGTATGATGTTTACATATAAAACAACACGATTAACTGCAAACTTGTCTCTCATGTATAAGAGTGTGCACCTCCTACCATCATATCCTTTGGGGGATATATCCCTGGATTGCACCTTGGGAGCTATGGCTCTCTTGCCATAGGCATGGTTGTCATAACTGTTATATTCAAACGAAGTCTTAGAGTATTTCTCTAGTTCCTTGGCCAAGTTGGAGCGGGGTGTGGTGGTGGGGACATTGTTTCTGTAGCCATACTGAGGGATCTCCAATTGCTTAACAAAGCACATGGGCCTAGAAATTAAAGATATGTACAGTTTGTTAGATGCAGTTCAGTTTACTATGTTTGTGCATAATTTATAGTTCAGATTAGAAAATCTTAGTTATTTCTTGAACTCAAGAGACAGCAATATATTATTGCATTTCCTTAGTTTGGTTATTTTCAGCAGACAAACAATATTTATTTCCTTGAACAAAACCTAGACAAAATTAATTCTAATGCCACTAAATGTATCCTGCAGCTAAAAGTATTTTAAAGTTCTGTTTTAAAATACTTCAGGGTTTCCTTTTCCCTTTGTCATTGCACCACAAAGCAAACATTATTTTCTTTTGGGAGGTGAATTAAAGAGGGGCAAGCAGACTGACAGAAGAAGTTTGGACAAATTCTTTACATATCAAAAAGAAAAAGTAGATTGGGAAGCTCCACCTAATTTATGGCGTTTCCTCCATATTTCTTGCAACAGACTTGTATGCGGTTTTTCTCTGTGCTTTCAAAAGTAACTACTCCTGTTTCATCCTTCAATATACAAATCCATGTTCATCTTGAAAAGAGTCTCGGAAGCTCTGTTGACTCTGAGCTGCTGCCTTGCAGGTCCTGCTGATCCTTAAATGCAAGGTTCTGACAGAAGCTGCAATTCCTGACACACAGATGCACACCTCAAGGAAGGTCCCGAGAATGAATAAAAAATAAAACTGTTTCAGTTAAAAATCTCTTTCATTTAGGATGAGGGAGGACAGTCAGAAGAAGCCCTGATTGATGTTATTCAGTCATTTGAGAAACTTTGAAATCTCAGTGAAAGAACGCTGCAGTGAACTCCACTGTCACAGCATCTTCTGCCTGTGGAAGTCCTCAGCTCAAAGCAGGGAAATGAAGGCCAGACCTGCAAACTCTACCTATATAAGAAAGTGTCACATGACTGGGTCCTAGGAAGCAACTGCTCCACAATGCTGCATGTCTACCTGCTGCATGCAGCAGGAGGTGAGGACGATGAACAGTACACCTAAGGTGCTTCTGCCGGAATCAAGAAGCATTTATATTTATTTTTATTTTTCTTCTTTCTTCTTCTTCTTCTTTTTTTTTTTTTTTTACTGCATTTATAACCAGAGGAAATGGAAGAAACAATCACAGGAACACAAATTCAGTTGAGATCAGAAGTATCATCATGTTGACTAACAAAGCGAAATGTGCTCAATGTAAGAAATAGGTTTTAAATATGATGTAATGTTTTCCTGAATAAATTTATCATAAAATTTATTCAGGATATTTATATAAAGATCACCGAAAAAATCATATTAGTCATACTATTCCCTTTGATTTATGTATGCTTATTCCTTTAGCCACTTCTTCCTAAAAACAGTGGGCTTATTTATACAATGAGCTGATATGAATAGTTTGATCCTGTTTCAAGATGATCTATATTTAACCAAAAACCTGCAATTCACATCCTGAACATTTGGTGCAAATCCAAAATTTCAGTGGAATAGAAGTCCTATGAATTTAATTTCTTTTTAAGTAGGAACTTTTAAATGCAGGTGGGATGGAAACTGGGATGAAGACAAATATTCAAGATTTACTCTTAAAACATCTCTGTCTGCTTGCACGCAAATATTATAAATAGCTGTCAAATTCATCTTAAATACTTCAATGACTTAAAGGTAAAAGAGAAGCAAGAGACAAGATGAAAGAATTATCTGAGTTGCCTATAAAACCTGAAACACAAGGCAGCTCACAAGTGAAGTTGAGATTGCAGAACAATCCTAGGGAGTTTGCCAGCAAACTGGATGCTGCTTTTGAGCATTGCCTTCTATGGCAACTGACTTCACAGTGGCTTCTCTGTAATGAGCAGTGGTAAAAGTAACTGCATTTTTGATCTGTCTTTTTCCATCAAGTGAGAAACTGTTTTATTCCTTCAAAGAGTGGAGTTTTTTTTACTAATGGGATTTGAAGAACTCTTCTCTAAGAAACCTCTGTGGGATGTTGTATGCCAAGCTGTGCAAACTGAATTAGGGGCAGTTAAGATAAAGCCCATCAAAAACAAATCTGCAGAAGGGGAGCATAGTCAACAGGAATGATGAAAAATCTTCTGTAGATGTGAACCATAATTCTATGTTCGCAGCTTGACGGAAATGCTGGTTTTTGAAAAGACCATCAAGATTAGATGAACTTTTAAGAGAATATTCGAAGAATGGTGTTGATAATACAGTACAAAACTTTAAGCAGCCCAATCAGTTCTTAAATCTAGAAGACAGCTAAAGACTGAGAACTATTGGATAAGTAGGAAATTCTGGGAACTAAAGCTGCAGCACTTCCTCCACACTCTTTGAGGCAGCTGGGAGGGATGTACCTATCCCAGCCCACAGATATTGCAGTATCCATGGAGAAATTCTGCAGCTTTTGGGGCATCATCAGCATAAGGCTGGTACAATCATGCAGGAGTTTGATTGCTTTACATGCATCCTTCACACTTCAGCTCCTTAGAAATAATATTTTTCCTCCCACATATCTCAAAAGAGGAGACAATAGCACAAAGCTGGATGCAACTTCAGATAAATACAGAATCCTACATGAATGAAGAAAAGGTGTATAATCATAAAAACTTGGTTAAAGGTCCCTTCTATATGAAAATTTAGACAATTCTTCTCTCTTTCTTCTCTCTGTCCTTCCTGGCAGAGAATGGGGGGGAAGAGAAACAAAGAACTAAGCCTGATGTTATTTTGGAATCTAAGCTATACCTGGTACTTTATCAAGTGTCCTGCCAAAAGTTTACCGGTTTGGTAATGCAGATAGGGCTTCTGGTTTAATTTAAACTGATATTTACTAGTAAAAGCCTGCTGAAAAAACCAAGACTTACCGGTAAATATTAGTTTATTCCCAAAAGATACCAACTTTTTTCACACTGTTCTTAGACTTTGCACTCCAGCAGTCATCTTTACACCAAACAATGCCTAAGACAAAAATGAGCTTTTCAGCTTTACATGTATTTGTCAAAATAATTACCAACCCTCCCCCATTAAAATTGAGTGGGAAAAATACACTGTGAGAATTGGATCCAGAAGCCCTAATTCTAACTCTTCTTTAAAGGAGATATATATGTATATACAATGTATATAAATATAAATTCTCAGATTAGGTGAATGTGTGATGAATTCTGCATAAGAATAAGTATTATAGTGATTTCTAATACCTTAAAACCCGATCTGATGCCTGGTTTGATTTTGACACATCACAGTTCTGATGCTTCTCTTGAGCTTTAGCCAGTTTCTCTGCTGCAGCAATAGGACATCCAGAGAGGCTGCAATTACAGAAAGGAAATTTAATTGTCTTGTCCTGCATAGTTTCACATTATAGCACTGATCCAATTACTCCTTCTCCTCCTTAGCCAGCATCAGGAAGAATCTGAAGGAAAAGGGTTTCCAAAAATGTTTTGATCATGTGTATTTTCTTTAGAATAGACTTCTTTTCTTCTGCTTTCAAATTTGCATGGTAAATCTTACATCTGCTCTTCTTCTCTCACAGTACATGGGTAGATTATTCATGGATGTCAGCCAGGGAACATACCAGTAGGAGAGGAGAATATAAACTGGAATCTACTGTGCAGCTCTGCTAGCAGACTTGTGACCTTTATGCATCTACAAATGTTGTCAATGAAACGGCTCCTGAAGACAATTAAATGACAACATCATATAGGCCAGATCTTGTGCTGCTTCACACCTCATTCAACTCCATTAACTCCAATCTTTTTGCTAGGCATATAAATGAGTGCAAAATTTTGCCTTGGGTTGCTAAATCTACATGTCAACTGTTAGTGTTTGTTCATGAATTTCAGACACTAAAGTGTGCTGTCTATTAGTAGATGATGTAAAATGAAAAGCATTTCTGCACTGGAAATTCAATTAAATTTGCTAATGCTGAACTATTATTGAAGTGGCAATAATAAGCCTGATTCTTATGGAAGATTTAGAACCGAGGAAAAAAAAATATATTGATGCCAGCAGATGGTGCTCTTAGTGAAGCTGTAAAACCCTGTGACCTGACAATGGAGGGGTTCCTTTCCTTGTCATAGTCTATTGCATGCTTATGCGACTGCAGCTCCCTGTGCTCTCCACAGGAATAGAAATTAAAATGAACGGCAGATCACTGCATTCCCAGATGTTCCCTTTTTTACAGGAAATAAGTGAAAAAAAAAAAGAAAAAAAGTGAAGTAAGAAAAATGCCCCAGAAGCTGCAGAAAGAGGTGAGCAGACTGCAGAATGCTCCCCCCTGCCCGTCCTCTCTGCCCTAGTTCTGCAGAGGGGAAGGAGCTCTGTGCAGCTCTGGAGCCATGCCAGGGGCAGCTGCGCTCCACTGACACGCTCTTCCTCAGACACCTCAAATATTCTAGTGGATATTCAGCCAGAAGTGAATGCTGCTTCAAGAAGCAGTAATTCCCATAAAGCCTTCTCACAGGTTTTTGCTGCATCTGCTTGCAGCATCACTGCAGAGAAGGGGTACCAGAGCTTATTGCAGGCATGCTGGTACCCACAAGAATCTTCTGGGGGAAATGCAGCTGATATGAGGGGCTGTAGAAACCCAGAACTTGGTAAGACTGAATGTCCAGTACCTCTACTCCCTTAAGCCTTTATGCTACAATTAACAGTAAAAAGGAATCCAATAACAGGAACATCGCACAGTTCCTTTTATCCTCTTATCCTCTTAAACTTTCTGGATTTTTAAAATTTTAAAGGAATAGGCAAGATTTTATTATTGTTCTGTGGGAAAATTATGAAATGCAGAACACTAAAGTAGCGTTTTCAAAATTTGTTTGGCAGAATTTAATTTGCAACAGCATCCCTTCCCTAAGAATCTATTACGAATCTTAGGAAACTATGGAAAAGTCGCTTTTTTCCCTGATCTTTTTTTTTTTACTAGAATGCTTACTTCTAATAATTCTGCCTTCTCATTTTTAAGTGTAATGAGACATGTTCTTAATGTTACTTAAACAGCCAAGATTCTCATTCAGTTTTAGCGGAGTAAGTACTTAGGGGTTAAGACTGTGGTAAGAAAGTTAACACCTGTGTATTTAAAATTATGTTCCTCATGTATTAAAAAACCCTAATAATATAGGATTAGAGTAGATTTTTTTCATGCACTAGAAAAAAATCTCTGAGGAGAGTAAAGTGTGAGAACAAGAACTCTTTTCTAATGCTGATGATGCTGAAAAAAAAATCTTCTTTCTCCCTGTAACACACCTATGAGGAATCATACCACTTGTTTTGTACAACTGCTGTTCAGCAAATATTAAAACAGAAAGAAAAAAAAAAAAGTCCACTCAAAACGCTAAGCTTGCTTAAAATGTCTTCCGTGGATCAATTCATCCATGCTATAGCAAACGCACACTCATTCTCCTCAGAAAATACATGAATAAATGTTACTCTTTAAAATGGATAAAGCACACGAAGCACCATCTGTCAATCCTCAGAACAGAACAACGACACACACTCACTCCCCCCCACCAATGGACTGCCAGAAGGGCTGCAGTTCGGAGGCACTGTTCCCTCTACATTGGTGTCCAGCGACGGCATCCTTACCTTCGGTGGGAATTCCTGTTGCTATTTACGTGGCCCCGGCCTGTGCAGCCTGGTGTAGGACACTTAAGAACATTTTCATGCATGGCAAGAACTTGACAAGGAGAGTAAGAGAAAACAGCAGAGTATGAAAACAAGAAAAAAAAATCAAATCCCAGTATATATGAAACCATTTTAAAACAAAGCAGGATTCATTAACAACCAGCATTCCTCAAAATACACGTGACACACATAGCCAATAAAGCCTGATGAGGAAAGTAAGTATTGTGGCCCTATGCTCATTAACACAGGGCAACAGTGAAAGTTATGGAGGTTACAGAACCTATAAACAAATGCATCTCTGGTGCAACAGTGAAGCAGAAGACGCCCAACATCTTCCTCATACAAAACCACTGAGCAAAGATCATCTCAACAGTAAAGGGTGAGCTAGCAACCATACAAAACAAAATTACAGACTGGAAAAATTCTTTCAGGAAATGTATGTATCTTAATACACAGCTTTATAAACATAGTATCAAACTCATGAGCTGAAAATCTGCTCTCAAGTTATACTGGTAGAACATTGAATTGTTTGAAACACACCTCAGTACAATCCTGAACAGAATTTAACCCTAACTATACGGCAGCCCGATTGAGCTTGGGGCCAGTTCTGCTCATTTTCACATAGATACATCATTCATATCTACATATGAAGCAGAATGGATCCTTTATTTTCCACTTGTGTTCTCTACAAATGTGAATTTTTTTTCCAAAATACTAAGAACCAAAATTAAATACTTAAAAATTGAGGGATGGAAGAAAAAAAAGTAAAAAAGAAATAAGTGGTACAAGCTTAAGCAAGTGAACTGATTTACATCCGCATCCACTGCAAGCTGGATGAAAAACTTATTCCAAGGCTGCTCAGAGCAGTGCCCCTCTAAATTATAAAGCTCATGCTATGAAGGGCCAAATTATCAAGAACTTTTTGGGAACACTGAAGAGTTTTTTATGACATAAGGCATATCTGAATCCATGTCTCGGAACTGGATAGCAGTACATCATTCAATGGAAAAAGGCTATCCAATCCTTGTGAATTTCTCATTTTCTCACACAGGAAGTAGTCTGGAAGCCTGTATTTAGTTCTCACTCAAAAAAAAAAAAACAAACAAAAAATCCTCTAATAAAATCAGTAGATGCATTGACTGAGTCAAGAACTGAATAAAAGCTGTTCAGAGACTTGAGAATTAAATAATGTATACTCATTAAAGGATAACCATCATCATCACCCCATTATCAGTGTGATAAAATGTGTATAGATGCAAAAGCTTCACTCTGAAATTCCTAATATTTAAAGCTGTTCTTGAAACATGCTTCACAAGGCCAACATCACAGGAAAAAAAGAGATGAGCTCACCTTTGTCATTTTAGTAGGTACAAGAGCATGCAAACAGTTTAAAGCTATATTCTTCTTTGATTTACAAAGTCTTCTAAAGAGCTTTTTATTTGTCATTTGAAAAAAATGATAGAACTTTGAGCAACTGAATAAATATTTGTGTTTCAGAAAATTACAGGGTCTTGGAAAGCAGAGAAATTACTTTATTTGTTCTACTGTATTCAGAGACCAACCAAACTACAGCAGTTTCCTAAAGCACTTCCTCATTACTTTACTTGTGGAAGAAGCCACTGTACCTGGAAAGAGGAGACTTGTTATGTCTGCCACTCTTGCAGTGCTAATCTACTTCTGTTTTCCTGTCCATCAGAATCTACTTTCCTTTGGAAACTGGGGACCATTTTAGTTCTGACAGTCTTTATAACATTTCCTTAAGGGTGTTGCAAATTCATTGAGGTTAAGTCTAGAAGTGCTGATGGACAGTGAGGATTTTAGGTCCATACGGAATGGAATCTGTAACTCCATTTTAAAACTGGTGTGAAAGAGAATTGCATCTTAGCTAGACAATTCCTGATGAAAATCAGCAGAGAGTAATTAGCTTTAATAGAACTATGCTGATTTCACCAGCCAAGGAGGTGACTTCCAGAAATGAAGCCCTCTGCCTTTAGGTGGGTGTCCATGAGCTCATGGGTAACTTCCTACGCACAGAATTTGCTGACATGGCATGTGACTGAGAGAGGTTGTTTGCTCAAAATCCTGACTTCTGTAGCTAAGTAAACAGCCAAATTATTATTTTTTTACACTAGTTTAATATAAATTATGTTTCAGACACAACAATAACAAAGGGAAGGGGTTGCAAGTTTTTCAGGAATAATTATTCCTGTACAACACAATAAGGACAGTTGATGTGACATTAGCACGCAGAAGCAAAAGCAGTGCACATCTTCTGGAAACCTTTTTCTCTGTTGACTAAATATGTCTATTAAAAAATAACCTAGGATTCTCAAAATCAAAGAATACAGCTTTAAAAGTTATTCTTTTAGTGTAAAGTTAGTAAAGAATGGAAATGATGGAATAAAGGAAAAAGTATAACACAGAACAGTTGACTAACTTGAGACAAAGCATACTGAAAAATGAAATTAATTTTTTAAATAAAAAGTTTAAAAAGCATGCTAGAAAAGTTTTTGTAGTTTTATCCCCAGTTTCCATGAAAGAATGTGAACTTACTTTCTGGAGGGACCCTATCTTTGTGTGGGCATCCTGACAAACTGCGGTGATGGGGGTAAAGCCCCGTTACATGGCCAGTTCCATCACACCCAGGGGTAGGACATTTGCTCTCTTTCTTTTCTGTTCTTGAGGGATCTATAATTTACAACAAATGTGTCAAGTGAATGAGTCTTTTCACATTTCTGTAAGAAGGTTCATTTAATCATGTCATTTACTCTTTGGTAAATGTTATTATGAAAACTGGAAAAAAAAAGAAACCCTTCTACTTCTTATCACAGTTCTGTCACTTTTATCCTGTTATCTTCTTCTCAGACTGCAGGCTCCCATCATCACAGCAATATCCATGCACAGTGATTGGAAAATGACCTTTTTATAGCAAAGCCATACCACTGTCAATCAATGTTCTGCTGGCAAGCATTAGCTCATGGGTGAAAGGTCATTTGGAAACTGTTTAGTTGGAGTTTCCCTTCTTTACATTCTTATTTGCCT
This sequence comes from Chloebia gouldiae, assembly GCA_003676055.1. Taxonomy (NCBI): domain Eukaryota; kingdom Metazoa; phylum Chordata; class Aves; order Passeriformes; family Passeridae; genus Chloebia; species Chloebia gouldiae. The sequence goes on along the minus strand of QUSF01000002.1, from coordinate 14,689,081 downwards.
CGTGTGTTAAGGTCTGCAAATGTACTGTCATAGCAGTTCAATGTCCTGAGAGTAGCAAACCTGGCTCTTCAGCATAATGATTCCACAGAAATCCCTTTTCCAAGGCACTATGAGGAAATGACTCTTGTTTTCTTTAAATTCCTTACAAAGTGGTAAAATTATATAAATATTCCTTGATCTTCAATAAATTATGGTAAACATTGTAATCAGAATTACTGAAAGTATCACTTGCACTGTAAATCTGGGCCATTACCAACATGCATATGTAACATTTGAATATTCACATGCTTGAAAGGTTAATGACCTTTTAGAATGTTGGTAGATCTTCTGACTACAAATCAAAGTCTAACTAGACATTTTTTCCACAAAATAAAGTTTTCTGCCAATGATGTAATGGAACACTGGTGACATTAATCCTGATTTAGAAATTTCTCACACAACTTCATCTGCTTATTTCCTTTAACAGAAAATCTGTAGAACATCTATTCTTCCAGATAAGCACATGATACAAATTACATCTTATCATCTTGACCACAGTTGTCAGGTTTTGGACATTACTGCTGATCTTCACATCAGTATTACAGGGACAAAATGCAGGATACTCAAACAGCTACAGTTTTGGCTCAAGATCACCAATACATTTTTTAGTCCATCATTTATTTTGATACCCAGTCTGAACTATCCTCATTTAATAATGTCATGTTGCTCTTGTAATTTCTCTGCTTCAGTATTTATGCTTTCATCTCCGTAAAACAAGATTTGGCTACTTGTTTTCCAGTTTGCCTTTTTTACATTAAATTCCATCACACCTTCAACAATCAGAACCCTCAGTACAATAGGGGGAAATTTCAGTACTTGTAGAACTTCGCAGACAACCCATTCTTTTCATCATGAATCAATACAATACAGAGTGCACATTCTGTTTTGGACTTATCTTTCCCTGATATCCTTCTGGTAGGTTTTATATATACTTTTACTTTTCAAATTCTTCCAAAACAGCTTCATTTTACCTAAAATCTTTAGCTCCTTGTAATGACTCTCCATGTCTTAAACCCATTCTTAAAATATAATATCATACTTAAACCTTGTATTATGCAAATAGAACCCCTAATTATGATAGTTTTATTTTACTTAACTTGCATGCGGACTGTAGAACACAGTTCTTTGTTCCATGCCCTTTAACAACAAATAAACATATAAATCTATCTCCAATGTGCTATACAGTTATCACAACACTCCTGGAAAGACCATAATCTCATACATCAGGAAATTGAAGAAAGAGATCAAGAAGTTAAACCCAAGGCCACAGAAGGAGCAAATGTCAGAGGAGGGATTTGAATTCCTGCCAGATAGGCCTGTGCTGAGACCACTAGAACAGCAAGCCCACAGCTACATACATACACAACTCTAAGCAACTCATCAAGTCAAGTACTTTGGGATGGGTAAAAGTATTAGATAAGTGAATAGATAATGTAAATGAAATATAAATTATGTAAATATAACAATATTCAAGGACTGAAAAAAATGTAGATGATTAATAGACCATAATGGCTTTTTAGAGACTTGTAACTACAGGAACTTTATCTACTTGACATTGTTAGAACTCCACCAAAGTCAGTGAAGGTATTGTAATTTAGAGCAGCTGAGGATCTAGACACTTGCATCCTACAGCGTCAAGCAAATCCTGCTCTGTATTCACGTCTACATCAGAGCCTTAAGAGCCTTTATGGTCTAATGACTCAGAAAAGATGCTGTATACTACTCTTAGTGATTTCAAAACTTGCATAAAATTGCACTTGCACAATTTCCCATTGCTTTTAATGGAAGACATTTGAGTAAACTTTTCACAACTTTATACAAAACACTGGATAATGAAAATCCTCTTCTGATATCTGGGAGAAATATTGCAGTTTTACTGAACTCTTCAACCTTTTCTCACTCCTTGCCACAATGGAAGTATTTCCCGAGTGAAGGTTGTCAATGGACTTTATTAGGTTTCAAAATGGAAAAATTTCAGATGAAAACCTGTTTAGAAAGCTTAAAGGGGCAGGGGTAAAATGGTTAGTTGTCTCTTAACGGTTGTTTCAGTGATCTTTGAAGCCAAGAGCCAACACTGTAAACCTGTGTTCCCAAGAAAGTTTCCACCTACTATATCATACATCTCCATAGGTATGTCTTCTAACAGTATTTGGAAGACAACATCTGACTGGAGAAAAAATGAAATAAGTAACTGTCTTACTTCAAGCTTCTTCTCTCAACAGCTACCAGAATTTTTCCCACAGGTCTGTTGTTTTGGTTTTGGTTTTTTGTTGTGGTTTTTTTGTTGGGTTTTTTGGTTCAGTTTTTTTTTTTTTTTTGGGGGGGGGGAGGGTTTTTTTGTTGCTATTTTGCTTTGTATTTTTTTTAATAAGGGAATACTTTTTCTTTTTATATTAAGAAGTTGAAGAATGATCCACTCCACAAAGTTTCATGGTCCAAACTCCCACAGTATTTAGTCCCTGGTTGAGCCTTGGACCAAGTCAGCCTGCAGCTCCCAAGAAATAGGATGGCTCAAAGAAGCTATAGAATTTACTTAAATTGGATATCCACACGTCTTTCACTGTCAGAAATAATATAGGCTTTTTGGACACAGCAGGCCTATATGCAAAAATGTTTTCCCAGACATATGTAGACTGGAAAGGATGGACAATACCAGAATTTAAAAACTGTTCAAAAATTACTTTTTGTTTGCCATGTTTTCTGTGGTTTTAGAGTCATATACTCACAGGGAAATGCATCCATAATAGGTCATATGTGAAAAACATTTAGCACAACATCCAGATGGCTATGCAGTAATACACTAACTAAATAAAGTTGTCTTCCCAAATGCCCAAAGTAACTACAGCATACACTGGACTATATATTTGTGGTTAGAACATACAAAACTTCACTAAAATACATTGCAGTAGTGTTTAACGTCAGTAATTTACATGCTTTTCTAAAAGACTGATCATTACTTTTGTTTAAGACTTGTGAAAAATGACCAAAACTTTCTCGGATCAAGATGCTGTCTGCCTACATGAATGTCAAAGGCAGATTACTTTTTCAAAACAGGGATTTATAAAAAAAGAGAAAAATGCCCACCATCTCAATTGTAGAAGGCAAACCAAATATTTTAACAACAAATATGAGATAAACCTAGTCCCTGTTTAGCATCTCCCAAGAAATACCATGTCCTCAACTTCCACTAAAGTCAATGGGAATCAGGGGTGTTCAATGAATCTCAGGAGGTATTGAACACTTAATACAACATGGCCCTACATGTACAGATGTAAACAGGTTAAAGAGGGGTGTCATAATATAAACACGCCATCACCATGATAATCTGGAAAATTAAAAGGCATTCTAAAGGTAACCTTTAGTCTATTGGGAGTTTTTTTTTGTTTTGTTTGGTTTTATTGGGTTTTTTTTTTTGTTTCTCTTGTATTGAATTATGGTCAAGGCAGCACCTTAACTGTTTCCACAATGGAATGAAACCAGTGAAGTGGAATGCACATAAGAAAGAAATTGCTATTGATCTCAGCTCAGGCCACACCATGCCTTGCATAGCAAATGGTTTCCATTACCTTACTGTCTTAAGATAATTAATGCGCAGTCACTGTCCTTATGTTATTGGTCATTTTGATACTGTTCAATTTCTACCAGGCAATTCTACATTTTAGACAGGAGAGGCTTCATCAATAACTGTCATTTGATGATAATTTTATAAGTCATGATGCCACCTACCCAATCCAATCTGTAATATATGCACTTCATAACTGATTGACTATCTGCTCCATAACCTCCCCCTTCAATATAGTTTGCAACACAATTCTCTTTTTTAATTATTACTATAAAATATATTAAAACCTTGAGAAAAATCTTTGCCTCTTTCAACATGATCTCTTGTTATGTTTCCCTGAGAAGCTGCTTTTTTAATTTAGCCAATGATATATACTATACATGTTTCTAACACTGCCGAATAAGTTTTTTCATTTTACAATCATAGTATGATGTGATGTTACAATCATGTCATACTACACTTTTAATAAAGTTCCCATTATGCGGAATTAATAACTTCATTTCATAAATCTATGCAAAAACTTAACATGTTAGCTCACACTTTCTCATGACATAACATACGGTATATAGAAATATTACCTTTACCATAATATGGCTTTTTGACATGGCCGTCACTTGGTTTAGGCTTCCTGTCATCTCCAGAAAGGTGTCTTGGAGACTGCTCCTCAAATGATCTCATATTATCCCTCCTTCCAGCTTCCACTGCCATTTTTTCTCTCATGGCTTTTGCTCTCTCTGTTTCCAAAGCAATTGCTTTCTCAAGCAGGGTTAAGTTACCTTTTGTCATATCAAACACTTCTTCAGACCTATCTGAAGTAATAGAGGTGGTATCATCGTCTCTTTCATGACAACCATCCTCCTTGGCACAGCTAGAAAAAGTCCTAGATCTGGGGCTCAACTGTTCTTCAAGCCTCATTAGGTTCATCATATCAGAGTAATTCCGGTCTGGTGTTCTTCCTTGGAAGTCATCTTCTTGCCTGACATGCTGACGAGTGTTCATGTTTTGCTGTTGATTTCTTTCCTGTGGGTTTGTCTCACTGAGTTTCCTAGCCAGATCAAAACACTGGTTCCTTAAGCACTCCAAACTGCTGAGACACACCTCTTCATCACTCTCCTCCACTATTTTTTCTGTAAGTCCATTGTTCACAGGCTTCCCTAGCATTACAAAGTTCATATTCCTATTGTCTTGCTGTGAAGTATTGTCTGCATAATTTCTGTCATTAATATTTTCTGAAAGCACTACACCATGTCCTTGTGCTAATAATTTAAGGGAGTCCACTGTTTCCCTAACAACATCACTGTCTAAATCTAAACTCAGCTCACTTTTTCGACCGATATTTTCATTTTTGTCACTATCATCTTCCAGACTATTAGATGTATTGCTGTTCATTTCTGATTCTGTCCTGGCTCTGTATGCTGCATCCTCTGCAATTTTGCCAAGATTTAACAATGACTTGGCCACCAGTTCATCGTAATTATCATACTCATCATTATTGTTATCGTCTTTTTCTGTGTCTTGCATTATTCGAGTATTGTGACAATTCATTTGATGGTCTTCTGCATAAAAAACAGAAACAAAGAAAGAAACAAAGAAAGAAAGAAAAAGGAAAAGAAAAGAAAAAAGTGGCTACAATTGGAACTGTTGTTGCAATCGCACGGACAGAAAACAAACTGCATGTCAAATATTGTTAATCATACAGCAATTTTAGAACACTATGGATGACCCATTTGAACTGAATTCTCTATAGTCCATAGGGCTATTTTTGTTTATTTGCTATGCACATGAATTTCTTCCACAGAACCGATAAGAAAAAGGCAATCAAAATGCTAATTACTACTACTGCTAAATATTATGGCATAAATACTTATGTTTCTCCTTTCACTTCTATAGTCACAGTTTTATGGGATTTATTTCAATCACATTATTCAGATGATATAATTGCCTATGTTTCCAACTTTTCTCACTCCTGTATTTCCTGTAAATATGGTAGATGGCAAAGGAGTGAGTACTCCTGGATTTATTCTCTTACTGATGAATGCCATTCACCAAAAGAGAAAGAGTATACTTCAAGAAGGAAAAGTCACATTTTAACACCATACACACCATTAACACTAATTGACCAATAGCTACACAAAAAGATTAAAATGGCATTTTACTTAGTGGATCCATCAGTAAAATCAAAATCTCTCAGTTCAACTGTGGAGAAGTTAAGAATTTTAAAAGAGTTGTTACATGAAAGGAGGATAGAAGGAATTATATGCACAATATAATTTTAAGTAAATATGCTAGCCCAAATTTTATAGCCATATATGTATGATAGGGCTGTTATTTACTGTTCTGTGTACTGTAACAGAATGGTGCAGAGTTAACACATTTTACTCAGCTTTTTTTTTTCTACTAACTGTTGAATAACATAGGGAGAGCTTAATAAGATGGAGCCAATGAGAAGCACTGAGGAGGAGACTCATCTCACCTAACTTTAGAGCAAGGCAGACACCTACACCTACATCTACATCCATGGTTCCATCCTTAGTCAGTAAGAGAAGCAGACACTTAGTGGACACAGCCCACCTGATCTGGTTAAGATACCTTCTTCAGAATAAAACTGATAACCACTAGAAGTGCCTTTTTCTCTTCATTGACAACAAAGGGACTCAGACTTGATGCCCACCTTAAAGATACCCATATTCAGTCAGATAAATATCATTCAGAGAGCGTTTTCTGGTATCTCATGTTCACTCAGTTATGTCATTATTAGACCCAGTCTTAAAACACACATTGATAATTATGTAGTAATGTACACTGCATAACTTATATTTTGATAATTGGCTACCCAAGCTGTATTTCAATATTTTCCAGCACTGGACAAGAAAGTTCCTAGATCTGTCATTAGAGTGACATGCTAGGTCAGTTTTTCAGCTGGTGCAAACTGAAAGAAACCAGTAGAGCTAGGATAATTAACACCTGCTCAAGAGGTAATCCATCAACTTCTGATAGCATCTTTTCAGCTTAAATGTATTTTCAACACTAGTACACCTAAACACATAGCAATTTCTGAAGTGCGGCTCATATTTTAGGTTAAACAAATCAAAGTGGGAAATTTCAGGTATTAGGTGGCTTGTGCACTAACATTTTGGTAATAGGAAATATTGTTTGATAAAAATAGCTTTTATGTCAGTACTCAGGATAATAAATCAAGAGTTGCAAATACAAAGCTAAACAGCACAAATAATTAATATTTCAGCCACAAGATAGTATTTCTTCTACACAGTGGTTAGGGATCCTGGGATGATAGTAGGCTGTAGTTAAGCAGCAGACCTAGTTGATGACTAGGCTATGTCTAGAAAAAAAATGCTCTAACAGTAAAATATTATATCTTACATATTATCTGCTTAAATAGAGAGGAAAGATAATTAATAAGGAAGATTGTATGCTATTTCTACATCACAAGGTATTCCAAGCCAGTAATGGGTTATCTGTTTATCATAAAAGGTGTTTTTATTTTAGTTGCTATGTTTTTTCCAAGATCATCATAATTCACATTCAGGTTTCAGTGCCACAAAAATTAAGGGTATCAGAGTATCAGATTTTCAGTGTATAAGTAAGGATTGCCACTTACACCTCCTATTTGAAAAATGTCCATCTTGAATAACTGAATAGAAGCAGGCAACGAGGGATTAGCGGATAGCACAGATAGTCTGTGCTATTTGAAAAGCAAATACACTAATAATTTTCTGAAGTAAAATGTACAAACAAGTCTCACATTAATTTAAACCTTAAAGATAAAACCTGGTGCCAAGGAGATTGTTCCATAGAAATTGAGGCTTTGGTGGAGTGCATCTTGCAACTACACTGATAGACAATCGGATGCAGCAAAGGAACATCAAAGTAATTAAAGAAGCAATAAGCTATAGCTCCAAAATTGCCAGTGCCTTCAAGTTTAGGATGAGGTGAAATCAGTTCAAATCTATCTGTAATACGATATTGAAATAAAAAGTAGAAAAAATAAAAGAAATTTCTCAAGTCAGCCTGAGAACTGCTCAGGTATGCAGTGACTATTATAGGCCAACTTTTGAAACGTGTAAAGTTTCGGGGATTGTTTCTTAAAAGGGGGGGTGGGGGGGGAAATATGTTTGTAAATTATCATAAAGGGGAGGAATATGTTATTCATTGCCTCCACAAGTGAAAAGTCAAAATATGAATCATGTACCATATGACAGAAGACATCTAAATTCCTTTTGAGTAGGTAAGCTGGGTGAAAGCTACAACTACAGTATTTTTTTATTCTGTTTGTTTGGCTATATCCTTTTCTGGTCTCCCATCCATTCAGTCATAAAATTAAAAAGGAAAAGATAGTGGAAGAGAAGAAAGTGTAAAGCACTAATCCCAGGTGACAGAGGTGGGAAAGCAAAATATTAGAATAAGTTTAATTTCTCACATTTTAATTTTTGGCCTTTTTTTGCATCTCCTTTCTTTAACAACTATTTTACTCTTGTCTCTTATCTCCATGCACTAGTTAATTTTAATGAGGAAGATATTTATGTATGCCATGTCATCTCCTCAATAACAGTTGGATGCTAAGCTTGCTCTGGTGAGGCACTGGTATCATCTGTTTATCAAAATGAAATTTTAAATACTGAATCAGTTTGTGTATTAGTTAAGGGTCTTCTAGGATGTATGGTTGACTAGCAGCTCTATGTGAACTATATGCCTTTTCTTTGATTCAGGTTTGTAAAGCTTAATCTTGCTTTCATTTCATATTTCTGTGATTCCTTAGATTTGATCTTTAACTCAGTAACTACCTTTACAGTGTGCTGTTTAATGGCTGTCTATTAAAACTTGGAGAGGTAAAAAATTTACTCTACCCCTTGCATAAGTTTTTAAACCAGTGATGCAAATTGAAGGATTTTATTCTGTGAAGAGATTGAGTTTTTCTCACAAAGACACAAGCTAGCTAGTTTAGGTGAAGAATGCACAAAGTTATAATATATCCTTTTTATGTTAACTTTAGGGTTGCACAGACAAAGAATATGCAATGCAGTTTAAAAAGAATATCAGATTATTCTAGCCCTATTCCACAAAATATCATGATCATTTAGATATTCTAGATTGTATAATTTGGCCTTTTTAACTCCCAGCAGATATAGCAAATGGCAGCAAGAAATTATAGTGGAGTAGTGTAGAACAGCTATTAAGAGCTGGAAGCCTTTAGCCATTTCAACAGAAGTGCACTTGTATTGCACAAAAAAAAGCGAATAGTTTGATTTCTTATTGCACCTTTCATCCAAGGATCTCAAAGCACTTTACAAACATTATTTTCAAAAGCCTCACAACACCCCTGTGAGGTAGGTATTTTAACCCCATTTTACAGATGGGAAATTGAGACACAGAGAACTTCAGTGACTCTTTCCATGTCATACCAGGAGTCATGGGAGAATAAGAATTACAGCCTCTACATCCTCGACTGTTTCCTCCTTTTGTTCCTAACACATCCAATTTTAAACAATATTTTTTTCAAAAGAAGTGGCTTGCTGGTTTCAGTGTAGGGAGTCATGCAAAACAGCACCTTCCTTTTGAAAAGGAAAATACACAGCATTTAGATTGAGAGATTCTGCAGAGAGAGGCAATGATACTTCAGAAATAGCAGCTACATTCCTACCAAAGGACAAAGACTTCAGAAACAAGACTTTCCAGATCTGTGGTCTGTGTATCAAATTACTCACTTTTCTTCCAAGCATGGGAAAACATGATGGCTAAGAAGCTAAACCTACATGTGGTCACACAGGCTTCCTGCCCAGATGGATGGTTTCATTATCCAGGAAGCATTTCCTGATTTAAAACACTTCACTGCTCTTGCTACTGCTACTTGTCAATTCTTAAGTGCTCAGCACATGACACTACTGCATCACTGCTCTTCTCCCTTTAAGCTGTAATGCAAAGCACTTGCACACATCTCCGCACTACAGTCTCAGACAGCTGGCCTATGAGAAACATTTAGCAAGACAATGTTGGCACAAACAAATTCCAAATCTTAGAAAGTTACAGCATAATATGGGGAGGGGGATAGTTTGTGAATTGCCATCTTGAAGAGAATCCTGTGGGTAAGGAAACTGAAGAGGTGGAAAACTCAGTGAGCTCTTAACTTCTCCACTCCACATGGAAGAAACAGAGGCAGAACTCTCCAAGGACCTAAGAAAGGTCTCCTAAAAGTCTAAATATTCCTACTGACATAGGATTTGGATTAGAGTCCAAGCATTTGAATATGCCTATTTCAGGGATGCTCTGAACTCTGAAGTTGACCATGTGCATGAAGAATCCTTTAATCACCTCTGCAAAATTTCCTAATGCTCTTTGATGCTGGAAGTGCTATAGGTAAAGATCCAAGCAACTTGGTTGTTATAACAACTGGTTTCTTTATGGACCTTATATACTTAGTGGAAGTCAAAAGAAAAAGTTAACTCTTCAATTAGTTAATTGATTCTCTCTAGCTATTCCATTATATTCCATTTTTTATTTGTCCATTTCTCCCCCTCAGTCTCCTACAACTACTTACAAAAGTTATAATACTGGGACTTATTGTTTAGACTCTCTTACAATTATAGTATTCAATTAATAGCCAATGATCAAAGTAAAATAAATGGAGAGTAGAAGTAATTAGGCATGGCAAGAAGTCCTGAGCTAAAGAACGTTACAGTAGGAGTCAGTGTTCTAAATTAATAGTGAGGACTACAGTGCATCAAGCCCATACAGACCTTTAAATATGCACAATTTGCTACCTTAAGTATCTTTCAGTTCCTTTTTTTCTGTTATGTTTTGATCTTTTTATTTTGATCTTTTCATTTATTATAGGTACTTTTTATCTGGTTTTGCTTGCTGAAAATTTAAGTACCACCTTCTATTTTCTTGTTTCTTTTTTAATTTTCCTTTAAGGACCAAAAGTGATCCTCCCAGATCTGAATTTCTTTCCTTTTGTGGAGTGATTACTAACACATAAAGATATTGCTTTTAATTCATCTTCTTGCCATTTAAACACATTTTTAAAGAATATTAATAAATTACTTTGATATAAAAGCATTTTGAAGATTTAGTTTTCTGTACAAATCAGTGCACTCTTGTCTAAAGGCAAGTGTTTTACATAACCAATGCCCTGAAACACTCCTTTTTGTTTGACAATCATATGACCTATTATTATGCCTCTGCTGGTGTCACACCTACATGAATAGCAAGCACCCTCATCTACAAATGTTCACATTAATTATTGGTAGAACATGGATGTTCTTACTTGGTTTATTCCTATTAATAATAGAGAGCACTAGGTAAAACAGAGCAACGTACTTTAAAAATTTTCTGTCATTTTTTATTCATCCAAGTTTTCCCAATCCAAATCCCTATGAGCTACCTATTTCAGTATAGTTTTGGAAAAGGATCTAAGGATATCTGACAGATCTTCTGACAAGATCATGACTGAGGTAATTTTGCTTCAAGTGCCAGACTGCAAGAGCTTCTTAAAGGTTATCTAGGTTCTGACTCAAGCCAATATGTTTAAGATTTTGTAATTTCACCACAAGATACTGTTTGCCTTTCTTTTATCTTAAGAGATTGTTACATGCTATTGACAGTGCACTGGTGCCACGGAATCATGCAGTAGCTGAGGCTGGAAGGGACATTGAGAGGCTATGTGGTCCAACACCTGCTCAAAAAAAGTGCCAGCTTAGAGCAATTATCAGGGCCTTGTTCTGTCAGTTCAGCTTTAAAGGTCTTCCAGAATAAAAATACCACAACATCTCTGGGAAAGCCATTCCAGTGTTTGACCACTGTCATCGTGAGAAATTCATTCTTATTTCTAAATGGATTTATTTTTTGTTACAACTTGTGTCTTGTCTCTTATGCTACACACTAACATCTTCTGTCCACTCTCTGTACAAGTAGTTGAAGCCTAAGTTCTCCCTTTAGTTTTTTCTTCCTCAAGTGAACAAACTGGGTTTTTTTCAGTGTTTCTGCATATCATGTGGTCCAGCTCTTTAATCATCCTGGTTGTTCATCACTGGACTCCAATATTTCAAGACCTTCTTGTGCTGATGAGCCTAAAACTGGACCTACCTATTATTCCAGATACAAAAGTGTAAATGGTGAATAAAATGCAATAATGATTTACTTTTGATTTCTGTTTCTCAAGTCTTTTCATCCTGACAGCCAAAGACTATTTCCAAAAGTCAAAAGGCAATTAATTTTCTGGGAATTATCTTGTTTTCCTCCACCACAGAGACAGCAGAAAACACTTTTTGGTTACCGACAGACATACACTTAAGTAGGAAAGGTCCCTGATTGGTGTGAAGCCAGCTTGTTTGGTTTGCAGTATCTGCAATATTTGGTATGAAGGCATATGTTGAGGTTTGAGAAGGAACTTGCTGAGATTTTCTGTGAACAGAAGTGGATATGCTAGGTTTGCAAGGGCAAGCCAGTCACTCCCATCTGGTCCACACTTTGTGAATCAGGTTCAGGTAGCCCTTAATTGTTTTAACTTGACTTCTATCTGGGCAGATAATGAGATGGCCTTTGCTGATGACTGGCTGATGACTGGCATTAATTTCATCCTACTTTTTCTCCCCAGGAAGTCAATATGAGGGAGGCAAGATATTTTATCTCATAGCCTTATAATGATTCAATGAAGTTTGGCAGTTTCTTGCCTTCTCTTAGGGTTCAACAGCTCAGCAGGGCACCAGGCAATGAGGCAGCCAAAGCTATTCTCCAGATCCTGGGATACAGCAGGAAGACAGCAGGGGAGCAGAGGACCAGCTGCACTGATGGCAGAACACCCACTCAAAGAGCTCTTGGTACAGAGCTTCTCATGGGGCTATTCCTGAGACTGCTCTAGAAACAGTGACCTGTCTACATCCCTCTCCATATTCTTTGCTTTACAAAGGATGCACCCTGAAGAACACATTTTCAGTTCATAAAGCAGTATTTTCTTTCTCACTGAGACAAGAAATTGGAATCCTTAGTATAGGGATATATAATCTCTGGGTTTTTTTTTCAGCTCAGATCTCTGACTCAGTGTCAGGACATAATGAATATGTCTCCATATGACCTACACATCTAGATTCCATTTACAGCTAATGGACAAAAACAAGCATCCTGGGATATAATTTTTCATCCTAACCTAGATATCTACAGTAGAGGCTGAATTATCCCCCAGAAGTGACGATTTATCTTGATTAATTACCAATTAAACTGATGGGGTGAATCCTATCCTTATTGCTTTTACTCAAAATTTTCAAGTTGATCCTTGATTAATTTCAACGGTATCTTTAGTATGACACAATAGGAAGTGCTGAGTGGAAGGAATGGGGAGCTACCCAGAAGGAACTATCTTTTGGTTGTAGATAGACAAAGATATATCCGGAAAGGTTGGTGTGGATGAGATATAACCAATGCTTTGGATGGGATATATGCTTATGATATATGCATGATTTGCATTATTGTTTGGTCTCCATTATAAGTTTAATTACTTTTTTATAGTTGTGTTTGATTAGCAAAAAAAGCATTTGTGCTTTGATAAGCTGATCTGACTGGCTGAAGGGACAGAGGCACATATCACCACCATTCTAGAGGATGAGAGAACTGCTAAATATGGTATCATTGAAATTTTTTCTTCATGTATTTCTTTGTATGCCATCATTGAGTTCAGTGCCAAGGAATCTGGGAAGACAAAGCCATCTACACACACAAGTGCCAGACTTTACTTCATCTGAAATGTAAAGCTTTTAGTTAGGGTGTTTGTTCCTTTATCTAGGTTTTTAATCTACATTTGTCTCATTTCCTATGTTCTCATGACAGAGAAGGCTGAGTAATAATACATAGTATAAGAAGAAAGTAAATATAAAAGATTCTTTACCTTGGTTATAGACCTCTATTATTAATATTGTCTTCTGTCCCTATTAATTAGAGAAAGAACAGTAAATGGAGAAGTGGAATGTGATTATTCATGCTGCTATATTCTTAGGGAGGCTCTGGCATGATTTTGACTTCAGTGACTTAGCAGTTTTCCACCAGTATCCAGATGAAGTGAAGAGGTGCTGGTTAGGGACCATTCCCAAGAAGTTTGAATGTAGTGAACGTATTTTGGAAGGTAAAAGATTAGCTGTATATGCACCCAAATCATGCAACAGTTGAAGTCAGCATTAAATGAGTGGACTATGGTCTGTTTTATTCACTAGCATGGACATATCATTGATTAATGTGACTCAAGGGACAAAGACAGGAAAACCCATAAGCTGGGATCAATGGAAAACATATTTCAGAAGGAACGAGTAAGGCAAATGTAAACCATTTACCATGGGTTTGCATGGCAAGGTTTTGGTAGCAGGGTGGGCTACAACTTCCAGCAACGTCCCCCATGTTCAGGAGAGCCAATGCCAGCCAGCTCCACAGCGGACCCACTGCTGGCAAAGGCTGAACCCATCAACGATGGTAGGAACATCTCTGTGAGAACATATTTAAGAAGGAAAAAGAGAATTTATTGGGCAGAAGTAACTGCAGACAGAGAGAAGAGTTGCGTGAGAATATGTGAGAGGAATAGGAGGGGCAGGAGGTGCTCCAGGCACCAGAGCTGAGATTCTCCTGCAGCCCATGGTGCAGCCCGTGGTGAGGTAGATGTGCCCCTGCACATGGAGGTCCATGGTGTAGCAGAGCCTACATCTGAGCAAGTGGATGCCTGAAGGAGACTGTGACCCTGTGGGAAGGCTGCACTGGAACAGGTTCCTGTCAGGATCTGTGGCCCCATGAAGAGAGGAACCCATGCTGGAGCAAGTCTGCTGGCAGGACTGGTGACCCCATGGAGGACCCACACTGGAGGAGTCTGCTCCTGAAGGGCTGCACCCTGTACAAACAGACCCATGCTGGAGCAGTGTGAAGAACTGAAGCCCATGGCAAAGACTTAAACTGAAATTCATGGAGGACTGTCTTCCATGCGAGGGACCTCACATTGGAACAGGGGAAAGACTTCTTTCCCTCACAAGGAAGCAGCAGAAGAAACAACCTGTGATGAACTGCCTGTAACCCTCATTCCCTTTCTCCCTGCACCACTGGAGATAGCAGGTAGACCCTGGAAAAGAGGCTTAGGTTTGCTTCTCATGATCCTACTCTGATTTTCATGGGTAAATTCAAATAATTTCCCAAGTTGACTCTGTTCTGCCTTTGATGGCAACTGGTGAGTTATCTCTCCCTGACTTTATCTCAGTTCAGGAGGGAAATTATATGAGTGGAATTGGTGGACACCTGGCATTTAGCCAGGGTCAACCCTGCCCAATCAAACTACTGCAGTCAGCCAAGTAAACATATACAGTGGAGCTCAAAAAAGAGAAAATGATGACTCTTAGCAAGCTGAAAAGTGTCTTTAGCATATTTGCCATCTATGTGTAAGATAGTCCATGTGACTGGAAGTATGTAAGAATGAGAGTAGAGTACCAGACACCTGTTAAATGCAGGAAATGTATGCTATAGTACCAGATATAGATCACCTTTTATGTCATCTGGAAAGATGGCATCTGGAAAGATATTTCCAGTGAGGCTCTTCCATGAACCTGTCCACCTAAAGACCTCATACTGCCCCCATTTTAGAATTCGAGTGATTTCACATTGCTATCTAGATCTGCACTGGAATATCTGTCCTGATGATGAAAGCTTGTCTCTCTTAAAAGGAGAGTTTTTGCTGGACAAATATAACAACCTACATATTTACATACATTTCTATACATTTCCAAATAAATATGTACCTACTAGCTATGATGGCAGTGGTTTGTTGCCAGTCTCACAGCGCCTAAACTGAGTACAGCAGCACAGCCTCAGTGCACACCATCTGGGCTGAGAAGAACTATCCTCACAGAAACAACAAGCAACAAAAAAATAAATCAAATAACCACAACAGCCAGCTTTCCAAAATACATGCATGTAGGTACAGAGACAATCTTACACCATACAAAACTAAAACCTGAGTCTGAGTCTGGTCTCAGGATCCTTCAGCCTAGAAGCCATTTGCCAGAGTTCTCTGGTGAAACCAATGTATGTGAGATAAAGTCAATACCTTTACTTCTGCCTGAAATTATTTATGTTGGGTTTCTTTTTTTCACTTTGACATATTGCTGCCTTACAATTGCCTTTTGTATGACTATTTTTAGGTTCTAGTCTCATTAACTTAACTTTCTGGGCACTAAAGTATCTGAGCCAATGGAATTAACCTATCCAACATGAACTCTTCCTCTCTGTTCCTTTGTATCTGGTGCTGTATTATGTTTTATGGCTTAAAATGAATTTATTAAATGGAACTGCATCAAATCCATTCCTAAAACTCAGATAAACTGTGTACATTATTTCTACACTGCCTATCTTCTCAATGATGTGCAATTTGTAGATTTCAAGCAAAACACTTACTTGCCAGAGGAGAGCAATTCTTTCTTTAATAAATAAAGTGCTATTAATTTTAGTTGTGCATCTTTTAAACAGTTAGTAATTTTGGCTCATTGCTGTTTGTATCTCATACAGACATCAAGTGTAGTTTAAAAATCCTTGTTTACAGTATATAAAAAATATAAGAGAGTCCACACATATTGGACAGGGTTCTAAAAGTGCACTGAATGTGTCTAGTTCTGATTCTACTAATGACAATGATAAAGAATTCTATCATTAAGAAAAAAAGACACAGTAATCTACTTCACATCATGAACTATAGGAAAATGTTCACATATAACTAGGGAGGAGAAAATACAACAGGAAAAACTGGGCTGCATTGTCTGTGGGTGTGGGTATTTTGTTTAGCCCTGATCTTCCATCTTAAAGCCTATTAACTGTTAATGTAAAGATTCCACATAATGCCGATTCTTTACTGCAGCTTTCACATATGTAATTTCCTGCTATCCATGAAGGAATCCTAACAGCACATTTCATGTTGACCTCCTAAGTGTTTCTTTACATCTTTCTGCATTTTTCTTTCCTGCAAAAGCCCTGTCATCCCTTTTACGTTTGGAAATTATTGTTTCTGTGTCCAAAGACCCTCCAGCTGCTGAATCAGATTTTTTTTCTTCAACTCATATGCTATCTTTAATGGGGATTTCAACATAAATCACTTTAAAAAATATCTTATAAATAGCATCAGTAATTTCTAAAACACTTTCAGATTATATTTCCCACCTGGCATGTTGTAGAGAAAAGAATAGTCATATTTTCTATTTTTCTTGGTGACACAACTACATCTATACCCATCTGTGCCTTAAACCTGGGAGACATCTTATCACTGAACAATTGTTCAAAGCTCCAGCCTCAGAAAGCTCTCTGCCTATCTGCTATTTAAGCACCAAAAGATTCTAGGGACTGGGTCTTTTCATACGTAAGTTTCCAGACACACCTAATTCAATAGGTATGCTCTAATGCACACCTGAAAGAAAAAGGCTTCCCATGAAATGTTGCTTTGATTGGCTTGCCTAATTTATAACCAAGAAAATAATGGCCTGTTTCCTTCTTCATTTCCCCTGCTCACCCCCACCTGCCCATTGCCCAGGTTAAACACATTGTTTAGGGGGATACTCACTAAAGAAACAGAAGAGTAAAAGCTCGCATGGTTTGCAGAGATTCCATATCATATTTCCCAAAAACATTTGCTAGTCACCACAATAAAAGCTAGACTGGATTCAAACTCCACTAGGAAGCTGAAAACACCAGAGTAGAGTAAGACCCATACATTTTAATGCTATTTGGTCATGCAAAAATACAATGGGTATATTGTAGATACTATACAAGGACACTTGCTTTGAAGAGAGAAATGCAGTGTCTCTTCCCTGTGCCCAGAACTGATTCTGTAGCCTAAGATTAAGAAGTCAAGACATAAGATGGTTACAGGGTCCTTAGAGCAAAGACAGATCTCAGCATGGCCCACTTCCTCAGGAGAATGACCCCTTTGGCCTGTGGCAGTTCTTGAATGCTTTTTCTAGGGTGTAATAGAGCTACATCAGCATGTGTAAGAACATTCCCTATGCAAAGCAGTCACTGGTCTAGTCTCCACCCTCTTGTGTTAGGAAAGATGGACATGTGGCATTGAATTCCTGTTACACTTAGCTCAGGCACCTGCATTACAGACAAGGGCAGAATTTTCATTCCACTCTATTGTGAAACATTTATCTCACTTCACAATTGTAACAGGATCCTTGGCTCCTAATCCTAGGATTCCAGTTTCTATTCATCTAAAGGTTTCCTTTTTGGTCATATTTCCAGGGAATGACATTCATAGATTGTGCTCACTAGATTAATAAACAAACACTACTATAAACTTCAGTATACTTTTTTTTAAGTCCAACTTCAGCCCTATTCCTAACAATCATTCCTAATAATTATTTGCTATTTTCTATTTACACTATTATTTTTTAAAATATATTTTTCTCTTAATGATCTGAGGGCAAAGTTTTATTCAACACATTGCAATAGAAAAAGAAACAATTTTTAACTTTCCACTGGGTGCCAGACTTAAAGTTGAACAGTGTTTTAATTATTGCAAATGACAGAATGACAATATTCTGTAAATCTTCAGCCCAGTGTTTTACAGGGTGTCCAAGAAATTGCTAAGCAGATGTATCTTGTTTATACAGAACTTCTATAATAAGTGGAAGCAGTTGGTGAAACAATAGATGTGATACAATAGAAATTGGAAGAAAAGTAGCTGCGCATCTTGCCTTAAAGTATATAAGAATAGTAAGGAATCTCACCACATATGCTTTGTAATGACAGAACCCTAGTCTGACAAGGACCTGAGCAGCTTTGCAAACACTCCTGTTTTAGGTGACTGGAAGTGTTCATGACACACAGACCTTGCCCTTGTTCTGTCAGTAATCCATGTCTGTGGAGCACAAGGAAGAAAATGTCTGTTTGATTTGTCTGTTTTTTAAATTTTAAGTTCAGTTCTCCTGTGGCATTCCTTTAGTGTCACAACAATACTACTACTTACCCTTCCTGTTCAATAGTATAGCCTGCAAAATTAAGTTTTTGGGATGACAGAACTATCAGGTTATGAGTTCACCTAATAAACCCTGACTAAGTCTTGAGTTGTCAATCCTGTTAACGTTCCCTGACAGAGCCACCACAAATTTTTGCTATAGCAATAATATGTACTGCAGACAGCATATAATATATGCACACTCTCCATGTGGTGGTATGGATACTTGAAATGCTTCATGTTAGTGACACTTTTCAGTACTTTCTGTATGAAGCCTTAATGTAACCACATAATTATGAGAAGTTCAACATTGATCCGACCCAGCCTCCTTTAGGTCGTTTCTTTCCTATCATTAGCTGTTTTGGGTTTTTTTGTATTGTGCTAAATGACTTGGCCTTCCTTGCTGTCCAGCTCACTAAGTATAGCTCCCAGAATCTCCTCTCAAGGAAAAAAATAAGAATACATTAATTTACAGAAGGGCAGGTATTTCTTATGGTAAAAAAAGACTATGTCATATGTGATATAAGTGACAAAAGAAAAAAACTTCAATTGTCTTGAGAAATTTAAAATAAGGAAGAAATGCTTCCATAACACAAAAGTTTTCAAAATTACATATACATGTTCATTACGCATTAATGGTTTTGTTTCAAAAGAATTCTTTTTTAGGTTTATATATTTCAGTTAAACAAAATTTCTGTGATTTGAAGCATTTTATAGGACTGCGAATTTGATTAATGAGAATGGATATGGATCAGAAGAAATTATCAAGCCAGTCTGTAATTTTATTTCACTTTATTATCTCCTGGAGGAGCTCTAATAGGGCAAAATTAACTCCCACGATTACCAAATAAGGTCTCTGCTTTTCAGGGTGAAAAGCTACTGTTTGTGTTCATTCTTTTAGGAGAAACACTGTAAGCCCAGTAAAAATTGTGAATTGATAGGGTCATCAAAATTGCTCATACAACTCTAAACACAAGAGGCAAAACAGGAACCTCTAATACTGACCAAGCAAACATTATTTTAAAGAATCATTACATCTGTAGGGTCCAGAAGAATTCACACAGTATCTGTGGTCACTGTGTAAGGTGCAGTACAATGGACTCTTTGAAGTAGCACTGTGAAAGACAAAGGAATTCAAAGAGAGATCATGAAGAGCTCAGTTCTGTACAACCCCTGAATATGTTTCTAAAAGTGAAATATTCCACATGCAAGACCTTCTACAACAGTGTCAGGTCGTTTACAAATATGGATGCAAAGACCTGCTAAACAAATTGAGTTAATTATTGATTCTTTAAAGCACTACATCATACAACCAACTGACTTCTTGGCACAGTTGTACAAAAAGCAGGAGATCATTGGCAATGAACAGGTTACAGAGAGTCTAAGTGAGAACTGAGCTACAGCTCTAAGACAACAGCACTTTAATTTTTCTCCAATCCATCTTATTCCAGAAAGAATTAATTTTACTCTAATATCTTGCCAGACAGTAAACAAAATAGGAAAAATCAAGGATCCACTCAGCATTTTTCTGCAGACAGAAGGATACAATGGCAATGCAGAAAAGACAACCTTTTCTAGAGGACTGCAACCTGTGAGTATCCAAAGCAGTGCTGCTGAGACATGGTTCCTTTCCAATCCTACTGTTCTGGCAAGAATAGAGAAATCTTTGGTCACAGACAAGCCCTGAAACAATTTGACAGCACAAGGGCTCAACATCATGTGTTCAGCTAACACTGAAGGAAGGGGTTAGTGTATTAAAAACACAAAAAAGCAGCGCCATGCCATATGAAGCAGTTTCAGAATAAAGCAGCATTGAAATCAGATGCGGTGTTGAATGTGTTCCTTGATGCTTTTACTAAGGCCTTCAGTTCAGACCCTGAATGCTTTATTCACCAATGTCCTCCACAGAATTTCTGCTTACATCAACCAAAGTGCTGTATGAAAGAAATCTAGAATCTGTCTCATTAAAGGTAATAATTTCTTTACACTGCAGAAAGCTATAATTGAATAATTTGCTTTTGAAGGATCAGGTATTTCACATTATCATTTAAGTCCTTTTATTTGTAGGAAAGAAGTTAAATATGTAAACCTCTACATGAGAATGATACTTAAGTACATTGCTAAAGGTGCAAAGTTAATATAATTCTAAGTTTCTAGACAGAGCCCAGAAGGTTTACTGAGCTTCTGAGTTAAAAATTCAAATTGAAGGAAGTCTTCTAAAATAGTTCTTCAAATGGAGGAAAACTTAGGGATGACATGTGCAACACACTGCCTCACATATATGGAACTCTACTGACATAAAGCTATTCTTGATTTGTCTTGAAGCAAACAACTCAGTATCAGGCCCAATCTTACTTCAGAGAATTAAAACATTATATTTAAATAATACTGTTTAATGAATTTAAATTATATTGTCTATGGATAGTAAAGCGCTTGAGCATGGAACACAGTTAAAAGCAGAATTTACTAACACTTGAGTCATATTTAAGCAATCAACAAACCAACCAACTGAACAACCAACCAACCACAAACACATGACAGTAACAAAAAAATCCAAACTTTTTCCACAAGGACTAGAAGTATCCAGGGGGTATTTACCAGCTAGCTGTTTCCCCATCCTACTCCAACAACCTTGGGGTTTCCAGGCCTGAACTACCAGTACCAAATGTTTTAATTGCATTATTTCCAACAAAAATTTCTAGTGAAAATTCTGAGTCTGAATCTCTCAGTATGAAATATAAACAGCTAAACAGCAGAATATGTTGTAATCCATGCTTGCTTCTTCAATGGAAAAAGCAGGTATTATGGATTCACAGAATATTCTGAGTTGGAAGGGAACTCCAAGGATCATCAAGTGCAGCTCTTAAGGAAATGGCCCATAAAGGGATCAAACACCCAGCTTTGGTATTAGCATTATGCTGTAATCAACTGAGCTAATCTCAGTATCAATAAAAGTTCTTATCCTGAGCCTTGACTCAATGACTCTGGGATTGAGCATTTAACCAGACCAAATGGGTAACTAGACCAGAAAAGTAACTTTCTATTCAGAGGAAAAGAATGCAATGGCCAGGATAATGTCTTCAGCAACAACTCTAATGTTTTTTGTTTTCTTCAGGTGGTTATTATTAGGATGTGAGACACCCTAAGCACAGGGTATCTTTTATCAAGGTACAGTACAGCAGTAAAATTAATTAGCAAAGAGTTTAGATCTGCTTCGTCTTATGTAAACATCAGGTTTTTTTTAGTCTTCTTTGGCCCTGAAAAAGACAGTTTTTCCCATACACATTGTCCTAGGCAGTGAAATTCTGCTTTCTGTCCTCTTAATTTAAAGCCATAATTAATTTCTACTAGGTGTTTTGTCTGTGAGGTACACGCGAGTATAGCTCTCTGCTCTGATTAAGACTGAACACCTACTGTGTTCACCAAATAGATGACCACTTTCCTTCTAGCAGTTTGAATAAATGAGTATGATTAGTGGTCAGCAGGCTGACAGATGACCTTGCTAACACAGATAGGTTGTCTTCATTTCATCAAGATGTTTATGTTATCAGGAGTGTTTTCAGCAGCATGCACAGCTGGAAAGCTCTGTGGCAACATGTTTTCCTTAGCACATGGGCTCCTTTCAACTTTTAGATTGGTGTTTGCATCTCTTCTTGCTTAGAGGACAAAAGTGCTTCCGACGCAATCTGCTAAGGGGATCAGGAAGACAGTGGAGGGCAATAACAATCTTAATAGAACTGGTAGGTGGATTTCACATTTTGAGGGTCTATCTGTGTTGAGCTCATGCAAATGAAAGAAAAACACAAAAATATTTTGTTGGTTTTTTTTTTAAGCAATCCTACAATTTAAACAAATACTGTTGGATTACATGATCGTAGAGGTCTCTTTCAACCTAAATAACTGTATTATTCTATGAAATATGAAAACAGGTAGAATATCTATCTCTATGTCCATGTGTGAGTTTGTCTAATTAGAAAAACCTGTACTATGTTTCCTTTGAATACACACTGCTATCTGTGGTTTACAGCTATTTCTGAAATGTATTTCACTTGAAAAATTATGTTCAATACCACATATTTGTAAACTGGTTATGCCAATTATTTGAGATCAATAGAAAATGTAAGGGACCATCTAAAAGACTCAAAATTCACCTGTTAAGAAACTGCAATAGTTTCTGTAGCATCATCTGTGAAATGGATTTTAATGATGTATCTAATTTCCTTAGGTCTAGAATTAACCTAACTCTTCCTGATCTTGATTAGAAAATACCCGGAGTACAAACATTTTGAATGTCTTCCTGTGATATGGACTAAATGGTTCCTTGGAACATCTGTTCTGGGAGCTTCTCCAAGGGAGATTATTTTTAAAATAGAAAAGCATTGTGGAAAAGTCTTCAGGATCCAGCTACCTGAAGCAAGCCCATCTCAGAAGAAAGTACTTTGGTTTGTCTTGAAAATTGAATGCACACTTCAGTTTTTAATCCAAAGGTTCTCGCCAGATGCCATCACAGAGAATGGGTGCTCCAAAAGAAGCCTTTACTCTCACTCCGTCCCATTTGTATTTCAATTTACAGAGGGTAGGTTATGACAGATAACAGAGGTCATCGCTATCTTTCCTTTTTTTCCTGGGGCAGAAGGGTAATCAGAAAGATTCATCTTTCCTTTAGCAGCTGTGGTGAACATAAGGGCTTCTCTAGTCTCTTCATAGATAGGTGGATAAATACCTGCTCTTCAAAGAGATTCAAATTTAATGGAAATTTAGAGGATATGCTAGCTATTGGTGGAGAGTTTAAAACATCAATTTTTGTTCAAAGGATTGTGTACAGAAGTACAAGCATAGAATCTAGGACTCATAAAAAAAGTTTAGTTGTTTTTTTTCCTTGTAGTTTTAAATTGATATTTTGAGATTTATCACACTGTTAGGATAGATCAGTATTTTCCAAGGTTTAGATTAACAATGATAAGGCTACAAAGATGTGATTTTCAAAAAGGCTGTGATGGTTTTAGTGAATGCCTAGTATTTCCAATAAGAACTGTTTATCTACATTACCTGCATACTATGTGGAAAAACCCATCCAAAACTCCCACTCCTTTAAGCAAAAAAGGAATGGGCAATGACACACCAGTAACATATCTGAGTTTCCCAGAATTTACCTTTTTCTACTAGAAAAGTGAATTTGACCTAAGAAATGGTACTCTTACCATTCTATCCTCTCCCTTCCCCCTCCTCCCCATTTCTGCCTCTATAGTCCTATCCTATACTTGCTGATGGAATTCTTCTGTCACTAATACTTATGATTTTAACTATTTCATTCACCTAGATTATAGCTACTTCTGAAAATTTTCTGAAATGCTATCATCTACAGCACTAGTGACAGAAACTTTCATGAGAACTGTGTAGGTGTCCTGGTGACCAGTGAATAATTCCACATTTTATTTCTAGGGACAGGAATACTATGGCACATTAGGACTTCCTGCTAAGGTGACTTATAAGGTGGGTTGCTACAATATTATAGTGAGCCTTGTAGTGAGCAGCAAGTGATTGAGACTACTAAATTCAGAGCAGACAGATCTAATTTTCCATATAGTCAATACGTAAAGGCAAGAGTCATATTCAGGCCATGTAGTTTAAGAATACATAATTTTGCATCTTATTCTTCTCTAAAATTAACAGTCCAAATTCTATCAATGCAGATTTTGCTACAAGCAGGATAAAGTGAAACATCTGTATCTTTCTTGGAAACCACAGGAAAGAAACTATTTTTGAAATATGATTTATTGATTAGTCTCTAGACCTCACCACAACCAAACTGTTATCACTCTCTACTCTTTGGCATAGACATAAGGAACTCCATACTATCTTCCTAATTAATTGCTAGAAACTCTTCCTTGTAAATCATCACTGCTCTGGGACTGTTGCATACTGATTCCTATGCAGATACTCAAAAGGATCATGAAATATTTTTCAAATGAAATTCTGTAATCACTTCTATGATTTCAAGAGGAATTTTTCTTAATGACTTATCATTTAGATAGAACATATATTTATTTATTAATATACTTTTGTTTTATTACTGGAATAGCATGAGTTCCTAAGAAAAACTTGACCTATGTAAGTATTAATTTCAAGAAATATGCAGAGCAGTTAATAGAGGTACCTTTGTAAAGTTTTTGCAGTTCTTAACCACAGCCTACTATATATGGAAGGAAAGCAGTCAAAAAACAATGTCAGCCTCTTCACATTGATTAGGACCACTAACTGCATGTGTAACTGTGTTGGAATAAGTAAACCACTGTGTTTCATTATCATAATAAAATAAACTGAGTATCAAGCCTGCTGGCTTGCCAGAAGCAATTTTCTCGAACTCTTGAATTTTGCTTTAGTTTTTTTTACCTTTCATCATTTTTGATAGTGTAGATTCAAAGTTTTAATGTCAGCTGAAATCACAGCAATTGCACCATAATCTATACACCAACAAATTTAGTCACTACTATTTTTAAAGAAACTGCTGGACATTCCACACTTGCTCATCAAGAGAGCGACAGCAGTTGCACCATCAGCCTGGTCAAACACAGCTACTCTTCCAGGTTCTGAAACAGCAGAGTTCCCTGCAAAATGAAATTACTTCTTTGTTGCATCTTTTAAGACTGACAATTTATCCTCTACCAATTTTGTGGTAAATTCAGGCAATTGAGGAAACGCCACAGACGCAGTATCTGAAAAAACTCTGATAGCCACCCAGCTGGCCACCATCTCGCCCAAAGAGAAAGAACACTTCCAAAATCTTTCTTTAGGATTTAGGATCTGACCTTACAGAATGCTGAAACAAAAGTCACACAACTTTCATACCTGGTTCCTAAGAGGAATCCAACTGAGGAGTGCTGAAAGCTTTTCTTATATTTTTATTGGTTAGAAAGGTGAATCTACCCAACCAAAAACGTGTTCCCTGGAAATGGGAACAAAATACTTTTTAGATAGCTCATTAATTTTTGCATGATTCCTTCATTTCACCCCAGTGCATTATGATGTCTGTCATCAGCATAAGGAGTAAATGGACAATGATTACGTATTTTGAAAGTATTATATAAAGTCCAATATCCCAAAAACAAGAGAAAGTTGAATAGGCTATCACATTGCTACTGCATTAATTTTGTTACTACCAGTAACCTGTATGTCTAAATGGCATTTATGCCATGGCATGATAACAAAAATATATGAACTTTAGAAAGACGTTATCTATGTAAAACTGTCATTTGCTATATTTTTAATAAAATCAACTAAAGCACACAGAATTCAAGTCTAAAAGAACCAAAGTATATTATAATAGTTAGTTCTGAATAGCTTCTTGGGGTAGGGGGAACAATAGGGTAAAATTTTCAAATGGAAGAGGTCCATTTTTGCTCAAAAAAATAATCTGAAAAATTGTGACAGAATTTATGTGGGCAATTGTTGACATCCTGTAAACAGATCTAGCAAATACCCTTGCAAATGATCAGTACAGGCACCCAGCTGTAGCTGATGCTTTGCTTGTACCTTTGGAAATATTCTCCTGGTGACTGCATGCATTAATCCACACTAGGATTACATTTTATGCAAGCATTTTTAGCACAAACATACCTCCACCCTCCTTGTTTGAAATGTGAGTGCTGGTGTATTAAAAACATTTGGAAGACAGACTTATTAAAATAAATGTTAAGAGAACACAGTGGGGTATATTTTCAGTGTGGAGCAGAGAGATTTAACTGCATGACTTCCATTAGCTTTAATGAGAACTGAACAGCTAAATCCTCACACACCACACTAGAAGATTAACCCAGAAAACACACATTGTTTACTTTTTACTAATACTCTGATTATTACCACGTTCTTCCTCCTCCTCCTCTTCTTCCTCCTCTTCTTCTTCCTCCTCCTCTTCATCCTCCACTTCTTCACCTTCCTCTTCATCCTCCTCTTCTTCCTCCTCAATCTCCTCTTCTTCTTCTCGATCTATCTCCTCATCATCCTCCTCCTCATCACCTTGCTCCTCATTATCATCAGAATATTCCTCCTCTTCTTCATCCTCTTCCTCTTCTTCCTCTTCCTTTTCATCCATCTCCTCTGTTCCATCAGTTTCATAGCACTCATCTACTGAAGAGTTGTCTGCTTTAACCACAAAGGGTTTTCTTTTGGGGGCTGGTTCTTGGGGTTGCTTATCTTGTGTTTTTCTTTTTTTTGCCAATGGACAGCCATAAACACTGTTCAAAAAATAAAAGATTAAAATTATAATACTATCCTCCAGATTTTATTTAGTCATATTCTAATTCTACATTGTGATAAGCTGCCATTTGCAAAGTGCATGTTTTCAAAGTAAAGTTATGTTTAGGCAATGATGACCAAGGGGGAGGACACAAAACCTGTGAAAATGCAAGTGACTATTATTTGCCTGAAAATGTCACAGATACACGACAGCGTAACAGCTTCAGAAGTGATAAAAATGTGCATTTCTCCTTCTCATTCATTTTTATCTTTTACATGTTACACTCCTTTCTAAGGCAGATAGATGAGTATACTTAAAAAACCAGCAATCTTGTCCTACCTGTAGCTAGCAGTACAAAATTCAGGAATAAAGCAATGCTTCAAAATTTTGTAGTGTTCAGTATTTTGATTGTGTGCAATTATGTTTCAATGATGCTCAAATAATAAAAATATGATCATATTTTGATTTTTTGCTATTATTATACAAAGTAACATAATAATAAAAAAACAATAATGAATCACTCATAAATTCTCCACTGTTTTTCTCTATTATATGCTACAGGGCTGGACAAATGGGAAAGCAAGCTCCACAGCACAGCCAACCCCAATAATTATCACAGCCATATTAAAAAAAAACTCCATCAATAAACAAAATCTTTTGTCACTTGAGAAGGACTTTTCAAAATTGAGTACCACTTCCTTATGGATCATTTCAATGCATTGTAACAGAAAGAGAATTTCAGAGTCCTGGTCCTCTACCAGAGTAGCCACCTGTTTCTCAAAGGTCACTTAATCTGTGTTTGTTGAACCAGATCTCCCTTGTGTAACCTCTATAACCTTCTGTGCAGAGTGACTGCATACACACATTATTTTTTGTTTAAAGAACCTCCTCTTTGAACTTTTTCCTTGTGTGATTATAACATTACTCAAACTGTATTAACTAGTGTTGGAATACTTCAACTGTTCTTTATAACCTTTTCTGAATATCTATTAATAACTTACCCTTTTATGTTATATTCTTTCCCCCTTTATCCCAATATACCAACAATCTTATTTTCTTCCACTCTAATAATGCTTCATATTCTGCTGACAGACCACTGAAAAATCTGGTGCTTCACCACATTTAGTACTACTCTATGTGATGTCCTCATAGTCTTGATCTTGGTCTAATTTAATTGCATCCCAGCAGCTATGCACCCCAATTACTTAAACTGCTACTTAGGTAAAAAGAATTCTACTTAAACACCCAATCACTTTATTTAAGTGCCTAACTTATGTATTGTCTTTCCTAAATTTCAAATCACTTGTTCACAGTCTGCCTGGCACATACATATCTAAGGGACATAGAGAGTCACAAAAGATGGTGTTCATGAAAAACCTGCTACAGGAGACCTCTGTGCAAAACAGGCACCTTTCTCTCTGTGGGGACAACATGTGTCTTTGAAGTCTAATCCAGCATGCCTAAAAACACCTGCCTCCATTGGCACTATACAGAAATACTGCCTAATTTTAAATACATCCATTTAGCCAGATTCCAATGTACATCACTTGAGATTAGGGTAGTAATCCTAGCAGAATATGAATTCCAGACACCTGCATCCAAGTTGAGGCCTACTGGTGCAGGCTAGAGGGGGAATAGATCCACAACCTCCAGATTCCAGAGCCATGCTCCATCCAGAAGGAATATTCAGTGGAAGAGCATCCTCTTATGGAAGACGAGCACCAGTGTGCCTGGAAGCACAGAACTCTGATAAAGCAGGCAAAAAAAAAAGCCCAGATGTTCACCAATTTTAAGAGACCTGAAAAAATAGGGAGCCCTAAGCTTCTGGTGTTTTCTCTTTGGACTATATTTTTTCTATCTAAAGACACTTCAAAGCAAAACCTATAAATACAGAAGAAATCCTTGTCCTAGATCACCACTACTGTTCAGTGCCAAATGACTGTCCTGCCTCTTGTCCTGTGAGTCCTCCTCTTGGTCAGGATCCAGCTGCCCAGAAAAAAGGGGAAATGGAGGACATATATCCATAGAAAACATTCCACATAATCACAGTCAAGGCACAAACAGGAATACAATCTCCATTAGTCTGGACACTGTACCATACCTAGGGTGAAAGGGAAGCACTGTTTCTTGTAGTTCTGGAGGTTTATTTTGGTGCTTTCCCTGGTGCTATGGGGTTTCAGCAGATGCCTATTTAAACTCTGCATGGAGCTCTGAGAGAAGGTAGATAAATTTTTCCTCAGAACTAGAATTTCAGACTGTGTGATGTACTGAGGAAAATGGCTGGATAATTAGGGAGGAATCTGTTTCATTTAGGTGCCTAAGAGAGGCTGCATCCTGGAAAACAAGAGTTGATCACGTCCTGGGGCTCAGGCAGGTTTTAGAAACTTGCACATCAGTTCAATATAATTTAAGCAAACAGGTTAACATTTACTGAATGGATGTGTCTTGGTTTCTTGGTTTCTGTTCTTTCCCTTTCGGATGCATACTACCCTCACCATAATTGCTACAATGCTGTTATTTGTTAAATTATATGTTCTCAAAATCCTGGTCTTTATTTCCAAAGATGTGAGTAGGCTTACCCCAAGAAATCCCAGGATTTCCTTTCTTCCTCTTATTATAACCTTCTTAGAACTTTGCAAGTGGCACTGATGACATTTTGGGCAGCTCTGAACTAAAAGGCCACCTACAGATGTGTAACTGAGCATTTTCCCCCACTGGCATTCATACAAACTATAGTTTTTCATAGAATCATGGTTTGGCTTGGATGGGGCCTTAAAGATCATCTACTTCCAACTCCCCTGCCACAGGCAGGGACACCTTTCACTAGATCAGGTTGCTCAAAGTCCCATCCAACCATGGCCATTTTGTCACACTAAAGGCAGAACATTAATTCCATCCTGACCCAATCTTCTTTCATTTATACCAAATAGATGTAATGTCCCAAAACAATATCTTTTGGAATTCACAGAAGCTTAAGAAGTGAGGCAAATGACAGGGGGATAACAAATACATCTATTTTGGTTTGAACTGTTGTTTAATATTTGTATTTGACAACTACGAAAAACGGCACAACTTTTTAGATGCAAATTCTTCTACACAATGTATTACAAAGTTTGTGAGAACCTATGGCATTACTTGGGATTCAGAGCTCCCTGGTAAGTGCATAACTGGGAATGGAAATCAATTCCAGTTAGCTGTCTGATGACTTTGATGCCTTTATAAATCTCATTAAATAACTATTTTGCACTCAGCTATTCAAGTAAAATTGTGAACTTTGACTTTAGTTTATATGTTTATGAATTTATGGTCCGTATGTTTGCTTATAGAATCAAAACTGAGGATACATCAGCAACTACAAGAAACAAGTATTTTTATATTGTAATGGTTGGACACAACATTAAGGCTTGGAAATATGTAGTTTTTCTAAGGAAATGGGTTATGCTAGTTCAAAGAATCACAGAATGGTTTAGGTTGGAAGGGACCTTAAAGATCATCTATTCAAACCCTTCTGCCATGGACAGGGACACCTTCCACTAGACCGGATTGCTCAAGGCCTTGTCCAAGGTGGACTTGAACAGTTTCAGGGATGATCCACAACTTCACCCCTTACAGCAAAACATTTCTTCCTCCTATGCAGCCTAAATTTCTTCTCTTCCAATTTCTATTCATTACTCCTTTTCCTAGCACTAGTTAACTTCAACTCAGTTTTTTTAAACTCTCCTAATTAAGAGAGTATTGAACCAGATATTCTACAACGCTGAATCTGATTTTGTCTGTACTTGGATTTATACTTGATAAAGCTACCATTGCAATGATTTTTCATATAAAACCTTTGCAATGCTGGCTTGCACTGGCTTCCTTCTGTCTTTCAACTGTATACCTCACACAGCTTTTATATACCTCATGTGCTGCAGACTTCATAGACTGAAAAAGTTTAAAAAACTCTCACTATGTGTTTCAGAAACCTGGGAAACAGGCCACCAGACCTGAAGCCTACTGTTAATAGCTGCCCTATTTTCTTATTTTTCTTTCTTAACCTGCTCCACTCGCATCCTTTGTTTCATTAATTTTTCAGATTCTGCCTCCAGGACACTTCTCTCTGTTTCTGGCGTGTTCCCTGTGGTCTCCCAGCGAGCACAGCAAGGGAAAGGCTGCGCTGGTTTCCCAGCAGCCTCTGCCACTGACTTCCCCACGTATGGAGATGACAGTCTCTCCCACTGACCCCTTGTTCCTCATATATTTGTGAAAGCTGCTATTGTTTGTCCTTACAGCTTCTGCAATTTTCTCTGCATTTTCAATTTTGGCTTCTCTGATCATCCCTTTATTTGGTTATTTTTAGACTTGTTTATCCCTGCTCAGAGCTTTGACCCCATTATGTGTTGTGTCTGCCTTTATCCATTATTTTATTGCTCCCTGTTTCCCTGATCAGCTGTGTTTGTCTTATTTTCGCCTCACGCTTCAGCTCTCTTGGCTTTCAGCAGGGTATATATCTGGGCTTCCTGAGACACACTTTCAAATATTCTGCACTGCTTTGCTGTGTGTCTCAGTCATCTCTGGTTTTTGGAATCTGTCATGAATAATTCTTGTGGAAAGAATGTTGTTGAATTTCATAGTGATAAGCTCCAAGAGGACATATAGACATTAATAATTTAAGAAATTGAAGAAATAATGTATCACTTTATACTTCTTAGATGGAATATGACTTATGGTATCTTTTTAACTTTCATGCAATCTTTCTCCATTAAAAACTTTATGATGCTACTCACTGATACATTCAGCAGGGGTATAGCTCAGGAATTAGGTGTTTCCTGTCTAGACCTGAACATATTGCTTTTTAATATATTTTATTGCTAATATAATACAATTTTCAGTATAATCAGTATGGTTATTCTTTCTAATCTGTAACAATTAACGTATATATTTCAATATACATAGTATAGGACCAAATAAATACACTGGATTTTCTAAATCAGATTACTGACCAATATTTTCCCCTCTACAATATGACAACTTGCACACCAAAGTTGGAAGATGACACCTCTATCTGGAGGAGGTTCACCTCTTAGAGGAAAATGAGAGCAGGAGGTTATAAGACAATTAAGAGTGCAGTCAAATTTAAATACCCAGTTTGGATAAAGTAATTCCTATATGCTATGTTTACCAGCATTCTTTTTTTAGGTGTATCTTTTTTCTATTGAATCTATTCTTTCAGATGACTCATACTATAAGATCCAAGTGAAGAAAAATTAGAGAATACCAATGTTATGCTCTAAATCTGAATAATATTTTTTCTTAGAGTATTGTTATAATTTTCTTTCTTAGTAGTACTTTGAAAAATCTTATTAAACCTTTTTTCAAACTAAGAAGTGTCCCCAGAAACAGTGTTCTCATTCTTTTTTTTTAATGCGAGAATTCAATTTAACAGAAATCGAAACATTTGGTAGGGAATAAAAGCTAAAAATTTCCTATATAAACACCTAATGAGGTTATCAGAAAGACTAAATTAAGTACTTCAGTAGCTGAAGTGGTTATGAGGTGGAATTTTATCATGTACAGTTTTTTAGATAGCAAATTAGGAAGAATATGCTTGGAAGCAAACTTCTGCTTAAGGCTTCAAGGCAGAAGGTTCCCAAAACATCTATAGTTGTCCCATTGGATATTGTTAAGTATTATTTTTGGTTTGGGCTAGATAACATCCAAATCCAGACCTCCAGACGAAGAGTTTTAGGTATCAGGTAAGTCCTCTAACAAATCCAGGCTTTTAAAAGAATGAGCAAATCTTATTAATTTGCATAACACTGCAATATTTTAAATCACTCTCGAGGCAATGACTATTAGCTTGAAAGGGCTGATACCATCAATTGATGGAAGCTGACCTGAAAATAAATATTTAGATTCCAGCAAATGCTATAACTTGAATTCCCTGCACTCCAGTAGGAAGCCCTTCCCAGCAGACTATGCACTATTACAAAGACCTAGTAGCTCTCCTGGTGAAGTTGGATCAATGAATTGATAGGAATGAAAGAATGATAATAAATTTATAAAAAGAGATTAATTCCAGCCTAGCGATTTGCCTATTCACTTGCAAGAATAAACTCCTTCAGCTGAAGATGATTTTCCATCCATATTTGAATACTACTAAAAGTACACCAACTTGCTACAGGAATGAGCAGCAGTGGACAGTGCTAATTGCAGGATGGTAAAGTCAAACTTCATGTGGGAAATTACAAATTACTTCTAAGCCACACTAGTCATAGAAGAGGAGAAGCCGTAGAAGAGAAGAGAAAATAGAGAAAATGGGAAAAGCAAGAAGTCAAAGTTCAAGCAAGACATGGAGTTTTGAGGTTTTTGTTTTAGAGATGGCTAATTGTAGCCTAGAAGATGGAGCTGGGACACACTGGTCTGGGTGCTTCCCACCAGATGAATTAAAATTCCCTGTGCTAGCATCTTATGTGCTATGAATCCCAATCTAGAAGACAGCTTATTCAAATCTGCTTTCCAGAAGCCTGCTGGCAACTGAGCCAGAGCCTTGAATACTGTTCCAGAATCAGGCATGCTTCTTGCAACCATTGCACTGCCAAGCACTGTGGCATCTAAGGCCACTTACAGAATTACTGCCCAAACCTCTATCTTCTCAGCTGGGTTTAGGGCACTAATCCAGAGCCAGTGCTTTGGAAAATCTGGTTTCACATACTCAAATATTTTTTGAAAGTATGATCAAATTAATATGCTTTTATGTATTTAAATTATAATTTAAATTAAAAAATATATTGTAAAATAGAATAAACTCATCTCTACAATCTTTCTGTATGAAAAATTTGCTTTCTCATGAGTTTCTGCCTCTGATTAAATACATCAGATACTTATAAGCAGGAAATGTTTTTATGTGTGTAGTATCAAAACACACCATCTTTACTTCATTTATGTGTGCCAAATAGAACTTTGCTGACTTTTCAGTTTAGGTATGTATACAATAGTAATTCAGTTCAGTGAAAACTATTAATTTACCTTAATAGGCACAAGATACAGTGACAGGAATGAAAGAAATGTAGAACTCAAATGAAATGTAGAATTCAAACTGCTTTTCCTTCTGGAGCTGCAAATATTTACTCTTCCACATTATGGAACAGTAAGAAAAATTACAGAAGTGACCAGAAGCATGCTGGATCTCAAAAGGCAGAGGAAGACATGATACTTTCTTCCTAGAGTTTTAAAAGCCTTTTGCACCTCAGAGACTTTTCAAACATATAAATAGCCATGAACATAGCACAGATTCACCTGTGTATAGAAATATTTAACTAAATGGACATAAAACAACTGGTACCTATAAACCAGCATTGCCAAAAGAGTTAAAAGTGAAAATAATATGAGATAGAATGATGTGCCAGAACTAAATGATGGAGCTCAAGACTCAAGTATTTTTTATTTTAGAAATTCAGATCTTGAAATATGTATTTTTAAACCAATTAAGTAGAATAGCTTTGATCTAGTTAATACAGTCACAGCAAATTAAGTCAAAGCAGGAATCTTTTATTTCATTGGTCCCTACACATCTCCATGTGAAATGTCTCCCCACCACAGTTCACTAAGACCCCAAACTGGTGTTACTGCACCCTGGGAGGACCACTGACAGGCTAACCTGCCTCTGGCTGGTGAGATCATTTCACCCATCATCAAAACCTCTGCTCTTGGGACATGACAACTAAAAGGAAACTTTAAGTTTTGCCATAACCAATCCATTCAAACAAGTTTATTTAACTGGTTGAACACAACAGCTGTTCAGTGAAGGAAAGTGAGGCACAACAAGGTATTTCTATGTGTTGTACAAATACAGGGGAAAACTCTCAGCCATGGAGAGCTCATTTCAAGATACAAAAATACATGTAACACATCATGAGACTAAAAACTTACATGGCAGCCTAAGTGCATGCCCTGCAGTTGTTGATTATTCAAATTATTGAAGTATTTATACAACTAAATGAATATAATACCTGATTTCCCCATGACTTATGATCTCATTGATGGGGTTCCTCTCTCACCTACCTCATGGCTTCCAAAACCTAAGTCTAAACATCTCATGCTAAGATACCTTCATAACTCAGGGCAGAGAAACAGGAGTCTCCTGGCAGGCTCTTCATCTTGTCTTGGACACTTTGTGTAGTGACAATAAAGGGAGGTGTTGGCGATTTTATTTCTACCACTTAGGAATCTGTTAAAAGTAAGACAAATCCAAGAATTTTTCTCTCCTTTTGTCTTTTTAATTGTCTGTCCAGATTCAATGAAGACAATACCTAATAGAATGTAAAGCCACGTACCATACTTACATAATGAGAAACCCCAAACCTGTTTTTTTCCTTTCTACAGCTGCTGCATCACTTAACTTGAATAATTTTCCACCCTACAGCTTCACAATCTTTTCAAGACTACCCGTATGTTCCAATGTCAGACAAATCTGGAGTTTCCCTCTAATCTTAGGATGGCAAATACTCAACTGTGTTCAAGAGCAAGAAGACACAATTGATAATGTCTTGTTGCCTGATCCTTGAATATTGGGGCTGATCAAAGAGTGCAGGATAATGTGAAGACCACAAGTTTAATGACTCATTGATTCATTAGATGAATTGCATATAATCAAGTTTTGCTAAGTGGTTATTGATTCTGCGCACTTTGATGTTGATTTAGATGCAACCCAGACACATAAAAACAGGAGCATGCAGAGTCAGTGACTATTTCTGCACTAACTCAAAGAACACTGACTTCTGCACTAAATCAAAATCCCAAAGTCCACATTTACCTAAAATATATATATATATAAATTTGAAGGAAAACTTTGGGAAAGAAAATTTTCTATCTTTCTACAGAGATGAAAATTTTGTTGGCTACACTGAGTCAAATAAAAGCATCATCTAGAGCAAGTCAAGGTGTCCAGATTTGTGTGTATCCTGTGTTTTCAGCCTCAGTGGGAATCATAACTTTGTTTATAGGTAGAGGGTAGGGCAAATTCCAATTTATTTATTTTTCATTATAATATACCATAAAACGAAAAAGTTCACAATCAATCATGACCAATTTGAAAGGCTCAGAATATGCTACAAGAGTGCATCACTTACAAAATATTTTTGCACAGTCACAATGTTTGAATCTTGAACATGATACAAAATCTTTCTATTCCAATATTTTAAATGTGATTTCCTTTAAGCAATTCAGCACACTATGTTCAAGCATTCAAAAACCAAGGGAAATAAACTGCTGGAAATCAAAGGTGGCTCATGTAGCTATACTGTCCATCATTTAAAAACATGGCTAGATACTGTTATTCTATTAGTAGAATCAACACCCTTAGACATAGACTTGATGGATCATATTTAACAACAACACAATAGGTCATACTGTCATTCTAGCATGTACATAACTATTGAGTAATAGAGTGTGCTGTCATTTTATCACATCTATAATGCAGGACTACTACAGTGATACTATCAGCTACTGATTCCTATCATAAATAATCTTCTCATCATTTCTGTATAGACACACAATAGGACTGACTTCCAACTTAATTTTAACTAAGAAAGACATATGGCTAAGCAATAGGATACAACAATTTTCCTGTAACTATAGCAGTAAGATTCTTGATCAGAAAAGCTAACAGCTACAGAATATAAGTAGTGGAAAGGAGTAATGGTGTGGAGCAGCCTTCTAACACATGGTTGTCATCAGTAAACACTGAAATTACAGGAAAAAGATGACAAAAGCAAAGTGATACAATTTGCAAACACTTCAGTGCTTATGTACCAGTCTCACCTCCAGCTTAAGCCACAGGATACAGCTCTGTGCCTTGCACGGTTGGTTAGAAGTCATTCAAGTGTGAAATATTCTAAATTCTGCTTGTTAAAGAATTGAGAACCTCTTCCCCTCTGCCATGACTTAGACCCTGAAAGGCATATATTTGTTTGTGATAATAATCTACTGAACTAGTATCCTTCTGCAGCACACAGAAGTTGCTTGTTGTAGTATTAGAGAGTCTTGCAGATAGTATTTCCAGTAAATTACAAGCTTACCTATCATAAAGAAATTGCTTCAAGCTGTTGGCAGACTCAAAGGACAAATCTATATTTCATGTTCAGTTGATGTTTTTCAGCTTTAATTTTTCATTATTAGGACAATTAGAAATACTCTAGTCTAAAAATGAAAGCTCACCTCCTAGGTTAATAACACAACTTTAAAAAACAGGTATCTAAATAGCTTTGCTTTAATCTGGCATTTTTTGATATATCTGATTAAAGGAAGGATGTCTGTACAGGTGAAAAAAAACCCAAACAAAAAAGTCAAACTGAATTCCATCACATTCTAGTTCAGAATAAGAAGGCTTCAACTTGAGTCATATCACAATTTAACAAAATACTATGTTGCTTTTTATAGCTGACAGTGAGTTCCATTAGACTGTAGAAGAAACTCTGAAGGCAAATGAAAATAGCCTCCCAAGGGAGTGGAAGCCCCACACAGCCTGGTTTAAATGTGGCAGCTGGGCTGTGGGAGGAAATGGCATTTTCCATTGAAAGTCTGCTGCCAGTATACCTCCTATGGCTAGATTTTTAAGAGAAATGTGGCAGTTGTCCCTCTCTGAATTCCAGCTGCTCAGTTTTAAGGATGCATAGGCAGGAAAGGTGGCAAGACTGGATGGCAAAAGGTCCAGAATAATGTTCTTGTCCAAGGACCAAAGAGTAAAATTGAGAAATGACTGGAAGTAGAAATGTGTAACAAGAAGATAGCAAGAGGGGGAAAAGATTCTTTAGTTTTAAAAGATAAAAGCCAACTTTTTAGAAAGTGTGTGCCACTTCAAAGGTTACTTTATTTTTTTTTAATAGTTTGAGGTATTCGATCCTTAGCATGTCATTGAAATTTGGTTAGCAATGAGTTAGTTACTTTTAAAAGTGTTCTCTTT
Organism: Chloebia gouldiae; assembly: GCA_003676055.1. Taxonomy (NCBI): domain Eukaryota; kingdom Metazoa; phylum Chordata; class Aves; order Passeriformes; family Passeridae; genus Chloebia; species Chloebia gouldiae. Next base: position 14,651,325 of record QUSF01000002.1, on the reverse strand, counting down.
ATATTTGGGGATCTATCATGATAATAGTTGTGGCAACATCACAGGTCATCAGCTCCTTAAATAATAAATTCCCCACTGATAGCATGCAGGTATATAAGCCAGGGAGTCACAAGAGGAATCATGTGCAATATCCACACTAAGAACTATGAAGTCTTATGAAAAGAATGCTTCTAAAATAACTTTTCTGTTCTTGATGTCTGCATGTACTTGCAACTCTGACTTAGGCATAATCTTGAAAATATGACTCATAATCCAAAAAAGGCACTCTGATTCAGGTAGAAAAGTCATGCCTGTAGTATGTATGGCTACTTTATTGCTTTCTGTTTTGATACAGGTGGTGTGCTACCTGTATCAGACTTTTTTCTTTTTAATGACAATTCAACAATTTTAACAAGATTGAAGAAATTGTCAAGCAAATGGAACACCCTGTCTTTTTCTTGTTCTTGATTTTTTTTTGTTTTGGTTTTGGTTTTAGGGGTTTTTTTTGTTTTTTTTGGGGGGGTTTTTTGTTTTTTGTTTTGTTTTTTTTAAGGTGGGTGGGTTTTTCCTCTCTTTGGTTTTTTTGGTTGGTTTTTTATTGCTGTTGTTGTTGTTGCTATTTTTTTGGTTTTTTTTCTTTTGTTAGTTGGTTGGTTTGATCAAACAACCTCTTATGGTTCCAAATCTGGCTCCTCTAGAGCAGTCCTTTAACCATTAGACTAACTTCTCTTTGTTCTCTGTAAAAAAGCTCACACTTCCTTCTGCTCAAAGACCTGACTTCAACAGCCAGGACAGAAGGATCCTTGCCAGTCTTCACCTTCATCATTTTGGTATGGCTCTGGCTTGAGAATTACCATGATGCTTGCACCCATTCAGGCTAGTGGAACAACTGAAGTCGTACGTTGCTCCCTAAGTAACACTGCTGGCCCAGGATGCACAACTACCATGAATTTTTTCAGTGAAAGGGGTGTGACTGCTATGCTGTCTATAGAAATGAGGTGACTGCATGTTAGTGTGAGCAGAGAATACCTGTTGTGTCTTCTGGATCAGAGTTTGCTGGTACCTGCAGCTTGCAAATCTCAAACATTCTGGTAGGTAGAAAGCCCTGAGCAGCACAGCTTAGTTCAACTGGCAGCACTTCAGGAACTATACAAACTGGTTTTCTATTACAAGTTTGGTCAACTACAGACTTGGTAATTTTGTGGATCCTTGTCTTCAATTTCAGTACCAAAGGTCTACTTATAGTTGTGCTCTAAAATTTTGTCCTTATTTTCTGATTTATATGTTGCGAAATGCGCCTTGTGAAAATTACAGAAGTAGAAATTTAACAGTGGAAAACTGTTGTTTCATCTCTAATTGAGTGGTAAATGTACTAAACAGAAGGTGGGCCAGGTGCAAGATGACACTTCATGTTAAAAATACCTGGAAAGTTTTGAAGATAGGGATGAAAAGCACCATAGGTAAGATGTCACTTCAAATTATCTGATATCATGCAAAGTTATATTGCAGTCTAGTCAGTAGGTAAATTGTTCCTGAATCTTCACCAGGTGATTCTAAATTTCCTTTTTGTTTAAAAAATGTTGGTAGAATCTCATTATCCCTATTTCTCAGACCAGGCAATAAACTTTTGTATTTCTGAGTTTGTGGTTTTTTATAGAGTTCTAGAGCAACGCCATTACAAAGTGCCCTAGTGTAAGAGGAATGAAATTCAACTCCTGCTTATAAAAAAGATCAGTTTAACCCACAGTATGCCTAAAAAAAAAAAATTAAAAAATTGCTTCTAACAAATCTAAACTAACCATGACAATTCTGTTTCTGTTCTACAAGCTCTCCAATAGACTGATTTCTGAGTCTGATGGACTGCTTTATTTTTTAAAGAACAATCAACAATTAAAGTAGACAGAAATAGCTAAGTGTTTTCTCTGTTTATATTTTAAATAAGTTGTTCCACTTTTAGTCAATGCCATTTTAACTCTTCAGTCCTTCCTCCTACATCCTTTTAATAACATAACTGGAAACTGCTTGACTGCCAAGGTTTGAAGTTAACATAGCAGTCAGAATTTATTTGCATTCTTTCTAAAATGTTATTTGTTTTATAACTCTGACTCAGTTTCTCAGTATGTCCTTTTCTGTGATCTCCTTAGGTCTCACAAGCCAAGTAAAGCCAGGCCATGTCAGTTCTGAGAATGTCAGTATTTCCAAGCAACACCTAGATGCTGCAGAGACAGTACTGCAACTCAGAAAGTAGTACACTTGCCTTGAGAGAAGCACTGAAACAAAATCACCATTGTGGAAGGGACAGAAGAACTGTAAAGCTGGTAATTCCTTATGTCACAAAGAATTAAAAAGAAAAGCTAAGTGTCTTTTTATAAGAACTAGAAATGTTAATTCCAAAGCCCCAATCAAAATAAAGTCATGCAATTAAATTCTGTCACAATCATTCCTACATTTTCAGACAGAAAAACAATCTATTATTTTTTTTCCTTTTTATCTGAAGCCCTGTGCCCTATAAATGTGTGCTGGTAGAAAGTTGCTAAAACCAGTCTTGTGAGTTAATGTGGTGTTATGAACATATTACAACATTACAAGTGATATGACCTTTGGTGTCATTTGAAATAAAGTACTTAACACTGCAAAATGGTCTGAGTCTACTGAGTTATATTTGTGAAATGTTTTAAAGTTAAGAGCTGAAAAAGCTTTATAAGCATAAAATACTGTTATCCTGGTAAACTGGCTGCACTTGGCCACTCATCTCACTGGGGCTTTGTATCTTCTACTTCCTTTCACAAATACGGGATATACATGGAATTTTACGAGAAACAAATTTCAAAACCAGGGGGTTTTGTGTGGTAGCTACTGTCATGCAAACATCTAGAAGACTTGTGTCAGAGAAAATCAATCACGTATGTCGTGATGTATGACATATCCTCTTGTTTGAGATGACAGTTTGCTTGGCCCCTTCTCCTGAAGTGGTACATATGGTTACCAAGAACCAACAAACATTAATCCTCATTCATCGTTCTAGAACAAACCATGCCCAAGCAAGGTCTACATTAAAGGTAAGCATTTTTAGTACATTTTTCTTACTGTCCTGGCAAATCCTAAATAATGAGAAAACACTTGGTAGGTTTTGTAAAAATAAACTTTTGATATAAAAAAGATGGTCCAAACCAAGAGGCTCTGGAGTAGAATTCAGAGGCGTGACTCAACTTCTGTCAGGGATGCAAATTTCTTGTGTGGTAGCAGAGTCACGAACTCCTGGTTTATCAAGGGAGCAAAAGCATTACAGCTCTGCTTCTATGCATAGCTGCACAGTGAAATTCTGACATCCAAGTGAGGTATGTTTGCTCCTTTTCTAATACCTAGGGACATGTAGGCACTTAACACGCAGCAAAGTTTAGACACTGTAATCCAGGCTGGTAGAAGGTATTTTCTGTAGAGGGGGATTTCCACTCCTGGAATTAATCACTTTAACCCTTTTTTTTTTCTTTTTTTCTTTTTTTTTCCCCTCACAGAAACAGAGATTAATTCAGTCCTTTGACTTGGAGATGGTTGGGGAGAAATCATAATCCCAGCCTTAGTCATTTTCTAATCTAGAACACATAGAAATAAGTGATCAATTTGTGTTTAATATCCTCTTTTGCCAGGGGTAACTGAAGCTCTGTTTTACATTTCTCAGAAGACTGCTTGCTCATGAGATTTCATAATACTCTAGCTTTAGAGTACACACTTCTCTAATACTTCTGCAAAACAAAACACTGACATCTTCTTTACTACCAGTGAAGTATTCATACAATTTGTCTCTAAAATGACTGTTTCCTGTATGAAGTGCTAATGCTGGAACTGTAAATGGAGTCTTTCTGTCTCCAGTTGACTGCTCAAAGTTACAAAACTATATCCTTCCCTCTCCTTTTGAATACAGATGAAGAAAAAAGAATGCAAGCATCCTGACATCTTAACTTCTTTATAGTATAGAATGCAAGTTCCCAGAAGATGGGAGAAAACACCTCCAGCCAAATCCGTATGGAGTCCTAAACTTATTGACAAAGAAGAAAACAGTGGAAGAGTGGCATTTTTGTACAGATCACAAACTGGGGGGCTTTTAAAAGCACTTGCTACACTGAAATAAGCAGAGGAGAGATTAAAGATAAGGTATCTATGCAATGTACTTAGTATGGCAACAAGAAGCCCAAATAAATGTTTTCAAAGGTCTGATGAGGATCTGCTGAGGGAACTGGGGTTGTAGAGGCTGGAGAGAAGGAGGCTGAAGGGAGACCTTATTGGTCTCTAAAACTACCTGAAAGCAGGTGGGGGTTAGTCTCTTCTAAGTAACAAGTGATGAGAGGCAACAGCTTTAAATCGTACCAGAGGAGTTCAAGATTGAGTACTGGGAAAAAAATTCTTCAGTGAAAGGACTGCCAAGCATTGGAACAGGATGCCCAGGGAAGTGTTTGAGTCACTATCCCTACAGGTATTTAAAAGATGTGTAGATGTGACACTTGGGTACATGGTTTAGTGATGGACATTGCTGAGTTAATGGTTGTTTTCTATGATCTCAAAGGACTTTTTCCAACCTTAACAATTCTATGGCTCTTGATTTGGGCAAGCCTAATGTTTAAAGTACAGTTCTACTGTGACTTCAGAGTTGGACACAAAACAAGAGAGCACTGATGAGAGTCCACCCTTTGGACTTAAGGCAGAAGCTGAATGCATGCCAGCTTTTAGCTCTAGCCTTTTTTCTAAACACCCATTCCCCATTCATCAAGTGCAGGTAAGATTTTCTCCTGCAGACATTAAGAGGGTGAAAAACAGAAGCAGGTGTATATCTTTGGTGAATTTCTTCCACAAGAATCAGCTGAATAGAAAGCATTCATCCACTACTTGTGCACCCAATTCAACAGCCTGCTCACTACTTTAAATAAAAAATGTGATGGTACAGAAATCTGCTCCAGTCCCAGGGACCTGAAGGCAAAAAACCTTTTTTTGAAATGACTGTTTTTGTTATTTTAAGCAAATCATATCCTGTCCTATCTTGGTATATTTTATAGTATTTTCAATTTCATCATAATTCATGGATTTGAGACACAGTCCTAATTTCAATCACAGGAATTTTTTCTCTTAGGCATTAAACCCCTTCTACACTCTTCCATGGACACTCACAGCATGACACTACTAATTCTTGCAAATAATGAAAGGACATTAGATTCTTGAATCTCTCTGCATGTCACCAGTAAGCTTTAGGATTTTCTTGGGAAAGTGATTCAGGTGAATAGCCAGAAAACCAACTTTGTAGGTCTGGTCACCTGGTTGAAGTTGTCACCATTTATAGTCCTAGGCCGTAGAGTGCTGAGGATGTCTTCAGAAGCTATCTATCCTCTGGGCACTTTTAATTCTGTGGATGCATTTATTTAGATTTATTATTACCATCAAAGACAGTCAGGACTATGTCTCCTTTCTCTGTCCCCAGCTGACACCACTAGAAGCAGTACTTCATATCAACCACTAATAAGAAGTGATGTCTTTGAAAGGGCTGTCTCAACTTATTGAAAAACCTCAGCAGAAGTCTTTAAAGACACATCATGGCATATTTTTAGGCCTCCTTCATATTAGAATTGGTTTCTTATTTTCTTCATATTCTTCTTCTAGCTCAGGTAACACCTGAGGTGCTTGATCGGATATGAATATTTGAAAGAAAAGTGAGCTATAATTCTATCTATTTATTACAAATATGATTTCTCCTGCCTCCTTTTTGATGATTCCAGAAAAGTTCAGATCATTTTCACTGAGATGGAGAAAAAAGAGCGGGGCAACACTGTTCTGATAGCATGGGTGCCACCTACAGATAGAACTTTCTCAAAGCCATGTGTTAGTTCTGTTTGTGTGGACATTAGAGCAAGGAATAAGACAGGGTTCCCTGTCCATCCAGCTGCCAGTATTCAGCAGTAAATTTTCCTGTCTCTAAAGCTCTGACTTAGGATGCACCAATACACAGGCCATTTTTCAACACACAGTAGCTGTGGCTGCTGCTCAGAACTGCTGGAAGGAGTATGTAGGCAGATCCTAACAGACAGTGCCCTAAAGTGAGTGCACTGCCTTGCTTATGGCTCTTCTGGTTTTGTCTTAAGGTTAAAAACTGTCACTGCATTTTCACTAAAATACATATTAATAAAAAGATTTTCTTAAATACCTCCAGGTTTCAAATTCAGACTCAATATTTTTACAGAAACAATGTAGAAATAATGGCCAAATCATGACATTGGGAAACTAGACTAGATTCTAAATATAAAATTGTCCTATCATGACAAATCAGTTAATTTTGCTCTAGGATCCAGAAAAATTTTTTTATCAAAAAAACACTGAATTGTAAAGTTAGACTTTCTCTGACATCAATGACCATTCAACAGATCTTTATTTAAATATCGGATAAACATCAGGTTTTTTACTATATTTGTAATAATGTCCCATACATGCTTTTGTCTTTATACCTCATGATGCCTAAAATTTGCTTGCTGTTTACAAATGGGGAAACAGAGGCATAGTGAGATGAAATGTCTTGTCTACCACGTGTGAATCAACTCTGTAGATACTCTTTTCCACAATGAAAAGCACAAGTTATTCAACCTCAAACAATTTATTTCTCTCCTAAGAGAACACAATGTACTCAGCAAACCTACCAGGCCAACCAAATAAATTTCCCATAGGCAAAGGGAAAATGTGTATAGCTACTTCCATGATCTTGCTGGGGAAATTATATCCCCAGTACTACTGGATGTTTTGTTCTTTTGTTTTGTTTTTTAATTTTCTTCCCAATACTTTCTGCATGGTCTTCATTCATTTTGTGGCTGACAGGGACATCTCCAGACAGATATGACCACAGAAAACCCCATGGCTGCACGTGGACTGCTGTATGAGAAATATGCTCAGCACCTTCCATTTGAAAGAAAAGGAGCGTATCATTTCAGCAACACACAATCCAGGGCACCCACTGCAGAAAGCACATCCTAAATCTGCTTTCTGCTGCTCCTGCTGCACAGTTAGGTCAACACTCTCCATGCTCCTGCTGCTGATTTACTTTCTTTCCCCTGTTTTTATATGGCTACTACCCCTAGTACTTGCAGGCCCTGCAACTTGTAGCCACTGCAATAGCTACTCCCAGTCCAGACGGTGTTAGGAGTAATTGAGCTGTGGTTCCTTTGTGTAGTCACCTCTACACAATAGCCACTGGCATGCAGAGCCTCACACCAATTGCTCCTTGCAATTGATAGTTGCTCGATGGTTTAGACCAGCTTTGTACCTTTCTAATCATTAATCAACAATCAGACAAAGGATTTATTGCTGAATCCAGACAGCAGCCAATACAGACCTCTAATACATTATGGATTCTCTGTCAGCACAATTATTTATTGTTTGCAGTGTTCTGTTTGAAAATCCCTATGCTATTGCACTTATTTATTTTTTTACATGCTTACTTACATCTCTTTAGCTGGATTTAACAAAGCAATGAAGCTTCATTATAAACATTTTTTACAAACCGTGAATGGTGAATAACTTAATATAAAATGTATTTATAATATTATTCTTGGTATTTGCCACAACTTCCCAAGGTCTTTAGCAAATATTCTGTTAAAGAAAATGGAATTAAATTTCATAGACAGTGTCAGAGTATTTCCTCAGGTAAATATCCAGTGAATCATTTTATCATTAAAAACACCATAATAAAGATTGACTATCAGCTGAGAGATAAAGGAATACACATTTCTCTATACCTCCAGCATCCTGTGGGATTTTTCACAGTATCATGAAAGTAAGCAACAAGTAAGGACCTCACTGTTCTGTGGTCAGGCTTTAGCACAAAAGCACCAGTGGACCTCTGGTTCTGCACAGCATGTAACCATGCTCTGCTATCAAATTAATCTTAAAATATGTATGTCTAGCTTCTGATTCATAATATCTTTGACAAATAGTAAAAAGGACAGACATTCCATAAAGTTTATGGACAGGGTGATGGCACGCACAATGATGTCTCATAAAGAATAGAGGGGGGAAAAGTTATTTATTCTTATGATTCAGGAGCTAAAATACAGATAGACTGGTTGCGTGCACAGAATTTTTCATAAATATCCCACAGTGCACCCTGTTGTACAGCAGCCATACATTAATTAGAGCATTCAGCAGACACTGCAATGTGTTACACTCACCCAAGTGAATCTTCATTTTTCACATGCAGGGCCTTACTAATTAAAATCAGCTTTGCAATTAAACGTGGAAAATTGTGTTAAACTTTGAAGCGTGGTTTAGAAAAAATGTATTTATTTTTAGGGTATTTTATTTTGATGCAAATGAATTCTCCATCAAAGTGAGACCAGTAAAAGGAAGGTATGAGGATTTCTCTTTTTTGTATTATAGATGCTCCTCTCGGTTGCAAGTTGCAATGCTCCACTATCTCTCTGCCAGTACCTGGCCCTGTTCCAATGCTTTTAGTGAGTGCTATCTGTCAAGGCATGAATAATACAGCCCCTAGGCTGTCGGCAGAATCCAAATGAGGCATACATCAGGAAGCAAGCACTCGACTTTAGCTCCAGAACATGCTCTTGTGAAGACAGGCAATTATTCACCCACGGCTGCAGCCATGGCAATCAAACTGGTGGGTGAAAAGGTATACGAAATGAAAAAATTTGAATAAGAAATATGGCAAAACAAGGCACAGAAATTCAATAATTTTCTAATAACAGAAAGATATTTGAGCCTTTTAATTTTGAAGTTAAGGAGCCTGAATTATTTCACTCACTCTGTTAGAAAATGTAGACTAAAATACAGTATATAATGTCAAGGCAATACAGCAGTACTTGTTTGGTTTTTTCCTAATTAAAACAGCAATGCTAAAGTCTAAGGTATTTATAAATTAAATTTTTTATATGAATTGACAAATCTCATGCCTAAAAATTAAAAGATAGTCAAAATAATTCTATCTGTATAATGTACTAAACTAGAAACAGGCTAGTAAAGCAATAAAGAACCAGTAGTATCATGAAATTTGGCAAAAAATTAAAATGCAATGTATTCCATAAAGTTAGGGACAATTCATACATTACAGTAATGCACATCATTTTATCATCCCTCTTTGGTTTTGAGACTAGCCTCTTTTTTTGCAAGACATTGTATCAGTAATTAATGAAATCTTTTACAAATAAAATATGACCTGAAGAAAAGGCATGAAAAATTCCCTGGCAGATGTAATGTTTATTTCATCTGCCAGGGTATCATATTATATGCTGAATTCTTATGTTCAGCAGTCAAATAGAAATTAATGCTATAGTAAAAGCTAGATCAGTATTTCCATTTTAAATATGAAGGATTTATCATTTGGTCTTACCATTCTTCACTGAAATTTTATGCAATTTTTTTCAGACCACAATTGGTTTGCTTTAACTTCTATACCATGGCTGTATCTGTTTTCAAATATACACTATTGTATGCTCTAAAAGAATCCAAATGAATATGCATAGTGAAATGCTCCCTCCTTAAGATTTTTTTTTAGGTCTGTTATTTGTTAGAATATTATGTTAGAATATATGTTATATGTAGAATATTATTATTTAAATTATTATGTTAGAAACGTGGCAGTTGGCAAGTGATGAATCCATTACAGAATCTAATTGCTTTTGTTACTTGAGGAAAAAAAAAAGAAACTGTTTTGCTAAGAAGCTTTTAAATAAGGCACTGTATGCAATCAGTATTTTTTAATGGAATCTAGTTAGGATTTTTATGATGTGTCTACATACCTACTTACATGGTAAATCATTGGCACCTATTTGGTATATGACATTTTTTTAATAAAGATTCTAAGTGGAGAGCAACAAAGTAAAGTGCAATATTTCTGAAACCATTATTCACATCTACTCAGTCAATAACAGGCCAGTTTGCACTCAGTTACTCCAGAGTAACAATGGGATTTGCACCTGCAGAACAGACCAGAAACTGGACTCACATTTGCATTTGTATACATAGAATGTGATTCCTGTTGCTCTGAAGTTCATTAATGAAACTGGCAAAGTTTCTTCTAATTGCAGTGAAGGAACACTTGAATCTACACTTTTCTTCAGGTGCTTAGTCAAAGGCATCCTGAAAACACAGTTGTGGGAACACCTTCCTGGTCTGGTTAGAGTCACTGCTATACATATATATGGATTAGTCACAGCTGAAAGTATGCAAGGATCTGGACAAAGCTTATTGTTCAAAGCTAATTCACATTACTGAAGGTATAAAAGCAGCATTAATTCTTATGCTGCTATGCACAATGGGCCTGAACAGCTACCAAGGGACTAAAACAACCTGCATCAGAGGCATGGCCCAGGGAGGTGCTCTGGTTTTCACTCCTAAGATTTCAATTCTTCTCTTGTCTCCACCACTATCTGAACATGTTTATGGCTTTTTTATTATTCTTATTTCTATATTGCATTCAGATCTTTCACAACCTTTGTTTTCTTTCAGTTTTTCAGTTCAGTTGGCCTCAGGTGCTTTGAAACATAAACAACAGGTACTGAAGTTGTAGCTGTGTAAACTCTAACCTTGAGGCATTGGCTCATGCTGTGTGTCATAGACAGCACTAGAGGGTCCATGTTAGCTTCAGGTTTCCAGGTATTACTAAAACACACACAAAAAAGAGAGTCTGCTCTAGTTAAGGCAGGCACACCATCCAACTTTGGGCACTTCTTGTCAGTGCCCAAATGGGATATTAATCCTTCTGACCTTTCCATGCTGTCACTGAACAGAGGTGCTTTCACCACATTAATTTTAGAGATCCCAGCATTCTGCCCTAAAGTGTCCTTCAGAGAAACTTGTCTATCTAATCTATTAGCATGTCCAGCCAACAAGCTGACATCAGGCACTGAACTCAAGACCCAGGAGGAAGCTACCAACCAAGTCATGCAAGGTTTTGTTTCCCTTCCAACTAAGACTTGACACAAAGAAAAACATCAAGGAGATGGAAAGGATACAACAAGCTCTTACCATTGTTACCCTACCTAGTTCCAGTCATGTGTTTTCATACACCTCAAAGGAAACATCACTAGCATGGAAAGTCTGCTTGTTCCCTTAGTACCTTGAAGCTCTTTCATAATTAAAAATACAACTGAGGCAAAAAACCTGTGATAAAACTCTCCTTTAACTTCTAATATTTTATCAGCTGAACAACATTTCATCCCTTGAATCTATCTGAAAATGTGAAAGGATCTGTTTATTTCAGTTCAAGCATAAGGTACTACCTGAGGATGAGTTTTCACTGTCACAAAGATAAAATTACAATAATCACTTAAAAAACAAAACAAAACAAAACAAAACCAAAAACCTCCCCCTCCCAAAAAAAAAAAAAATCCCCCCAAAAATCACCTGGAATTCCAGATATTTCAAGACAGCTTAGAAGAAAAAGAATTTTGGAGAGCTCTGACTACATCTAGTGGAAGCAAATGCATTTCATTCCTAATAATAAGCTGGTATGATATTGTGAATGAAAAGGTCTTAACCTCATTAAAATGCTCTGTAGGTCTAAACGGAATTTAGTTAGGCATCAGCTGAGATATGCAATTCCCTGAACACGTAAAATTTTTAAGACAGTCTGATTTCCTTGGAAGAAATGTTTGAGGGTCTTTCCCACCTATACAGCAAAATACAAAAAGAGGAAAATTCCTTTGAATTCTTTCAAAAAGGTAAATTTAGTAGGTGTGGGTTGTGAATAAATGTGCTTCTCTTCTAGAAAACAGAAATTTTAGAAAAATGCACATTGTAAACCTCAACAAAGAACTCAGTGTTTTTAGATAAAATAGGACATATATTGGTTAAATATATTTTGATTAGTGGATTGGCAATCATGGTGACAAGAAAACATAAAAGCCCAACAAATTCTTTTGTAAAAAAAAAGAAATTTTTGATGTATTTCCAATTTTTATTCTTATCGCATCTGCCCAAAATTTCATTTAATTAACAGCTCTGAGATTCAGTCTGTTCGTGTACTGACATACCAGAATCATGTCAAGAAAGCAAAATATGGAATTAACATCTCAAAACTTCATGTAATCTTTCCAAACCTCATATTTATTGCTTCCTCTTTCCCCAAAAGGGTAATCTTACACAAACACAGACACTAACTGTAACATAAAGTTAGATCAGTTCAGAAGAAAAGTCAGAATTTTTCAATCTAAAGAGTTTCTTTCTGTATGTTTTTGATATCTGCATAGAAATTCCATGAAGTATAAAGAAATGTATGTACCTATAATCTTGTACCTAGAAAGGCCATTATATCATATCGCTTAACTGTTGACAGGTCATGAAATTTCTGAGGGAAAAGAAGGATTTAGTGCCATTCTTTAATTACTTGTGAGGTTTGTATTTCCTTAAAGAAAACAGACAAAAGAAACCATGGTTTGGAAATGAGAAGTCACAAGTGAATTTAAATATAATTATTTTGGATACTTCTCCTAAATCAGTGTTCTAATCTAACCAAGTCTTCAAACAGCAACAAAAATGTTACTACTCTTATGAGTCAAGAAAAGATTAAGTAAATAAAAGTTATAATTCTTTTATGGTTTATACAGTTTAAATGTAATTCAAAGTAATTCTAATATCACTGTTCTTGGTCTAATTTTGAAAGTGTTTTCTGGACTTGTCCCTAAGCTTCATGTACTGATAAGAAAAAAGGAACATGGGTGGACTGAGTGGCACTGTTCAGTATCTTTTCCTATTTTAAATAAATTTCTGAACCCCAAATGTGTAATTTCAATTTAATTCCTAGACCCCATATGCCCATTTCATGCGGTAATCAGATTTGGTGTGAAATATATACTCTTATAAACACAAGTGCTTTATAAGCTGAAAAGTCAAGAATGGAAAAAAAAAAACCAAAAACAAACCCTTTAGAGTTTTAGGATAATTTAACACTGGTTTGAACACTTCCTCAATTCAGAAAAGAGATGGCCTAAACATCAGCCATTTTATCTCCTACAACAAGCTGCTGTATAAAATATGTCAAATGAAATGCACAGCAGTGAGAGAAAAATACATGTATTCTAGAGCTGTTAAATTTTAAAAATATTGCACAAAAAATGTATGGACAAATGATTCAGGAAAGGAATGGTGTTTTGACAGAGGTACAACACTACTGAACATTGACCCTGCAGACACAGAAATGTAAAGACTGAGGTCTAAATTAATTTGAAGCACATGCAGTATGTGTAACATATGCTACCTTGTATACTATTAACCATAAACAGCTAGAATTTTTTTTAAAGGAGATGTCTCCACATTTCATTGTCTAGAAACTGAAGTAAAGGTATTTACATACAGTATAATATTTGAACCCTGAAGTCTGATTATTGTTGATTTGCCTTAAGCTTTGACCTTTGAGTCTAACATGATCATTGAACTTAAAATGCTCAGAAACTATTTTTCATTCAGCTATGAAATACATTAAATAACATGAACACGAGCGCCAAGAGGTAAGTGGGGCTAAATCTTAATTTGCAACATATAAGAGAACTTTATACAAAAACTGAGAGAAGATTGACAATGAGAGCAAGTCTCCTCAGCAAAAATGTGAGTTAAATTTTGTGACATTCAGAAAGAAAAAACAACCCTGACTCTAAGTGGCTTCTAGAATATGTAACTGCTAATTTTTTTAATTGTTTGGTTTATCAAGGTCATGCGAGATAACTTGTTTACCAAATCTCTTCACTAAATTATGAAAAATATACAGATATTACCTTCTGTGTCTTGCATATTTGCCACTAACATGACCACTGCCATCGCAGCCAGGCGTGGGACAGCTGCAAAAGAGAGAATTAATTATATAGGTGTTGGTGTGCTGCAGAAAGATTATACTAAAAGCAGGCAGTAAGTATTACAGAGATGGAGGGCAACCAAGACAGAAAGAGAAATCAAATAACTGAAGGGAAAAAAAAAAGGAGGGGATGCTTTTTATTAGCAAGTCTCGAGGGAATTAATTTCATCAGTGCAGCAGGGCATGAGCAAACCACCAATGAACTTGAAAGTGCATTATACCCATTAAAAGGCATGAATTTTCTAAATTGCTAATGGGGATACATTTTACACTCAGAGCACTAACCTGAACAGCTCTTGTATGGCTGGTTCCACGGGAACTGCAGAGAGATGGAAAACATATAAAAATTTATCATCTATTACAAGTACCCCTCTTCCACAGAAAATTACCAGAAAGGTTGTGTAAAAGCAAGGGTCAGAATGAATTGTGCAAAGAGATTCTGGAGGATGAAGGTCACCCTGAGCAGGGGCCTTGAGTGATTTACTGAAGCAAGAGACGTACCTCGAACACCTTTGGAGCGTGTGCGATGGCGCTTCTCGTCTGCATCCACCTCCATCTGGGAATAGATTAGCAGGCAGTCAATGTTCTTATCCTGCATGCACAGACTATCAATGCACAGACTGATACAGTCTCTCACACAATTTATTGACACTATTTTAATTCCATTATATCCTGTAAGGGAAAGTTCTCCTTACAGGGGATTTTTAGGATCTTTGTGTTCATGTAAAAACAGAAAATGCGGTAATTTCTGCCTTAAATAGTCAGTTTCTGTGCCCTGCTGTCATAGCAAATTGTGTGCAACTAAGTGCTGTTTCCTCTTTTCAAGGGGATATTTCTGACATAAACCCTTCATTACTCCCATATATTCCAAAACAAGGATTCAATAGATTTCTATATAATTTAAAACTAAAATCAAAGGGTCACACACCACAGGCTGTTTTCTAACCAAACCCTTTACAGTGGGAAAGAGAGGAAGGGATAATGACTGAAAAGGAGATGAAGATTCACAATTAGACCTTCAAATATTTCATGTTATTTAATATGGCATTACAACCTTTGCCAGCATATTTCATTGTTTAGTTGTGTTTTTCAAGTTTCAGGAATAGGTCACTTTCTACATGACTAGATCTTTATCTTCATTTTACAAACATAACTAGCTTGCCAATCCAGTGTAGCTTTCTGTGCACTACATAGAAATCTTACATGTTTACCAGACAGGGCCAAGGCTGCAGATTAGATCTTTGAAACTAACCTACAGTAATTAATGTAGGGCCACATAATTTTTTTCTGATTTTACATACACAATGTCACCATATTTTAAAAGGTAAACTAAATAGGCTAGCTAGAGTTCAGGATTTTGTTCAACAGAGGCCAATCACACTAAACTATGTTGAGAGACTGAGTCAGGGAAAATATATGCAGTATCTGTATCACCAGCTCCTTTGGCTGTAGAAGGGCAAGATGGATCTACAGTGGTTCATACATAGTGATGATACTGTAAAGGTCAGGAAGCACAGAAATAAGACCATGGAGTTCTAGTTCCCCCAGGGGAAAAAAAATCAATCACCTCCTTTATAGCAATATCCTTGGATTGATACCTGGTAAGAATGTCATATATCTCATGCAAAAACATGGAAAAGGCTACAAGTGACTTGGAGCTAACCCTTTAATCACCTAACTTTCTTTGGTCAGTACCTTAACACATACAATTGGGGAAGTAACTAGGAAAGAAGAAATCAAGGAGCATTAAGAGCTCCCTCAACATGTAACAGCAGAAGAGAATCACCTCAGCAAAATTTGTAGATGACAGGGATTTGGTAAAAAGAAAGTGTCACTCTCACAAGATTCTGTGCTACTGATGTAGTTCTGTTTCTCAGCAGTCATCATCTGATTCCTGGTAGAGTGCTATATTCCATACTAAAGGGATAATTTAAAATAGACTGACATTATGAAAACTAATGGAGCACTAGACACTTTTAGGGGGCTTCAGGTCAGTCTTCTTCATAACTTTGAGTGGGTTTAATTTTAAAATTAAGAATTTAATTTTCATATTAATTTAATATTTAGCTGAGTGCAGATACATTTGGAGTATAAGCTTCCATCTTCATCAATCAATCATGCTATTTGAGATCCCACAAGGTATTCCATCAAACCCTCAACTGACAGTCCAGAAAAGTATGGAATGGCACAGAGCAATCCTTTGTTGTATCTACCAACCCTGTGCAGAAATTTCAGTATCCTCTGGCACTAACTGCCTCTGCTTAGACAAGTGAATTTACCCCTAGGTTAACACAGCCACTGGAGCTTGAGGACCAACTCCTCTGATCAGCTACATGATGCTACTTCAGGCTGGATAAAATCAGCCTCTAGGCATCTCTGACTCTACTGTCTAGCTCTCCATTAACTATTGCACAAGACACATGGCATGCCTTTAGATATCTCCTACAGGCACCTAAACTGAATCTTAAACCTTAACCCACCCACAGTATCTATCCTACACCTTGAGTTTACATCCTAGACAGTTTCTTAGCTCCAGCAACTTGAGAGGCATTTGAAGTTTTTAAATCTGCCATATCAAAGCACGTAACAGCATCTCTGGAATATAAAAATTACTTACTAGATGATGATATTATTTTCCTTTGGCTAATAAGAAATCAGTGCACTGCATTATTCTATAATTCTCGAATGTGTAAGGACTTGACAGGAGACCAGAAGTGAAGTTACTTGATCTCTAGGCTCGTATGGTTTTAAAATGTTTGGAAAACATTATCTAGCCTCATTTGTCAATACTGAAGTACCTGCTGAAAGAACTATTATGATCTTAACCTGGAAATGCTGCCCCAGTTTTTATGATAGTCTGTGTAAATTTATAAGGAACAAACTACAAAACAGATTTATCTGTCCTTCTAAACCAAAGTAAACACTTCAAAAACACTGAGGGTAGTATAGTAGACTTTTAACTATACTGACAATCACAGAAGAAATCACTAAGCTGGAAAAGCTCCTGTAAGATCCACACAATCAATATCCAGAAGCAGGTCAAAGAAATAGAAACATTATAAAAGCTGCTGGCACACAATGCAATTTTAAATTTTGTTGTGTATCCTATATAGTTTACTGCTTCTCCAGAAAAGCACAAATTGACTTTGTCATTGTCCGTGACCTAGATGCCCTCTCATATATGCCAATGTGAGTCTTGGATGTTCTAGGACACATCAAATGATGATAGGTGCCTACATTTAGTCAATGGAATTTTACTTTACCTTGATATTTATATGCTTGCTCACAGATCTTTGTCAGTCATGTCAAAACTTCAGCTTTCATTCCTCCCTAAATTACATGTTGGATGCTGGGAGTAAGCAACTTCCTGAAATTCTAGCAAGATCTGTACTGGTTCTGCAAAAGTACAGTCATCTGGCAGCTCACTATTCCAATCCTCAGTGGCACCCCTGGCACTTTCATGGCCAGGAACAGAATTCTGCTACCAAGACCATCAATCTCACATAAACATGGACTTCCTCATCACTTTGACATGCAGAAGAAGGAAATGCGGACCTTGGTCTCACAAGGAGTTCACCCTAGTAGCTCTACTTTATTCATGACCTCTAAATTACAGCTCTGCAGCTCAGCTGTTACTTAGCCTTCGTTCCAGAAAAGAACTTGTGGACATGGAGGATAGGCTGGCTAGGGTTAGTCTTAGCCTGACATCTAGTATTACATATTAAAGCAAAGAGAAAGGCATCAGGAGTAGGAAGAGAAGAAAATGTTAACCTTTCTTCAAAGAGAAGCTCTAGAAATGAAAACAGAAAGGTCTAAGCTGATTAATGTGGAGTACCTCTCCTACAAGAAAAAGCTAAAAGAATTTGGTTTGCTAAGCCTGCAGATGAGAAGGCTTCAGGGTGACCTAATTGTGGCCTTCCAGTACTTGAACAGGGCCAACAAGAAAGATGGAGAGGGATGTTTTACAAAGGGTATGTAGTGACATACTAAGGGAGAATGGTTTCAACCTCAGCATAGCTTCAGATTCGATATCAGGAAGATATTCCATGAAGGTGGTGAGACACTGGGAGAAAGAGGCTGCCCAGAGAAGTTGTGTATTCCCATTCCCATCAGTGTTTAAGGCCAGGTTGGATAGAGCTCTGAGCAATGTGGTCTAGTGGAACATTCCCTGCAAACTCAGGGGGGTTGGAACTAGCTGATCGTTAGGTCCCCTTCAACCCAGGCCATTCTGTGACTATGACTGTCAATTCCCAGAAGGAAAAGATAAAAGACGTCTAGGTAGAAATTAAATCTGTAAATTAGAATTTAAAAGAACCAAATTAATAGATATACCTTACTTAGGACAATGGGTAGGGAGAGGTAGATCTAGGAACTCTGTACTATCATGATAAACATTTGTGTTACTGAAGATTTAGAGAAACAAGACATGAATAGTTATAGTGCTCTCACAAATAAATCACTAGATGCTATACTAAATACAAATTTTCTGAGTAAAACCAAAAAAATGTCTGTATGGTCGCCTGCATGCAGGCAATAAGACTTTTTACATCCCACTGTACAGAATCTTATACCAGTAACTACTGCACACACACATAAACACAGGGTGTTTTTAAATTGTCAGTATTTGAAAGCTGGAAATAATAATGAGACAAACTGAGAAGAAGACAATCTTATAATATTACTACAATTAGGAGCAGGTGAAAATATTTCATTAAATGGTAAAAATAAAAAAGGTACATAGTCATAACAAAAGAATTCTTTCATAAAAGAGATTTGATGATTATTATGGTTTAAAAATGTAGCAAAAGTAATCAACAAATTTTTTTTTAAAAGGATATTTGTCACTATGTGTAATTTTAAAATCAAAGTCTCAGACAACATTTACCCCCCTAAAATAAATATAGGCTAATCGGTCTTCAATACATTGCTGTTACTTGGGGAATGAGGGAGAACTGAAAAAAAAATCTGAAAAAATTTTACTTGTAACTTTTAAGATAAACCTTTACTAATTGTTGAGGGGAAGGTGTGTCTCACTAGATTAATATTCCTGACCCTTATGACTCTTAGTAATGTCATACAAAAGCAATATGGGATACAAGAAGATTACATAATTAGCAGCAGTCAACACTTCCTCATCGAAAATCTGTATTCAAAAACACTTGATACTGCTCTTTGAGGATATTATAGAAGTTGTCAGTAAAGGTAGCTATGTCGGGACATCATATCTTAGACACCTTTGAAACATTTTGCTTTCTCTTACTGAGCATTCAGACAATAAAGTAAGTGCTTTGTAAAACCAGCGTATTTATCACAGTTAGCAAATATTTCTCCAGAAAAAAATAATTCTCTATTAAACTATTTCTCCAGAAAAATTATTTTGTATAAAAGTTATTTTTATACAAAACTAATTGTAAAAATGAAAAAATATATACTTAACATGATCCTTTCTAAAATAATCCCACAGGCATACATTTCCCCCTAAAATACTCAGTATCTTCACCAGTACTCTGGAAGATTATAGGCTATTGAAATACGCAGATAATAGAAGAATTAATGGAATGATAAACTATGTTGAAGACAGGCCAACTACATACACTGGCCTGCATCATTTGGCAGATTTGGTCCATCTGAAGAACATGGTTCCAGGCTCTGTATGTATGAATAACACTTGTGGGCCATGTTGGACAGACAGAAGATCACAATCTGCCAGTCAGTAACAGCAAAGTGGATCTTGATAACCAGATGAGCACAACCAACTTCTGCGCCGCTGCAGCTGAAGAGCAGGATGTGATCTGTAGCTGCACAACCTTTAAGGCTGCATTGATTTTCCAGAAAACCACTGAA
Organism: Chloebia gouldiae; assembly: GCA_003676055.1. NCBI lineage: Eukaryota > Metazoa > Chordata > Aves > Passeriformes > Passeridae > Chloebia > Chloebia gouldiae. The sequence continues at coordinate 14,631,671 of QUSF01000002.1, read as the reverse complement.
TTATTCAGATACGGTCACTAACTTCTAAGAACAGAGAGCAAGTTTTCAACAGAACCTTATCTGTTGGCCTGCTGGATACCCTGTTGGAGTCTTCAGATTTTTAAAATATTCAAGGCTTTGACTCTCAACATAGAGCTACCAGAGCTCCTAAATTTTTTTAACCAGCACCCTGTCCCTGTCCCTAGGTACAGTCACATATCTACCATATGGACTTTCTCAGGGCTGCCAGCTGTAAATGATCAAGAGATTTGGCCTCCCTTCCATGACAAATTGTGATTTTTGCTCCCTTATGGGGAAGTAGTTCAGCATTTTCTTCCCTTGAGGACAAGTACTCATGAGAATGATTCTTCCAGTTAAATTCTGAAAGTATCTGTATTTCTAGCTAGAGGCATGGTGACTGCAAGTTTCAATCCCAAGTTCCTAAATTTCCAAGTCAGCCAACACTTTCTTTATGAATTATTATAGTTTCTCTCTAGCCATGATGTAACAGAAGTCTAGAAAGCTACAAAAGAGCTAAAGGCCTTAGATCTGGACTTCCAAAATTCATCTTGCTTAATTTTTTTTTCTTATTTGTATTTTTCAAATCCAAAAACTGTATTCTCAGACACTCTCAAAAGATGTCCAGTGTTTACTGAGGCAAAACATTCACTGTCTATACTGTAGAAAGTTCTGGGCTCCTCAGGATGAGACAGACATGGCGCTCCTTGGAGAGTGTCCAGAGGAAGGCAACAAAAATGATTAAGGGACTGGAGCATCTCTCTTAGACAGGGAGGCTGAGGGAGCTGGGCCTGTTCAGCCTCCAGAAGAGATGACTGAGAGGGGACCTCATCAATGTCTGTCAGTGTTTGAAGGGAGGTGTCATAGGATGTTTCCAGGCTCTTCTTGGTGGTGCCCAGCAATAAAAGGCAATGGGCAGAAACTGATGCACAGGAAGCTCCACCTGAACATGAAGAAGAACTTCACCATGCAGGTGACTGAGCACTGAGACAGATTGCCCAGAGAGGCTGTGGAGTGTCCCTCACTGAAGATAGTCAAGAACCATCTGGACACAATCCTGTGCCATGTCCCTTAGGGTGACCCTGGTTAAGCAGGGAGGTTGGACCAGAAGCCCCACTGTGGTCCGTTCCAACTTGACTCATTCTGTGATCCTGTGATTCTGTAGATGATCATCTGTGACCTCAAAAATATATGGAAATGTCTGTTGATTTACTGCATAATTGTTATGGTCAATCAAGAATGTTGCTTAAATTGTTAGAAATCTTGCTTTTCCCTAATCAGTACTATTACACATACTCATAATATGATAAAAGTAAAATGTTTGGAGAAGAATATTATGACTTCCTGAAAATATAATGAGTTTATTACATTAAAAGATTGCAGTTTAAAATTTATCTCCATGTTACTCAAGTTACTCAGTAGTCAGATTTTCATCCCCTATGATTCAAGATGCAAATTTCTGCAGGTAAGATTTATTATTTTAATAGTCAAAGTTTTCTCAGTGTCTCTTCTTTTAACTTAAAGAAAATTATATTTCTTCTGTGTGAAAGTCAAATTAAAGGATTCAAAGAATTTTTTTTTTAATCTAGTGTCTCAAGGAACAAAACAAGATATGTCAAATGCATTTCCAGCATTTAAAATGCCTCTACATCTATAATCAAAGAAATATGGCCTGGAATTGATGCATAGTTTATGTAAGCAGTGTATCCCATACTACGTAAGTACTCTGTGCAGTCTTCCTAAAAAACCTACAAACTGACCTTCTATTGTTCTCCTCAGAAATTAATAGGCAAATCCAAATTGTAACATAAGTTCTTTTCAAGCATGTCCTTATATTCCAAAATAAATTTATTTCTCAATTATGACTCCTGGTAATGTGAATATGTTTTTATAAAGTGGATATGTTTTGTGAGACATTGTTTAACTAATCTGGTAAATGGGACATTTATCAATTATTTCAATGTGCCCCAAATATCTCTGTTGTAAAACACTATCTGCTTCACAGCAGGTCTTCCTCTCCCCTAAGCAGACCAAATGTAAATCAATAACAGTATCTGAACCTTAATTTATGCCTTAATGATCATAGTTTTGTAAATTAATTGCAATCTAGGATAAAATGTGTGTACTTGTGAATGAAGGGAGAGCAGTTGATGGCACTGAGCTCAATTTTAACATGGCTTTTGATAGTGTTCTTTTGTCTTATTATGACTATTGTAGAGTCAGTATTTTATATGACAGTATTTGCATAGTCAGTTCTTTAAAATTAGTTCTTAATATTTCAATCATCTTGATTAAATATTGTCTATTACTGTTATTAATAGAGTACAGTAAAATTCAAGATCTTGATTTTGATAGAAACCTGTCTGACTCTCCCAAATACATTTAAGGTTGTTTCTTGTTTCTTATTTTAAAATCTACAAGACAAAAGAGAGAGACAAAACTGCAGGATAGAAAGTTACTCTATGCTACTGAAGTATTTAAGGAAAAGTTAGGCAGAATGGAAAGCCAATTTCCTCTCCTTTCTGACTCTTTCCCCCACAAACGAGGTGCATTCAGATGAACATCTGAAATTCGGTTAAAATATTTTAGAGCACCCTTTTCAGGAAAAGGCAAACTTTATAAAATAATTACTATAGTTGAATCTTCCCATTAGGAAAATACCAGCATATAACCACAGCAGAGTTCCAGGGGGAACTCTGCAAAGATAAAAGTTACAAGTTGAGGGCACATAATACAAAGCGACCAAATAGGCACGTGGGCAAATTAATGACTAGAATACAATTTAATCCTTTGCTCTCTTCCACTCGTGATGAACACAAAGCTTTTGCTAATATCAAGGAGAGTCCTTCTTGCAGAACAATAGGAGAATATATCCTCAGGACTTGTTCTGAAACTTTCAGTAAGAGTTATTCTCCTGCTGTAATGCACAAAGGGAATCCAATCCCTCCATTTTCACATGAACAGTGCCGGCTGCAGCCAAATGTAGATACAGGCCAGAATAAGCTGGTTAACATGAGAAAGTATTAACATGTTAATACTTTCAAGTATTTCTCACTGGCATCAGATTAGAATGAAAAAGACCCAAAGTGCACTTGAGTATCTTTCTCTTATTACTTCTTTTTATCTTAGATATGAGGAATGAGAAAGTAGTGTGGAAAAAAAAGGGTAAGGAGAAATAGCAGTGGATCTTTAGCACTTCTTTTTTAGGAGCAGATATCCACTCTTCAGTCTGGCTCCATAAAGATATTTGGGATTTGCTCAGTGAATAGGCTTTGGGACATGAACCAGAATTTTCACTGGGAAAAGGACATCCATAAAGCTGAGCAACTCAAATTGCACCATCCTTTAACCAGTCATTGATGGTGGTCCTGTGCCAGGCCACTTGATCTATGACTGGTCAGGGTGGTAAATATCAGCACATGCTGACAGGACCTTCCACTACTGAAGACTCAGGAGCTTTATGTCACGTTCACTTTTACCCCCTATTTATAAGCATTTCTGACTGGGGACTTATGTATTTTTCACATGAAAAGAAAAAGCATTGTCTTAAAGGTTTTCAGGTTCCTGTTACAGCTCATATTTTGGTTATACAGATAGGCTTAAACAAGAATTCACATTTCCTTGCATTAGATGCAGACATTGAAACAAAGTAGTCTCTGATTCAGTGGCCTCCTAATAAGAAATTAAATATAACAGAAGGAAAAATGGGCCTATTTATTTCTCCAGCACAGCCAGCAATGCAGTCAGAAGCAGCACAGATTAAAGCTGAATGTTAAACAATTTAAATCTTTAGTAACTTCATAAAATGAAATTTCTTGAAGATTATTTTCTGTACTGTTGGTGATTCTGAATGAAATTTGCACCAAATTCACTGAATTTATTCTAGAAATTCTAGCATGGGGTTACATCCATAAAAATCAAGACATTATAGTATTTTTTATCCAAAAGTATTCATTGCATTTAGAATGATATAAAAGATGTGACTTGCTCTTCTGTCTGGATGGGTGTGTGGTTGCGTGCATATGTTTGTGTTCACGTGAGTTCTCTGAGTGTCCCTCTAGAATCTGAGTGAGCAGCTATGCAATCATGTTCTTTATGTATATGCACACATAGTGCTTTGTGTGCTTGCTGTAAATGAATCTTCAGCCTTGCTCCTGGTGGAACTCAGGGACAGGGATCAGCAGCAGCCTTGCTTTTCTTCAAGTTGTTGAATCTGGCATGATTTGTTTTCCTCTAAAATCCTGTTTCCAAACACAATGTGTTCAAAAATGACAGATATAAGGTATAAGAAAGGTTATTTTTCTAATTCTAAATTTGAAATGTGGCAATTTGTTATATTTTGTATGACAGCAAAGACAGAAAAATAATTTAGCTTATGGCAGACCTAGATTTGTCATAGTATTATGGAAGAAAATTGTAAGAACACTGCTTTAAAATAAAAAATGCAATAAAATATTTAATTTTTAGAAATCAGGAAGCCAATAAGACTGAAATACAGAGAGTTAGATTTCACAGATACGGGGGTCACAAGTAACACAAAATGTTCTACACTTCCACTGCTAGGCTTAAAACCCACTAGGTTAGGGAAGGCATGCCAGGCAGGTTACAGTCTCTATAAAACAGTCTGCTTCAGCCCTTGGCCCACGTGTGTACCTTGCTCTCACACACACTGTTCATGTGCAAGTCCTGAGGATTTAACATCAAAGCCTAATTTCATGGAAGTCTATGTTCTGGAGAAGCACCAAAACCGAGAAACAAATACTGACGAGTATACAGTGTACTACCTATCACCACACGCAGAATGTCACCAGACAACAAAAAGCCAAAGTACATTCAGTGAAATTCAGGTCAAAGTGGTCCTAACTCTTTAGAGTTTTAGCTTTATCTTTGAATGTCCTAATGACTGTAATCACGATCATGCTGTGTTTCAACCTCTTTGTTGCTTTGAATCACCCACATTTAGGTCAGGCCTAAAGGCCCTCTGATGGGGAACAACCTCCCAGAGCTGTGCCTGGCAAACTGCTTGGAAAAAAGCACACAGCTCCGCAGAAAGATAAAGTCACTGACTTGTTCCCACAGTTCAGCCAGAAGCAGAGTTGTACAAGTTACAGCTCTTAAAAGCTGTAAACCAAAAGATCATTATGGAAAATAAGAGGGGAAAGGAAAGGCTTCAGCTTTCATACTTTGCTTAGCAAATTTCACTTCCACATCTGCCGCAGGCTCACCCTGCCCTCCCTCAAGGAGGGGCTTCTGAAGTAAAAATACAATGTTGGCATGTGCATCTTGTGAATTTTTTTCAAACTGGATAAGGTTTCACCCACCCAAACTTACCTACGTTATCTAAGTCTGTAATGAACTGAGGGGATTGTTTATCTTTGACTTATTTGCCCTTTAAATAAGGAATGTATAAAAATACATATTTTTCTGAATACACTGAGAAGATAGAACAAGCAATTTAAACATATTTAGTACTATCATACTGAGAAGCATACACAGACATTTTACTATATAAAATTCCCACAACAAGCTTTTATATAAGCCAGTCACTGCATCCACAAATTGGTATCAGTGAGTATAAGTATGCCACAACATACACATATGCAATTTGTGTTCTTAAAAAACTAGGATACCAAATTTAAAAATCTAATTTCTAGTATCCCAAACTCAAAAATATATCACACCTAATACACATGCTAAGATTTGTGGATCCAGTATTGCTTCCAGTGTAGAAAACAGTAGTATTTTCACTGGCACTGAATCCGACTAACAATTATTGAAGACACCTATAACCATTTTTGAACAAAAGAGACCAAAGCACCACATGAAATAAGCATTATTAAAGGGATGGAACTTGTGTTTAAGGTTTTGATTAAAGACAATTAAACATAAGCTAATTGTAGTGGATATGTACCATGCAAAATACAAGTATTTGAGATACAGAAAAGGACATTTATTAATTGTATCTTCTTTTTAATTCCAAAAGAAAACTATGTAGGCCTTGCAGTTTAGTAAACAGTCTGCACACTGAAAACAAGCTAGTTTAAAAAAAACCCAAAAAACCTTAGTCTGTTGAAGCTAGCTAATTGCTGTCACTATTAAGTAAAGAGATTAGTACCCTTTCTTCCCCATTCACTACTCCACAACAATGAAACCTCCTTTGTGGTTTCAGGTTTTGTCTAATCACAGCAATGGCGAGAATAATATTTCAGAACCTTGTGGTATTAGGAGTGTTTGTTGCTACTACTGTACAGGCCAATATGCTTTTCAAAGTGTATGTCATAAATGGCTTATAGCTATTAGAAGACAAGCAAGCACAATATCAATCATGGCCCTTCTAACATAATTAGCATAAATTACACAGGATCACAGATTATTGCAGTTTTTGCATAAAACAAGATTACCTATTCCAGCTGTTCAATAACTTGAATAGTTTTAACACTAAAACTATACAACACAATACTCAAAACATAAAGAAGAGAACACAAGAATAATGAATATTAATTGGTAATTTTCTGATTAAAACTTGTTTATAGCAATTTCTGGGGTAAAAGGAAAAAAAAGGGAAAAAAAGGAAAGAAGAAGCACATACCAAGTAGATAGGATTTTGTAGCATAGTGTACTGTAAACCCCATATATCTTCCTAGGACAGAGATGACAACATATGTAGTGATAACTATTGCACTGTGCCCTAGTGGCCCACACAAGGCCTGAAAAAGTGCTACATTAAAGTAGGCCTGTTATTACCAGCACAGTTAGCAATTTGGATGATTGCATGAGTTTTAAAATGCAATTAATCTGGCATAAAGAGTGCCCCTTTAACTCCTGGAATGGACGGCCAGAAAGTGATTTTAATTTATTAATATATATTTATTATATTTTTCAAATTTATTTCATTACTTGTCACTCTGACATCAAAGCACCTGTAAATTCTATTATTATAAATATGTTAATTTTTTTAAGCAAATTGAAAAGCACATTTATCCTTAACAAGGCACAAAAGAGATTTCCTTCTTCAGATTCTTATGCTGTCAGTACTAGTTTCAAGATCTAGAAAGAACTTTTGATAAATAATTCAAAGTGGTCAAACAAGACAAAATTGGTAAAACAATCCATATTCTGCCCTCAGTTAAAGTTTGCTTTCTGACTTAAGTTAATACAGTGAGGAAGAATCTGATTAAGTCAAATAACAGTGAAGAAGAATCTGATTAAGTCTGTTCATGTTTGTATGCAATGAGGATAAAAGAATAAAAACTAAGACTTTCAAAATTACATTTCTGCATCCTTAATGTCAATTTTGTGACATACTCTCCTATTATACCACCAGCCACACAGGACCAATGGTGCAAAGATTTTATCTCCTTGATTCATGTTGTAAAGATGGGAAACTGCATCATTAGGTTCTGTTTTGACAACTAGGTGAAAGAACTGAAGTGAATTCTGCATAAAAAGAGGTTCCTTTCATCCTAAGTAACAGAGTAACAGAGATAAACCTAAGAAGATTTATGGAAGTAAGTATGTGCATTATTTTACATACACTCTGAAAGAGTTGATCTGATGCAGGACAAAGACAATGTTGTAAAGTGCAGGTACTTCCCTGCTTCTCAGGCTTCTTTTCTTCCCGAATTTCAGATTAACATGAAATGTAGGATCTGAGGAAGCATTTCTAAGGAGACAATATACTTTTAATACAGTTATTATTCTGTCTGGGTGAGAGAATCTTTCTTGGCAAATGCAAAGAAAGCCATTTATGCAGAAAAAGCATTCTGGCTCCCATAGACATTGAAACAGGATGTCCAAAGTTCTGCCTGTTCTTACCACAAGGTAAGAAAGGAACAGTGCCAGCAACAGGATAGGAATCTGTCCTTATAAAATTTTTAACAGCAAAAAGACTCAGTGCTTCTAATTATTGAGATTTTTTATAAAGTTTTGAAAACTTTTTGGAGAAACCAATGGCTTGCATGTCTACAGAAGACCTTGAGAATAAAAAAAGATAAAATTGTTTGAAGGTTTATCAAAATAATTAGCATCACATATTACAAAGGTATAATGCAAGATCCTTCCTCTGAATTGCACATCCTAAAGAGTTGATACCTGATGCAGGTATCACATGCCAATATTATATAGACAGAGAACTAGAACTAAACTTGCATGCAAACTTAGATGTGGTAAATAGATGAACAAATTAAAGAGTTAAAATATCTGAAAATATGTCTCTACCCAATAAAATAACAAGATAGGCCACATCAGTGTGCTGAGAGTCATGCATGCTTGTTGAGAGTCATGCATGCTTGCCCTGTATGTTAGACCACACTGGCCTATTATGAAAGATAATATGAAGATCCTTGAGCTCATGTCACGTCCCACTGATGTAAAAACTGAAACATATTTATCTGTTTATGCTGTAAGTCTTCTGGGCAGGGCATATGTTTGTACAGCACTTGAGAAAATAAAGTTCTGGATTGTGATTGCAGTCCATATGCATTGCAACACTTCAAGCAATACAACTAATGTGCATGTACACTCATGTTCTCAAAGCCCAGCAGGAATACTCAGCCTAACAACTCCCTAGCACCAATGAGTAAAGGTAGGGAATGCACACCCATTATGTACTTTACTTGAAAACATCCAACTGTTCTCATGCAAACAGAGAAGAAAGCCAAAAAAAAAAGCAAAACTTTCAATTAGAGCTTGAGCATGTCCAGCTCTGGGGTCCCCAAAACAAGTACATGGATCAGTTGAAGGAATCCAGAGAAGGGCCATGAAGATGATCGGGGGACTGGAGAACCTCTCCTATGAAGAGGGGCTGAGAGAGGTGGGGCTGTTCAGCCTGGAGAAAAGGCATCTCTAGGGAGACCTTTAAGCACCTTCCAGTGCTTAAAGGATTAAAATCTACAGTAAGTATCTCTAGAACCTTACATGAATCTCCACCACCAGCACTTCCATTCCCAGCCTTCAGAAAGCATGTTTCAGCTTCCTCCAATGACTGCTTTTAGCACTACAAGATTTAAAATACCTAAGTTTCTATTCCTCTGTTTTGCTTTCTGGCTATCAGTACTTTATGTTAAAGTACTCAAGCTTTTCTTTGCAACCAAAACACCTACAAGATTATTTTTTCAAATGGAAAATTACATTTATGTGCAACCGATGCTATAAATAGCATAATTCAGCAAATAATCTAATATTATTAACTACCATTTTTCTGAGAGGTTTTTTTCATGCTTAAGACACAGATGAAGAGCCTTCCTATAAAAGCTCCAATCCCCTCTCATAAAGTTCTCCAAAGCTGATCTACAATAGTATGGCTATGGAATTAGCTGAGTATCTACAGTATGCAGTCACAAACCTTAAACTCTATCTAAGTCCCAGAACCTTGTGTTGCTATTGCTCAGATGGCTCCTAGAGCTGAAAACTAAGCAGTAGGAAATTAAAGGTACAGGAGTTTAGATGTAGACAAAGATATTTTTATTTAATCCATATTTTCATAAGTTTTTTTCACACCTCATTATTTGAAATCACTGAGGACATCTACAGATAGTTTTTATAACAGCAGTTTTAGAGACTACTATCTCTGTTGTTCTTTCTTCTTTTTTGATTTCATGCATCACACCCTGTTGTGAATTGGAGCATAACCAATCTGAAGGGGGAACTGTCTTTTAATCACAGTTGGTATCTCCAAATTAAATTTTCACATTAAGTCATAGTATTCCAGTTTCTGTGTCTCTGTGGCTGACAAAAATAGTAGCATGCCATAGTACAGATGATTTCAAAGGGCAGTCAGATATTCCTGCTACAACATAAAAGGAAGGAGTAAAAACTGGTAGTATAAGTTGCAGAAAGCCAAAGAACCAATTTCATATTGTACCTAGTTGTTTTAGTGAGAATTGGAAAGCAACACAGAGAAAACACAAAGAAAGTAACATTCAGGATGGTTGTCCTGATCAAGCTTGTCTGTTAATCCATGACTTCATGTTCATTTATTTTCTGAATTATTTTTCATCTTCCATTTCATTACCTCTTCTGGTTGTCTCTGCACTGACTCATAGAATTTGATGTGAACCAGCAGGTCAGGAACAAAACAAAATGGTTAAAACTCTTTTTGTGAAGAAGGTACACATATTTTATGTTATTTTACTTAAAAGTATATTTATTCATATTCATATATCTTTCATTGTCAATCTATTCAAGTTTTTGTTTGTTTTTGATTAAGAAAAGCCTTCAAAGTGACAGCCATTAGAATAACTGTGTGGACAAGTTGGATAAGTTATACATGTCTTACAGACTTTAATACCTCTGTTTCTGAATGTGTTTTTGTCTGAGATGTGCATGCATGTGTGTCTGTGTATGTATATGCATCAATGTATGCACATATACATACCTACTGAAGTATGCACTGATGTGCATGTGTGCCCATTCTATTAGTATTAAAAAACATGTATGTAACAACATGTGCTTGTAACACATTCCTTCATTAAGAAAATAAAACAGGTTTGAATAAGGAATAAATCTAAAGCCTAAGCCCTTTTACAGGTTTTAGACTGGAAGCCCAGCCAGGCCTACAACTACACTGGCACTCCCAAGCACAAGCTGCACATACTGTAACACAGCAATTGCTTCTGTGCTTTATTCCTCCAGCTTTTCAGGTTTCCATGGAAATGAGTGGGAATCCCAACACAAGGGGAAAATAACTAGGCTATCCAACTCACACCATGGTGCTGGATGTCTGAACAGCTGATACATGAGGCAGTCATCACAAGAACAAAAATACACAGAATACAATACTACACGTAACACTGGAGCCAAAAAACCAGCCATGACTGCACTTCGAAGAGAACATATAAACTACTGCTGTAGTTGATACAAAATCTCTGCAAAAATAAGGTTTTATACAATTTTGAATCTGCCCAGGATACAAATGCAGGTACTATATAATGTTCTGAAACTAATTAATTGAGCAAGTCATAGCTATTTAAAGCAGAGCCTGATTTTTCTACTATTGACTTCACTACACAGACGGTGAAATAAAAAAAAAAAAAAAAAGAAAAAAAAGTGTGGTTTTAAAATTCTATTAATACTAATATCCTAAGACCTATTGACTGCTCAGCAAGCCTTGGTTTCACAAATGACAGACCATTTATAGAGAACTTACAGTGCAGCAACACCATGCCTCTATTGGGATGTTGAGGACTCCTGCCAATTCTTTTGCCTTTTCACATGAAAATTACAGGGTCATGTGGCTCTTCCCTATTTGCTATTATATCTAAGATTCATGTAATTGTAGGTATGGACACATAAATGCTTTTTGTTTTTGCTAATGAATTTTTTTGAAAAGAGAACCAGCATAGTTCTTAAACTTCCTCAGATGAGGGGAGAAAAGACCAAAAAACTTTAGCCAGTCTGAATAGGCTCTCTTATATGGCAACAAGTCTTTGATACTATATTTGTTGATTTCCATGCAATTGCATCAGGTTCACTGCTGGACTTGGCACACTATTTTTTTTCTGATCAGACAGACACAATGTTTGAGGTGTTTGAAAAATGTTTCGACTACTTTTCAATGGGAAGTCTTGGAGTATACAGAACAATATGCTAAGCCCAGCAGAGAGACTGCAGAGAGTGGTATCTCCTGCTCCTTATTAGGTTTGTTGGCCACATGGCAGGAAACAGCAAATTATTGGATCCTTTCTAATTGATATAGCCTATTAAGAAGCAAACAAAAATTTTCAGACCGAGAGAAGAGAAAGAAAAAGAGATGGTGATTAAAGAGTTGCCAGAAAGAAGACAAACCTCCCCCCACATCTTCTATGAGGAAGAATACAACTCACAAGCGTCAAATGTCAGTAGTGATTGATCACAGAGGCTAGAAAAGTATCTAACTTCCTTATCAAAAGATGAACAAAGCATAGGCTGAACTGTAGCCTGGCTCACCAAACTTTTGGAAGCACAGCCTCCTCTGGGAACAAAGCAGACCTGTGCCTCAGTATCACTGCATTTGCACAGTCATTCACCCAGGTGTAGATTTCCTTCCTATAGGTCATAAGAGAACAAAACAATTCCAAGTAACCATTGTAAACAGTATTTCCTAAGAACTTAAACAACAGGCTAAACATATTATGTTCTCAAAGTGTTTCAGTTACTGCTAAGCCATTCTCAAGCAAGAATCAACAAGAGGTAGCAAGGTATGTTACTTGTGCCAGTATGAAATGTGGTTACTAATTTGCACATTCATATGAAACACATTATTCAGTGTGTCAAGAGCATCATACTGAGCTCTGAGCATCTTCTGACCAATAGTGGTGCCTTACTAACATTTTACTTCAGAATGGATTAATGATTTACCGACGGCTCAGCCAAACCTATTGAACTTCATAACTGCAGGTCATAACTGCACATGATGAGGACACAGCACCTCTGAAACTAGAGAAGACTGGGACAGGAAGGCCAGGATCTTTTCCTGAATAATTAGCAGCAAAACAGGTTTAAGAAGTTGATTTCCTGATGTAACTTCTCATTTCTATGCCCATAAAGCATTTTGAAAAATAGGAATTTGTGTTGCTAGGCTGTAAACCCAGTCACTGAAACTATTCCTCTTTGGGTGGATTTGGTTTTCAGATATGCACCACTTACCTGTATTACCATAACTAAGGGGATGACAAACGGGAGCACAGGGGCACAAATAAGTAGCCAGGAACAGCTATGCACAAATACTGCCTTAAATTGCTTCAGTGCTGAAAAACAATGTCACACATTATCTGAGGGGAACAAGTATATTTGAGAGATGGAGAACATTTCTTTCCACACAGGCTGACATAAAGTTCCTGAATTAGAAGTGGTTTACCTTGAAGTTGCCATTGAAAAACAACAAAATGAAACTGAGAGTCTCTCTCAGCCCTCATACACGAAGATGCCCTAGGAAATAGTTACATACCTACAGCTACATGCTGCTATAAAAGAGCATCTGCAATTCCCACCTAAGGTTCACCAGAATTACTACTGGCTGCTTTGCCACATTCTGGTGCTCCTTTAAACACAACAATTTCCCAAAACTAAGTGTTCTCCAGCACCCTTAATTATCTGGATTAAAGGCTAAACATGGTCTAATTCTATCTTGAAATTATTACAGAGCTGGAATATCTCTCCTATTATATCTCTCTCCAAGCTGAGAGAGTTGGGGTGGTTGGGCCTGGAGAAGAAAAGGCTTCAGGGCGGCCTTCCAGTACCTAAAGGGGGCCTACAAGAAAGACAGAGACATGAGAGAAATAAAAACAACTAATTTTCTCTGAAGTTAAAGCATGTAATGTAAGACAAAATCACTTCAGAGCAGAGAAGGGACTGAAAGGAGTGGAAGGGGTGATGCCTTGTTTCATTGTAGTAGCAGGTGATATCACTGCTGTGGCTATTCTGGTCTTTTGTGCCATGGCCGTTTGTCCTTAGTTCACTAGCAGACAAAATTTATTCATTGTAAGATACATCTGTGCACTCACAAGCTAAGGGTGATGTGTAATTTTCCTGTGAAAAAGGAATGAGCCATGCAGAAGGCAGGCACATTTTCATTACATCTCCAGCTTGTTTGGAAATATACTTCTGAAAATTCCCTTAAATATTCAAGCTATGCTTTGATGAAAAGCTAAACATACTTTGTTTTACCCATTTTATAAATATGATTATTAATAAGATTTTATATGTCTTCACCAATCACATGCCTATAACCGTTCCATGCTACAATAAATGATGATAAAGAACAGCAAATTGAGCCTACAAAAGTAATCATGTCAGATTATTTAGACACTAATAGATGAAGTATTAACTATTGTCTTCAACATTTATATTTCTTTGTACAATCTACATGAAAAAAATAATTTTTGTTAGTCAAAATATGCTCAATGACCAGGCATTCACACATTCCAATACATGTTATTTTTAAGTGTTCCTTTCCTATGATTTTCTAAAAAATCACTTTTATTTTTGATCTGCAGACTGGATAAAGGATGGCCACATAGTAATTCTGAGCTCATTTCCTGTGAATTTCTAAACAGACTAGAAGTACCCATAGAGCACACAGGCCAGTGAAACTGCAGACAAAATGTCTTCAGGTACAAGAGGAAGGTGAGAATAGATCAGGGAACAGGGAGAATGGAAGAAGTGCAAGGGTTTCCATGCATGATGAGGGGAATTATGGAGTATGTGACTCTCACAGCATGAAAATATATACACATTTTATGTTAATTTGATTGGGGTTTTGATGAGTCCATGCATGAAGGTTTGCCTAAACTCTAGCATTTACACTTAGGCTCTGGCTTTTTGCCCTGCTCTCTGGCTCCCTTGAAATGCAGCTGCTGTCACCTGCTTCTGTTGACAATCAGCCCAAACTACTTTTTCTCTTCATTTTCACTTCTCTCACAGCAGGGGAACAGGTGGGAGGTCAGTGCTGTGACCTCGTGCTCTCAGCACTTATCACCTTTCCTCTCCTGTCTTTAGCAAAAGAAATTAAATGTAAACCAGATGAAAAGACAAAGGTGATGGATTTATGGCAGGAAATAAATGGCATGAAATGTCAAAATGCTCAGTAGCCACCTTCTCCAAAGGTACACAAGTAGAGCCAGGCACAGTCAATGATGCAACTGAAGAAGGGGTCTAGAACCAGTAGCTAGAAAGACAGCCCATGTACTTGGCAAGGAGAAGATATAAGCAGAAATGGGATGAAAGTCCTCTCAGGCAGATAAGAAAGGCAGTACTAGGCATAGGAGGCTGACAAATTACAGCAGATAGATATGGCTGAGAAGTAAGAATACAAGGGAAAATTGTTAGAAACATTTTAAAGGATGTCTTTGCCTCTAGTGGAAGAGAATAAAATGTGCATGAAGACAAGCATATGCCTACACTGTGCAATAAATTGCTGCAAGAAGTCCCCAATTCCCTCCTCCCAGACAGCATCAGATGAGCCAGCTTTGGCACAAAAGGTGGTACAGTAATCACAGGCACTTTAGGGCAGTCAGACTAACAGTAATCAAAGGAAGGGATAATTAGCCTTTGCTCAGTCATGCTAACACAGTTATGATTTTTCTGGGTCATGAGATGCACACCATTGCAGCATCATGCCACACTGGCACACCACATAGGTCTAGTGTGTCTGTCCTATGAGAACAGTGCACATGCACATGACCATTTCCTTCTTCTGTCTAATACAGTTACAGGGAAACTGAAAATTCTGTGTAGATGGTATCCAAGGCACAAGGGAATAAACAGACGTGAATTCAAATAGCCCAGCACTAAGTTATAAAAAGACAAATCCCTTCCACTAATTTTGCTACAGCCGTCCTTGCTGATCAGTTGATACATATTGGCTCAGCTAGCATCAGGCATTTTGTGTCACAAACAGCAAAGAAAACAACAAGTATGGTACAGTAGATTGCAGAGGCAGAGACAGCTGCTTGGCTCACTTCTTAGCATGGTCACTCTGAGATCAGTGAAATTATTTCTTCTTGAGCTCCAACCTACCTAAACAATAAGATACCGACAAAGCCCCCGAAGGAAGATTTTTCAATGGTGACTGTATGACTGCCTACAAAATTGGTGTCTATAACAGGAACAGCAAAATTTCACACAGCAATAGTGCTGTGGCTGTGCTCCAGTTGAAGCAATAGAATGTTTCATAAGCCAACAGAAGTGAAAAACAGCCATGGTCTGTCCCAGTATCAAGTGCATACTGGGACTGTGAAACCACAAAGGTGAGCTGATTCAGCACTAGACCTTTGTCTATGAGGTTAGGTATGCAGTGACTACAGGCTCTAGGCAGAATTCCACAGTACTTCAATACAGCCGCATGTATTTAAGGTTAGAACAGAGGAGAATTTCCATGCAGTTACAAAAAGAGTTCATTGTGTTAGTGTTATACTGAATACGGGGGAATTAGCACCAAGTAAATATTGTTTTAATGAAATGCTTACAATTAAAATTAATGTTATGCAAGAGAGATGTTATTAGACTACCATATAAGATTACCTTTCTCTGAGTGATTGAAAATGCCCTATTGGATAATATAAAATGGAATTTAATAATGGGTGATTTCAGGTGCAATGAATTGTGCATGAAAAAAGCAATGGATGACATGTCAATGTATAGCTACATATATGAAATGCAGAATATCCAAATTTGAATATCAGGGAAATTCTTTTATTTTCCTTATTCTATAAACACTTCTAGAATATATAACCGATCCATCTAAAATTTTACTACTCTTTAGCAAATATCAAATGCTTCAGAGAAAGGAACTGCTTCACCCCAAGCACTCATAGCAATGCAATCATTTCTACACCTCATAATGATAACTAAACTGGGTCCTGGGTTGTATCTTCTAACTCCTACAATTGGCTACATACCTACTAATGAAAAAAATATCCAGACAATAATATCTAAAAGATCTTTCCAAAGTATATGTAACAATAAAAGAAGGAAGTCAAGAATCACTTCTTTTCATGTCTTTTTCTTCCATTCGGTAACTTGTTCTGCATTTTCTGTATCACAGTAAAATAAATATAAAATAGTTTTATTGCATAGTTAAATTAAGCCATTTCAAAGAATAATTAAATGTAACAAATACACTAACAGAATACCTGCATCAGCTCCTGTATACTGCAATGAGTTGCAAACATATGATACCAGTGACATTTTACGTTCTAATAAGCTTCTCTTGCAAACATGGCATGTCTGGGCTCTTTAACAGGCCGATCTTTTATTGGCTTAGAAAGAAGGAAGGTGTCAATCCAGACACAGACTTTCTTTCTTTCAAAGCATTGGTCAGCAGATGGTAGAAAAAGCAATTCAGATCCTCAAAAGGACCTGATGTTCTTGTTTTCTCTCTATTTTAGGATGCAAGTCCTGTTATCACTGAACAGAATGACACTTGCAGCAGGTACAGCTGACACATGGAAATATGTTGGATCAGTCTCACTAATAGGATCTATGCATTTGCTAGAAAAATCAAACAAATATGGACCATTTGGACAGGCAGGTTCAGAACCTTACTCACAGTCAATTTTCTGTGTGAACATTTGCAAGGAAAGATACCAGATGGCTTAGGCGTGTATTACACTGACATGTACATGAATGTGCACGGGTATATATGAAATAGGAAGAGCTGTGACCAAATTAGGGCACTGAATTACATATGTGTAGGACAGGGCAGTGACAAAGGAAAGAAACTCTGAAAGATAGGGAGAAAAAATTGTAATGCTGAATAAAATATGCATTATACATTATCTTTTCTTTAAGGCAGCTAGGCTCCCTACATACATATACTAAGTTGAGGATTTACGTGACAAGTTCAGTTTAACACTGTGAAAATTATGTGTTAAAACACTCCATACATTGATTGGTAACACTCTCTTCATCGATCACAGGTGCTGATATTAAAATTTCTGGTGGGAGTTTCATAACTGATGAATTGCTTCACTGGGATTCACTTTGCCCACCCAGCCAAAGCAAAAGTGCTATAGCAGCAGTCACCAGCACAGAAGGCTGGTTAGAAAGAAAAGTGACAGCGTCAGAATTGAGAAATGAGCAGCACCCATGCATGGATGTATTGGTAGCAAAACAGTAGGAAGAAAAGGAAAGAACACTTCCTGATAGAACAAAATGTAAGTCATCTTAAAATATGCATTTAAACCGACAGACAGATCCCAGCCTTCCTCCCACAAGCATCCCGAGGTCTCCATATCCACCAAAATCTTAATGGAATCTTTAAAAGGAAGATTTTTTTTTTTATCTTTAAGAATGGAAATAAGGTATATTTTGAAATAACACCTTATTGAGAAAGGCCAGAGTAAAAGAGCACACGTGCTTGGTATTAAGAATCTTCTACATAAGTGCACTGGGTTCAGATAGGACAGAATTAATTTTCATCATAGTGACTCATATGGGGTTTAGATTTTTGACCAAAATGCTACTGGTAACTGTGTGTTTGCAGGCCCCAAGCTGGGCAACTCTCTGGGGGCTCCCCTAAAGGGGAGGTCCTCCTGGAGCAGTTCTGTGTCAGGCACGAGAGAGGCATTGGACTTTTTCGGTCTTCAGCTACTGTTTATTGTTATCTTATCAAAACTTCAGCACACTGTCTGCACCAGACTCTGTGTGCAGGAAAAACAGCACAAAAAATGGCTAACAAGCTCTTGTTACAAAGACTTTTAAGTTGAATCAAAAACTAAGCTACCCAATTAAGAAGTGACACCTAGACTATTTCTCTTTCTAACCCCATACGTGACCCCTAAAGACTCTCAATGTGGATTTTTCTACCCAATTACAAGATACCACCTAAACCCATGACGAAAGAGGAAGAACAAGAAAGAAGAAAGGACCTCAAGAAAACACCCTATATCCTCCATCTTGAACCCATCTATAACATACTAAAAGTCCTAAAACATAAATTTCTCACCCCTATGACATACTACACTACTGTCTACAATCTCTACAATATATTTCACACTTTCATGGTTTCTAGTTTACCTTGAGGCTTTGGAAGTTTTCTCCATGAATGAGGGTCAAAGTCAGTGACACCCCTCCCCTGGGGGTCAGGACACCCCAGAGCAGACAGAGAAATATTCCCAGTGCCCTGGGTTTCCACAGGTAACAAATATTCCAGCTTTTGCTGAGGAGTGTCACCGCAGCATCAAGGCTTCCTTGGTTCCTCAATCTGCCACAATAGGTTTGGAGGCAGATGACCCAATTAACCAAAGACATGTTCCACAACATGTCACATCATGCTCAGCAACAGCAGGGAAAAGAGGGTTTAGGAAGTTACACATCTTTTGTTTAGGAACAGGGTGGACATTAGGCTACCTATGGGAGGTAGTGACTGATTGTCTTTCCATCACCTTTGTTTGCTTTCTCTCTTTCACTACTCCTTTACTTATTAAACCATTCTTATTTTTTTTCTTGATCCCAAGATTTCTTGCTTTTGGTCTTCCTTCCCTCTTTTCTCATCCACTCGTGAAGGAAACTGAGTAAGCATTTGGTGTGGCGCTTAGCTGTCCACTGGTGCTGACACACAATAATTAAGAAAATGACCAAGACCAGGTATTCTGCATCTTGAAGGGGCTTTGTTTTTTTCTTATAGTTTAACCTAATAGCTTCAAAGGAGATTAAGATAAATTATTTAAAAACCCACCATATAATGTGGAACCAGAATATCCAAGAAAATGGCTGTTGAGCCTTACATCTGCCTAGCTTTTCTCCCAGTTTCCAGAGGCGATATCTAAACAGACTTGGTAGTGCTTTCACTGTTAGCTACTAAAAGGTATTTGAAGTAAAATTCCAGTATTTTGACATTTCACCTTCTGTTCCCATTTCATTAGCTTCAAGTCATATTTCTCTGTTACCTTTGTATAGGAACTGATGTGCCATTCCTACAACAGCCTGTCTCACTGCCCACTCTCCCTTGCCTGCAGGTAGGTTCACTACTCTTGAGACATAACCTGTTAGCTCAGTTTGGCTACTCACTGGGAAGTCTTTGCTACTATCAAGACCCAGCCATGCTTATTATGACTGCAACTACTTCAAAAAGCTCCTGACTTCTTTCTAAGAAGTCTGAGTGAAATTCAACTCTTATGCATTTTCCTAGTTCCTGCTGTAATACAGCAGGAACTAGGAACTAAGTTGATTCAGCCTAACTTTTCACACCTGTTACCTTTCTGGCACACTGATGAGCCATTCAGCATGTGTGTAATTTTGGCCAACCATGCTACACAAGATCTGAGTCTTGCATGGCTTTAAGTGAGTGTGTCTTTTCTCTTTCTGACTAATGAGTTTTCTTGAACAATTTGTATGACCAGTTTCTTCTAAGATGAAGGCTTATATTCTACTGTTTAACTGATGAGAAATCTCAAGAGTTATTGCTGTGGAGGGCAGTGAAAGTGAGATTTCGTGGGCCTTGTTTCCTTATGAAACCAATTTAAAATATTAATGCTGGAAATGAAGAGTTAAACAGAGACAGGAAAGAGGGCAAATTTAAAACTGCATCCTACTTTAAACTGCATGACATGCCAGCCACCTAAGACATATGACCTTTAATTTCTGTCTTTTTCTCCACCCTTCTCCTCCTTTTTTCAATTATCTCATATTATAGGACTTGAACAAACTCAAATCAAAGCAAAAATGCTTCCAAGTAAAAGTCTCACTGAAGGTTCAAACTTGAGATCTAGGTTTTTTTATTGCTTCTAATAACTTTTTGATCCAGTCTTCAAACTCTTTGAATACAATAATCTCCACTCTATGAATTATAAGAAGGAAACTTCTGAACTGATTGCAACTTTGTAGTTCTTGCTTATTATTCATAAATATAATGAGTTACAGTATCTGGCCATATGATTTCAGAGGTATGCTGAATGTAAATAAAGCATTTTTTTCATAAAATATAATCAGGAAGTGTATTACCAATCATCACAAAATCATAGAACCTCGCTGGAAAGACACACTAGTTTGAGTGTGCTCTGGGTTATCACGGGACAGGGCCAGTGAAGACCAGATTACTCAGATTTGGCACAGTACTTCTGAAGAATGCAGAGCAGTGTGACATACTGAATAGAACACAGGGATTCAGGCAGTTCTGGTCTCACTTTTGCAGATGAGTTCTTGGGTTGCTATTGACAAATGACATAATCTTTATATGCCTCAGTTTCGCCATAAATAACATATCTAACTCACAGCTTCTAGTATAAAACACATCAATACATTCATTACTGAAAAGTTTCATAAAACATACTTTCTCAGGACATATCCCGAGCCATCAGACAAACTTTATAACAAGATTCTTCATTGGTCATCAAAGCATGGACAGATAAAATTTGTGTTGCTATGTTGATGCTAAAAAGCTTGTATCTTGCCTACTACCCATTCAAACACCATTTCACATGCAAAAAGGAAATCCTGTAGGACACTTCCCTAGGTACTTTTTGAAGACCTCTTTCTTTGCTTTTCTCAGGAGATTACAGACATTTAGTTTTGAGTGAATCTACATGACCCTTCACATTTTTAAAATACTTTAAAACATTTACCATGCTCATTTCCAGGTGTCTTACCCTCTGGAAAAACTTTCTACTCAGTATCTCTGTACTAAATCATATTCAAGCAAATTATTTTCATTGTGAGCACCCAAGCCAGCTGGAGTGCATAATGTACCTGATCAAACTGTGCCTAGCTGGAAATCAGGAGTGCCCCAGGCTCTAGCAG
The DNA here is from genome assembly GCA_003676055.1 of Chloebia gouldiae. NCBI lineage: Eukaryota > Metazoa > Chordata > Aves > Passeriformes > Passeridae > Chloebia > Chloebia gouldiae. Next base: position 14,610,458 of record QUSF01000002.1, on the reverse strand, counting down.
AAACTTTTCTGCTGATGCTCATACTTCAGTGCCCATGAAATGTAATAGTAACTTGACAGACAAATCTTCCAAGTCCTAGCTACTGAACTCAGTACATACCCTTCTCTGCAGAGCCCATCTTTACCATTTACTACAAACTGTCTTAAATGGACTCTAAAGACCTGCCATGACAACTGCAGGCCTTTATCATATATGCTTGAGATGACAACTTCCTGGGTAGAATACTAAAAGACAATAAGCAGTTGAAGGTCTATAGAGAAAGTAAGGTCATTTACTGCAACAGTGCCATGGATTTGTAAAGGGGCCAGGGTGGCTGTGGGACTGTAGTGACATTTCAGAAGTAAAACAGCTTCATTTATGTGCCCTAAACCCAGTAATTATATACTCTAGTAAGTGTTCTGACTTAACAGCGCTGAATATTTGTCATTGCCCCTTGACTTCACCTGGACTTCCATTGAAACAATGTTGCTTGTTCAATGATCTGGAAGCTCTGTTGACAAAGTTAGCACAGAGATGCAGTATTAAACAGCACTCACTTTATTCAGCCAGATAAAGACTTGATAAGCAGGAGATGCAATAAAAAAAAAATCTAATTTGACTAGTGGACCCATTAGCATCAGCACAGATAATTTAGCTTATTAAATAGTCTGGTTAGTCCCAGACTTAAAATTTGTGTCAGTAAGAGTAAGTCTGTATATAAGCAAGCCACATTTTAACAAATCAAATAGCACTGCAACTGAAGGCAGTATCTTTATTTTTTTTTTTAGTATGGAAAAAAATGGGGTCAGATGAAGAAAGTCCAATTGCCATCTCCTAGCAGAATATCTGACTTGCCAAAGAGAGATTTTAAGAAAATTGGTCTCAATTAAGATTATAAATTTTCTAATGCATTTCCTGTCCTCTTGTACTTGTCACCTGAGACAGGTATAAAATATCACCAACAAGTATCTTAGGTTTTCATCATGTCAGACTTCTCTTGTTTGAAAAGACTAGCTAAAAACGTATTTTAATTTAGAAAGCAAAGAGGTAGAATCAGAGATAGATCAGCCTGGAGAGCTGATCCCAATTGATCAAATTGATTCCAGCAGATCCCATGCCATATGGCACCATTCTCAGCAATAAAAGCTGGGTGAAAGATGGAAGAAGGAGGAACATTCAGAGTTAGTGTTTGTCTTTCCAAGTATCTGTTACACACAATGGAGTACCACTTTCCTGGAGATAGCTGAAGACCTGCCTGTCCATGAGAAGTGATGAATAGATATCTTGTTTTGCTTAGCTTTTGATATTTCAAGTTTGCATCCATCTTCACTATAATAAAAGCCAAACATTTTCATTCTTTCACAAAACAGAATTTGCCTTACTGGAAATAAACAGTACTACTCATGAACACATGTTTGAGATGGCCTGACAATATGATCATGGCTCAGTGAATGTTATCCTTACTGACCTGTGTCACACCTATACTGCTGCTCTCCCATCAGCCCCAGTGTGGAAAGAGGTCAGATAAAACAGACCAAGGGAAAAATTGCATCACTTTTGTCCAGACTACTTAGCCTTAATGAAAAGGCAAACAGTAGCTCTTGATGCCAAGTTCATCTATCTTGCTGAGGTGTATAATTACAGTCTGGAGTTTCTGACTAGGAACCAAGGACAGCATCTGTTCCCTCCATGCTCTTTGTAAGCACCCAGCAGAGCTGTAAAGTGTCCAATCCAAAGCTCAGCTGGGAGCATGCTTTCTCCACCCTATCCCACCGAGGAGGAGTTTGCATGAGTCTTATTATTGACAGGTCTAGGATAAGGTTAGATCATATAATTAGTATAAGCACTGATTACTGGATACTCTGAACAGAGGGATGCAAAATAGGAGGCTCCCTATGCCATGTGCTATAGATAGTGTCCAGTAAGTACACTTACAGGAATGTCCCAAATAGGAATGGATCCCATTGAGATACACATTTATTATTAAGTGGTTCATCATCTCAGAAGCAATCAAGTCTTTCCAGAGGTTTTAGTAACAAAACCATGCACAGTACAATTAAGCCGTATATTCCAGGAAAACTTAAGTACAAAATAAGAGCAGCTAGCAAAACAAGACTGAGGCTTGGTCTACTGTCCTCAAGAAAAAGAGACTACTTATCTGCCTCCAAACTTCTGGAAAAAAATTCTGGATCAAGAGGAAATAGTAAGATTCTTATTTCTTAGAATTTGCAGTACTTTTTTTTCCAACCAACATTTCAGACATACTCTACTATGCAAACTCATTGATTTAATATAATAAAGTATATCTAGTCATCAGCATATGTATTTTTGCCACTAACACTGACTGCAAATACAATCTTTGCTACTATCTGGATACTTGATAAAAATTCTCTGCTCAGATGAATCTCACAGGGGGATTTTTTTTTAGTCTTTCATGGATCTCATCAGTTAGACATGTTAAACAGAGTCAATCTTACTGTACTCAATTATATTTTTTCCCTTATAGGTTTGAATTGAAAGTACTATCTCTTCTGTGAGGTAAAGGAAATTTCATGTGCATGAGAAAGTACTGAGGACAGTATTATATGCTTCAGTGTTTCAATTTCTACTTGTGTCAGAAGTGAAAATCCCATTTACATTTGTTACTTTTTAGGTGCATTTAAGTTATATATAAACATCTATCACTGCATATATTAATGTCCATTTAATTATTAATTTTTCATTCATTATATAACAACACCGTCTGTGAAGCTAATATATATCTGAACTGCTTCTTACAACAGTGTATTTCTGTATACACAGCTGAAGTACAAAAATGACCTCTGTATACAGATAGCATGAAGCACAGCAACTTATACAGTCACTGTTGAAAAGAAAAAACACGTTAAAATAAAGGGGCCTACCAATTCCAGAATTTGCTTCTGAAGTTGACAGAAGGAGATTTGTGACTCATGGGTAATGTCAAGTATAGGTTGGGAATTGATAATTTACATTTATTTTAAATTACAAAGATATTTCTTTGCTCTTTTTGTTGGCCTTGACTGTTCTGACTGTAAATATTATTCTTAACTACATAACAGATAATAAACTGATATATTTCAATATCATGTACTCAATTTCTTTATTAAGGCAAGTTCTCTTTACTATATTGGCATAACTACAAGTATGGATTTACACCCATACAGGTATGACTGTGTAACTGTCTTCATTAAGAACAACCTTTTTTTTTCTGGAACCAATGTAACCTTTTGTACACAAGGCTCTCACTTCTTATACTTCTGTTTCACAGAAACAAGTGGTCTGTATTGCTCTTTTTTTTCCTTCTTTTTTTTCTGGTTTGAATTAAATCTGTTTCACAGAAGTTTACAACTTCTATTTTTTTCTCTTCTGTATTCATGTAGCTGTAGCTTTTGGTTTTGACAAAGATTCTACCATGATACTTTCAGATGTATAAAAAATCTCCTCTGAATTCCTTTTGCATTCTTTCTTTAATTCCCTGGTATTGAGAGATGTTTTTGTATGCGCTCTTCAACCATCACTTTTCCCTCAAAGCTAGACTAAGCTGAAACCTTATTAAAATGACAAGCTAAAAATAGTTAAACTTTAATTCAGACAAAACAATATTTACGTAAGATTTTTCATTTCTGAAAAACCTCTAGTGCTTATTTAGGCCTTCTTTAATCAACATCTTCTGGACTGCACTTGGAGATCTTGAGTTTGTACTTGTTTAGCTGAATCCATTCAGGAAGAACTACAAGACTATTTCTATATTAAGTTTTCTTTTATTTGTCTGAATTCAGATTTTAGGAATCTTTTTTTTCTCTTCTCCCCGCATATCAGTGATACAAATAGCATTCCATAGCATCACCTTAACCGTACCAGGAGTTTATCCTCCCACATCAACCAGAAGTATGCCTTGAATCAGTATTTCACAGTAGGACACAGAAGTACCTCAAAAGTATGATCTTCATAACATTTACCAGTGTTCTGGATATCAACATTACTTGCTTTTGTTTTGGAATCAGTAAGCCAAAACTCATCCATATTATTCTGTCATCTAGATCAACACCTTTGAGGCATCACAGGATTATCACAACTGGAAGGCACAATGGAAGATATTGTCCAGACAAGGCCACTGTTCCCTGGAGCAAAATGTATCATGAAAATTCCTGCACTCTTAACTTCTCTAGGAGACACTGGTGGTGTGCACATGGACACAAAACAGTCCTGTAGAGCCTTCAAAAAATACCTTGAGGTATAAATATTCTCTTTTAAGTGAAAAGTAATATAACACTGGCAATTCATTTGACAGAAATTTCTTTTACTTATTTGCTTTAAGGAAAGTGATTCTTTCAGAGATTATTTCAGAAAAACGTAGTTCTTACTTTTCCATCAGCTTAACTCATCAGCCACCTTCTACTCAGTTTGAGTCATTCTGACCACTGTTATGAAGATCAAGACTGGCACATGATGTTAGTATCAGGTAGCAGTAAACTCTGTGAGACAGGATAATCCTCGTAACAACCTGCCTATTCTGTATAGTGAAATCTGGCTGTGACATTCCACAGATTTGTGCTTGAACAGATGTCTGAACCTCATGATGAGAAAACCTGGTAAGAGAAGAGGCAGATGACTCAGCAGTTCTTGACTTTGGATCTTGTTTTAGCCATACAACATGTGGCCTTTGAAACTTGAAAAAAAATGTTTTATATTTTAAATACTAAGAGAAGTTTAAACAACTTGCAGTTAATAGACTGCCTTCAGTTCCTAGCGTTCCAATAGCAGGCAGTCTAAGCTGTGCATGAGTTGGCCACTTGACTGAGACCCTTTCAAGAAAATAAATTGTTGGGACTTTCTTTTACCCTCTTTTGTCATTCAGAAGTTGAAGCCAAATTCAGCATTTTCATATTTTCCTTCCACCTCCTGTGGATGTACATCACTCCTGTGCATTTATTTATGCAGTACAAAAAGGAGATGCCCTTCAGAGACAATGCTCTGCTCTGAACAGCGGCTATTAGCAGTGCCCAGGACAACTCTTACTATTTAATTCACTATTAATTTTTACCATGGGATGCAGGTGGGGGTGGTCCTATCTCCCAGCTGCTCAACTGAAATTACCAAATCTTTTCTGTTCTTTTTCAGTGTTTCTCTATGAAAATATTTCTCTTATGAAACTTGAAATTATGCACTGAACAGTTTAAATTTAATCCTTGTCCACAACTTTTCACACAAGACTTAATGGTCATAGAAATAAATTGGGAATACGACCTATGGTGCCTGCAGTATCAACGAGTTCTAGCAGAACAGCAGAGCTAATAATGTCAGGAAAAGCTGAATTTCACACTGAATGCCTGACTTAAGAATAGAGGAAATTCGTCTCTGGTAGGCACACCAAGGATAAATTTTGGCATACCTGTCAGCATTATTTAGCTTTTTGGTTCATAACTACACAGGGATGTCATATATAATGCCTTGAAGAGGTAGTGGAGTTAAAAGTAAGGTTGAATGTAGGAATTTAGCCTACAGAATGCTTCTGGTCCACGTTCTCTCTAGCTTCTTTAAAAGCTGAGCTGCTAGAGATCCCAAATGAGCACAGAAGTTTTGCCAAAAAAAAAAAAAAAAAAAACAACCCTTACACAGAAGTTTGTAAAAAAAAACCAAAAAACCTTACAATTTCACATACTTAAAAACATAACAGTAACAGTCATTTTTACTGTATGAAATCCTCTTTTCAATTTCCTACCTATCTCCACTTTTCAATGTGTCCCAGATTTCCTCTCCCACCTTTCATGAGGTGATTTTTGTCCCCATTTCCAAGGCTCGTGATTTCACTCATCTGTTCCAAGGTACCTGAGCTGCTGCTACCAGCAGGGAAGAAAATAATTTCTAGTTTTCCACTTTCCACAGTCCCTTGCTTTATCCCTACTAGCCATCTCCCTTTACACTGCACAGCACGTGTTAACATCGTTTTCACCCCTCTCTTTTTGCATTAGGTATGTCAATGTTTTCTCCCAATAAGATTTAACTCCTTTTTCCTTCTTCTCAGTACATCTTTGCTTCTTTTAAAGGACACTTTTTATTCTAAGTCTTCCAATTTCTCTTGCCTTTACCTGATTTACACTCATTATTATTTAGCAGATTACTGTTGGAATCCCCTCTGCAGCATGGAAGCTGCCTCATTCTTCATGACTGCTCCATAAAAATTAGTTTGCCACAGCTTATGCCTGTTTTCTCTCATGATCCAGTTCTCACCAAACTCAGAAGGAACATTTCTTCTGATGTCTAAAAGGGTGTTGGACTGCAGTCTTACCTTTTTATATTTCAGATTATAAATGCTCACTCCAACTTTTTTAATTGTTTTGTCTTTAATTTAATCCCTGGTGACAGCAAAGATGACTATAATTAAACAGCATTTTTAAAAAATATGACTGACATTAAAAGCAAAACTAAATTTAAAATCAGCCTAATTTCCTGACAGATATAATTTATATAGATTTTAAACTTTATCTCAAACATGTACCAGATGCACTCAAAAATTTATTTGTTTTCTGTTTACAAATAAATATTTTTAAAATGCATCTATTTACCTTAACATCACTATACAGCAATACTAGAAAATGTGTTACCAATAAATGAACAAGGTTGATTATATTTCCAGCAATCATAATTATTCTGAGGCAATATTAAATTATTTTATTCCATAATTTGGGATTAACCATATGCCATCTTCTTACAAAACTTTGTGACAAAAAATTATATTCCATTCACTTTTTAATGGCTGGAGTCTCTGTTTGGGGGTTTCCCCAAGAGAATAATCTGGTAATCCATTCTCCTTCAGTAGCAAAAAATAGGACAGCAATAAGAAAATGTCAAAAATTTAATCCATTGCTTGTGACATGTATTGTAACAAGAACAAGAAATGGCAATTATCATGATAATTGTACAACAATATGGTGGACTCAATCACGTGACTGTTTTACACAGATGAAACACACTGTAAGGCTCCAATCTACAATTACCTACAAATCAACTTTAAAGGGACTGCTAAAGGGAAACATTTATGGTAGTAAATTAAGCATGTGTACATTTGCCAAAACTTGAAAAAGCTAGTAATAAGGATTAAAATACAGTCATGAGAATTGATCTGCAAAGATTTCTATTTCTGTTTCCAAGTCTTGTACCAATTACAAGACAATAGCCCTTATTCAGCCTCTATTAGTCCTATAGATTTCAGTGGAAGTTAGACACATCAAGCTGTTCCAGCACTGGAGCACAAGACCTTTGCTGCTGAATATCTGGATTCAGCTCTGCATGAATATATAACCGAGCAAGGAAACTTCATCTTCTCAATCCCCTTGTCATCTCCAACCCTATTATAGGTCAAGACTTGCATAATTTAACAGAAAATATGCATAACTAAGATTAATCATTCTAACCTGATCTTTCAAATGTAAAACATCGCAAGTCTCTATAAAACTGAGTTCTAAAATATAGTCCAAACGAGTCACAAGTTTTCAAATGACTAATATTGGCAATAAGTATTTCAAAAGCAATGGCTCTACGCCTAAGTGAGGTATACAGCATATACTGGGGTAATCTGTGCCATTTTCCATTTAAAAATCAGTTGTTCATAATAAACTCATAATATCTACTTGTCCTAAATTTATGTGCTTCAAGGACATTTTAGCACAGTGCACTAACTTTAACTTTTAAAACTTTGCTCATAGATACACAATATTTCCTATAAATAAATATGTAGACAACAAGAATTCAAGTAAAATAAAATAAAATAGTTTACTATTTTTCTCACTTTATTGACCTTCCCTTCCTTAACCAATCTGTTCATGTCTTAAGGAGACTAGCATCTCTCGAGTCCAAGGACAGCAGTGAATTCTAAAACCAGAAGTTTTTAAAATTATTTTTGAAGGAGAGCTTGCAAGTATGTCTTTCAGAAAATAAAAAAAATCAGTGAGTATAACTGCTTTTCTCTGATTAGATAATTCTATCTACTATGCTTACCACCATGACATTCAAGGATAGAACACAAAATTGCTCTACTCAGTAAAATCAGATAATCCCTATCAGATAGATATATGCTTTATAAATTATTCCTGTAGGTTAGATCTAAATTTTCACATGGTAATTAAACAGTTAACAACACCAGAGCAAGATCTAAAGAGGCACAGCACAGCAAAGGTAAAGGCTGTTAGACTACATCTTTGAACTCTCTTAAGGACTCTGCAGTATTGGCATCACTCCAGAGCTTAATTTGATATATTCTGAAAGCCTAATCATCTTCTGCAGGGAAGAAACCTCTGACCATCACACTGTTAAACTGCAATGCTCTTACTACGCCTTTCTGTGTCTGATGCTTTTTTTTTTTTTTTTTTGAGGGACATGTGGGTTGTTTATTTGGCTCAGAAAATTTGAGATTATTTGAGGTCTTTATACTCATTTAATGCGGGTCCCTTCCTTTAATATTACAAATGATAAAACCATAGCTTGCATTTTTGCTGTTTGTAACATTTATGCTAAATGTTTCATAATATATATTATTGTTGTTATTAAATATTGACAATATGCCAATAATAAGTTGCATTAAGTAATAAGACCACTAAATGAAAATATAAATAGCTCAGTGTGTGTATCAGCAAGTAGTTCTGAAAGATGTGTCCCTAAGATTATGTCCCTAAGACATAAGTTAGTGCAGTTTTACTCTGTGGATTAGTTCATTTAACATGGTCTATTACATAACTTTCAGTTATAAACACAAGAATTACACAGACTTTCGCTGCTGATCAGCACCAAGAAAGAAAAAAATTCATGAAATTAAGTAGAAAATATGTGAAGTGAAATCAAGTTACTTTAGACAGCCTTTTTAATTAACATTTAGTGATGAAGAAAGAAAATACCTTGAGTGTACTTTTAATCATGCACTAATACAAGGTCTAATGATGAAAGTATTTTTAAGTTTATCTTTTCCTTGTGACAGGAAGATGCTGACATTGTAATACTGCTTTGGAAGCATGAGTTTCCTTCCATAATGTTTTAAGCAGCAGCATGCAACAGACACACACAACAGAACAGAAGGCGCAACTGCCCTTACTACGTTGTTTTGGTGGTACTGGGGAAACACATTCCTTTGTTCTCACTGACTACAGGAATAAACACATGTATTGGTATAGAACTAAGAATCTAAATTTAAAAAGAAATCTTACTTTGGGCAACAGTACAGACTTCCCCTCATCTTATCTTGAATCACATGGAAGCATGTAATTGGACTTTCATGGTGAAATAAAGTATAGGCATGTATAATCAATCCCAGGTTCTGGCCAGGGGTATTTTTTTTATTTTTCTCTACTAAAAAAGCCTTCAACATTATAATATCAAAGGTCAGATTTAAAATGTAGGTAATGTACAATGTTTTATAGCATTTATCAATATATTTTACAGAAAAGCAGATCTCAATTCTCAATCCTAGTGTGGAGAGAGTATTGGTCTTTTACCATAAAAACTTTTAAAGCTTATAAGAAAAAAAGTAGTGTATATTTCTCAAATATCCTGATTGATGTGCAAAACTTATGTGGTAAAAAAGATGCCTGGGCATCTCAGCACAAGGGAAGAAGACACCCACTGCTTTACAACTTTTGGGCTTTCCTGTTCACTTCAGACAATTGGGAGTGCTTGTGTGGAGGCAAACTAGATAGTTACCTTCTGTACTAGTGTTTTGATGAAGCTCTCTTTTTCATGGTACAAGTGTTTTTATAAGTTTGAGCTAAGATCTAAAAGCTAGGGGTTCTTTCATGGTACAAAGTTTTTTTATAACTTTGCCATACCCTAATTACAAGAATTTTTCTTGTTTTTGACTCATATATCCATCTAGGAGACCTCCTTGGCTAAATCAGCATGAAGACAGCTTCCCAGATGGGAATATTTCACATGTGTCTATGTTTCAGGCTTTCTTTAGGGCATCTGAGGACTAGGAATGAGGTAACACCTGCAATGGCGTCTGTCCTCTAAGCTCTCTTGTATCCTTTAGAAAGGCCTTTGTAGCTCTTGGTGCAGGTCCCTCTTGAATTTTGCACATCCAAAGTCCTGAAACACTGGTGAATCACCCTACATAAAGAGACACATCTGCTCCTCTATTTCAGCTGCCTGTGACTTTTTCTGTGTGGCAACTGGATACTTATGCTGTGAAGGGAAGAAGAAGCAGAGGCGGCCTCACTGAAGCCTAGGTAGGCACAGACTTATCACCAAAGTTGGGGTCACTCTCTCTAAACAGCACTGGTCATTCACGATCTGTGTTAGAAGTTCACAACATCCTTTAAGTCAGTCATTAACTGGAATATGAAAGACCAACTTCCTATCTCTACATCAAATTAGTAGTGACACTAAAGAGATGACACACGTACCTCTAGACCCTGTCCCAGCAGAGATCAAGGGCTCCTTACCCTCTGGAAGATGCCCTGTGGAACCAACGCACTGGGCAGCTGAAACCCAGTGCTGATGACAGGACAAGGTCTGCCAGCTGTGCCCACAAGACAGGTTCAACAGCAGTCTCCCATACCACAATCCTGGAGAATCTGGTTTCCCATGGCTTCAACAGATGCATCTTTGCGATGTTCAGAACTGGACACTTGGCTGGGCCCAGAGAGGGGTGGTGAATGGTGGGACATCCAGTTGGTGGCCCGTCACTGGTGGTGTCCCCCAGAGATCAGTGTTGGGCCCTGTCTTGTTTAATATCTTTATTGATGATTGGGATGAGGAGATTGAGTCTACCATCAAAAAATTCACAGAAAGAAAGATGGGTTGGTGTGTTGATCCACTGGAAGGCAGTAAAGCTCTGATGAGTGATCTGGACAGCCTGGATTGATGGGCTGAGACTAAAGGCATGATGTTCAACACAACCAAGAGCCAGGTCCTGCACTTGGACCACATGAACCCCCTGTGTCGCTGTAGGCTGGGGGCAGAGTGGCTGGAAAGTGGCAAAAGGACCTGAGTGTGCTTTTCAACAGCAGCTGAACATGAGCCAGCAGCATGCTCAAGTAGCCAAGAAGGCCAATGGCATCCTGGCCTGTACCAGCAATGGTATGGCCAGCAGGACCAGGGCAGTGACTGACTCCCTGCACTCGGCACTGATGAGGCCACACCTCAAGACCTATGCCCAGTTCTGAGCAGCTCCAGAGAAGGGTGATGAAGATGGTGAAGGGTCTGGAACACAAGTAGTATGAGGAGCAGCTGAGGGAGCTAGTATTGTTTAGCCTAGAGAAAAGAAGGCTCAGGGATGACCTTGGCACTTTGTACAACTACCTAAAAGGAGCCTGTAGACAGGTGGAGGTTGGTCTCTTCTCCCAGGCAACCAGCAGCAGGACGTGAGGACACAGCCTTTAGCTGCACCAGGGAAGTTTAGGTTAGAGACTAGGAAGAGATTTTTCAGAGCAAGGGTGATTAGATATTGAATGGGCAGCACAGAGAGGTGGTGGAGTTACTGTCACTGGAGGTATTTAAGGTAAGACTGAATGTGGCATGTAGTGCTATAGTCTAGTTGGCATGGTGATGTTCAGAGACAAGCTGGACTCAGTCTCAGAGGTCTTTTCCAACCAAATTGATTCCATGATTCGGTGAGCACCTGATCCCATCCAATTTATACTCTGTGTATGTGCATTTACCCTCTGCCTCACTGTAGTCTTTGGAAGGCTCTCATCTATTTATTGACAAGTTTGAGTACAACTTCAGTGGATATAGTTTCAGAAGTAAAACTAATGCAAATCCAAAATGTAAGTATACCGGGTAGGTCATTCCTCTATATCCACATCTGGTATCACAACCCCTAATTTACTTACTTACAAGCTGAATGGAAAACCTCTCACCATTCCTTCTAAATCTCTTCTCCTCTTCTCCCAACAATTATATCCCACTTTCTCCACTAACTGTCCTCCAAGCTTAATAAAATTCTCCAGGCTGTACCGCAAAAGGCAGGACAAGATCATCCAACCCATGCTGAATTGCCTTCATACATTAAGCTGTTCTTCTGTCCTGCACTCTCTCTCCTATCTGTCTGCAAGGGTTAGGACACACTTTACAGTGGAAATGGACAGATTCTCAGCCCATGCAACTGCTAAAAAAGTAAGTTTTCTGAAACACAACTTAACTGTACCCTGGACTCCTCTGTATGAAGACTTATGCCAGCTCCACCATCTATATTCACACACATCTTTCCCTACCCATCTGTTCTTGTTTGGCCTTCCTCCAGTAATCATGCTAAAAGTATGGCTCCAAACCTGTGAAAGCAGTGAGTAGGCACCACTGCTGTGCTCACCACCTAGCACGGAGCAAGAGACAGTTGCCCCAAGCACCCGCCAACTCTGAGTGCCTCACTGGAGGATGTCACCCAGCCACACTCCAGCATTTCTCCTCCTTCCACATGCTCCCCAGCTCTGATGCCAGATGCCTCTGCTTTATCTTACAAATACACTCTCAGTTCAATCACTCTTTCAGTGTCATCTGAGGATGCTCTTTTGCATATCAGAAGCTGAGAGCTTGACCCAGAATGATGGTATTTGTCTTCTGGGCTGAGAGAAGGAAAGGATAAATTTAAAACTAAAATGTTATTATGTGCAAAAAATAGCCCCTGCTGGTTTTGTTTTAAGATGTTTTTAAGAAAACAAACATTACTCACTGCCAGATACAAACAGGGATAGTGTTAACAAGTAGTAATATTTAAAAACATAAAATTATGCAATAATTTCTTATTCAAGGGCTCTTGGGCAAATGCAGCAATGTGAGCTTAGGGAAAGGCTTGTTTGTGGAGTATATCCCATCTTTATCCCAATTTTGTCTTGCGTAATCAACACATAAAACCTGTATTCAGTTTATTTCTTTTCCTGGTATAGCCTTGCCCCAGTTCCTGAAACTGAAAAATCCCAAAAATATTCACTGATATTCTGCTCTTTCTCATTGTCCAAGTTGTGCTGCTTCTCGTTGTCTGACATTTTAGTCTTTCCCAATAGTGCTGGAGTAGGCTCCTGGAAAAAATACCAAGAAGTTTGTGTCATCCAAGGCAGCTGGGGAAAAAAGCTAGCTGAAAATCTGTCTGGGATCTAGTGGGTGTCTAGTAAGTGATGGTGGTCTCAGGTTGGCAGGAGTAAATGGTCTGGTGTCTAGGCAGACTGCACTGGAAGTGGGTGACAGAAACTCAGGACCAGCAGCAGTGTCCTACTGCAGTCCCAGGACTCCAGTTCATCTGACACTGGAGGGAGTGCCTGACTGTTCCTGTATGGTGTTCCTAGCCAAACTGGTGTTATGCTACCTGTACTAGAAGCTCTGTTTCTGCACAGAGCAAGAGAACTTTCTGCCTTTCAATCTTCCAGTGAAGTGTGTGGTTATCCAGTGAGTCTCTCCCAGCATGCCACCTACATGCTAAATGTCAGTCTCTTGGAGACCTCCTGGAATACTGAATGCTTCCTTGTTTCAACCAAAAGTTGCCCTTCCTGATGTTGTGTGTTTCTATTAAGTTCCTAATCCCAAATTAGTTGCTTCCCAACTGCCAGCCCTACTGGGCCAAGCAAACAAGTTGTTGCTCACAGAAGTTTTTTTGCACGAGTTTGATGGAGTCATGGTACTGACAGTTCTCCAACCTACTATGTAGGAATGTAGGGAAGGACCCTACATTCTCCAGGCACCACATGCTCCAGGTTACCAGCTGCTGTAGTCAGAGACTTGACACTGAAATACCACATCACTGTAAAGGACAGACACAAAGTTTTTGCCAAGACCATGGGATTTCTGAAGAGGATGCCATGCTAGAAAATATCAAGTCTCATATGACAACACAGTAGTGCATGTCATGCCATTTGGTGTTGTGCTGGGAACCTTGAGGGGCTTTTAAATTAAGTCCATTGAAAGGTAAAGCAGGGTAACGAGGAGTTTTTACCCAATATGTTGTGGAAAATAAGTAATAAAGTCAAAAAGTGTAGGAGGAAAACACAAATAATCAGACAGTGAGGAATTCTTGAAAAATGCTCTGTCAGGAAGGGGTATGTATAATTCCATTATGTTCTTAGTCTTCCACAAATACAGATATGGACAAGGATTGCAAAATCTTTGGCTGGGACTATGAATCAGAAAACATTTACCATTGCTTAATAATACAATAAAAAAAATTTGAGGTAAGAAACCAAATCTATATCTGAATACCTCTATAATTTTGGTTAGCTTATCACTGAATCTGATTCACACATGACAAAGTCCTAAAAGAAGTACACAATGTAAAATCCTAAACTTGTATGTGAAAGAGGAATCTCAGGAAGGCAAAGTAAGAGACTTCATAGAAATGAGACCAGCAAGAAACCAAGCAGGACCTGATTACCTGGTAAATGTAAATTTCTGTGGATGCGACAGTCTGGTCAGAGAGAGAGAAAGCTACATAAGTTTTCCCAGAATCAGCCTGGGAAGTTTTAGGGAGATGGAGATAAACAATGATAGTCAAATAGTTAAACAATCTGCAGGTGGTGTTTTTCTAACAATCTGTTTTGTTGTTTTTCTCATAAGGTTGTTTACAAATGGGTGTCTTGTTAATTGCCAATCATGTGAAATGTATTGATTAAAAGAATAATCAGGTCCACCTATAGCAAACTAAGATAATGAAGAAGAGAGGATGAAATAAACAAGACTTTTGCCATTTTGCCTTCTGACATGACTCGGTGTCATCTCTAACTCAACAGTGACAAATTCCCGCATCCAGACATTAGAAAAGTCTAGAAAGCAGTTTTACAGAGAAGAATCCAAGGTTCCAGTTGGACAAGTTGACCATAAATCAGCAATGCACATTTGTGGCAAAAAAGGCCAACAACATTGCAAGGAGGTTATTTGAGGTAAACCTTTTCTACACAGCACTGGTGAGGCCACACTTGGACTGCTGTATCCAGTTCTGGGCTCCTCAGTACAAGAGAGACATGGACATGCTGAAGTAAGTCCTGCAAAAGTCCACAATGATGATTAAGGGACTGCAGCACTTTTTTATACAGGGAGAGGCTGAGAGCTAGGATTGTTCAACCTGGAAAGCAGAAGATTTAGGGGGATCTTAAGAGTGTGTATAAATGATTATGTATATGAAATGTAGTGCCTGACTGGGACATGAAATGAAGAGGGAGCCACACTCTTTTCAGTAACATCCAATAACAGGAAAAGAGGCAATAGGAACAAACAATGGGCAGAATACAAGAAAAAAATAAATGTTAGAATTGTTGAGGCTTTGTTTACTGTGACCAAACACTGGCAGAAGTTGGCCATAGAGTTGTGCAGTCTCCTTCTGTAGAGACATTCAAAGTCCAGCTGAACATAACTTTGAGATACCTTGGCCTGAGAAATCTCTTCTAACTTACTCTACTTTGAGAAGGTATATGGGACTATACTTCCAGAAGTCCCTTCCAGCTATGGCCTGTGATTCTCTAATTCTACACATGAAGAGAGTGTTCAGGAAAATTATCATTTTGGAGCCAGTAGGTATGTTCTGAATGTGATTTTAGGCATAGAAATTGTCAGGATTGTTTAAGGGTGGAGGTTAACCATGATCACTATTTTCATTTATTAAAATATATAATAGTACATATTAGAAATTTATTCCAATATAACTCAATACATTCTTAAATAAAAGACTGGGTTATCTGCAAATATAAGTTGGTTGGTAGTTTAGAGATTTGAGGAAAAGTCTCAGATTAGAATTGCAAAAATTCAAGTCTAAACTGATGATGTATCAGTTAATCTAAACAATATTATGTAACAGTGATAATGAGTATTCAGCCATGTAAAACTTAGATGATAATGTCTAGATGCAGAAGACAACAAGGAACTTACAGCCAGTGCTATATATACATTATTCTCGCCTGGAGAGAAAATTTCTGAAGTAAAAATGCTAGCCTCTACCATCCAACTACTCCGTTTTCTAACACCTTCTGACATTTCCTCTGTGTTGTCTTTTGTACATTATTATTTCCTGTTGACATATGCAAAGCTCTCTAACTGAATATCTCTGATTGCTCCTTGAGTCTTTCATTTGTGGTGGTGCCTGGGCAAACCCTAGACAAAGTATTAGCTGTACTGTGTGATCACTGCTTGCAACACAGGACATTGAATGTCTTCCAGTTTGTTTGCGCTTCACCATCCCTGTGCTTTTTACCTGCTGTACTGTACCTGCACAGTCCTAGATCTTCACTGTAAGGACTGCCTTTCTACCTGTATTTGTCTGCCCTAGCTGATAGCAGGCCCTGACCTCTTGGTCCCTATACAAGAATAAAATGCCACTGACAGTAAAATCAATAAAAATTAATCTATTTACTAAACTGTCAGATGTAACTAAGTCATTATTACTTCAAGTTTGTCTCCTCTAGGGGTGCTCAGTTCGGTGATTGTTTATATAGAAGAGAATGGTAACCTCTATCTAAGAAGGGCTCACTGAAACACATTCATGTGACTCATGAGAACCTACTGAAAAGAAAGGCTTTTTAGTTTCATGCTGACAATTTATATGTTAATCCTAAATTGTTCATCCATTATGAAAAGTACATGAGCACCTGCCCTGTCCCTCACATCCAAGCACTTCTTGGTATGGTACTTCAGACTGTACTGGCAAAACTGAGCTGGCTGATATTAAAGATTTCAAACAAGTCTGAAATACATTGGTGTAATTATCTCTTCATCTGAAATTTAAAATTATTAATGTGTAAGAGAGTATTGAACACTCTTGTGGAGGCAAACAATTTAACATAACTGGCCACAGTTCACAGCCAGGATGCATTCAGACTATCTCTTCCTTTTGTTACCTTTAGTAGCTAACATTCACAGTTGGGAATATGAGCTTCATTCAACTCTTTGGTCACGTAACATAACATTTTTGGTCTCACTGGTCGCATAACACATTGTGGTGAACAAGCTCACCTGATGCAAACCAGTGGAAACTGTTTAAATCATGACCTTTAATGTAGCTGAGGCAATCCAGAGGTATTGAGCTTTTGTCCCTGCCATTACAGTGAACGGTGTATTATGCATACTTCAGCTTCTTTGTTTAATAAAAGGCAAGCCTTCTGCTGCTTCAGGAAAGTCAATGAATGTTTCGTGTAAAATCCACGGGAGGATACAGTCCTGAAGCATTCTGCAGCTGTTAACTATATGTTTTCTTTTTCTTCACAAGATTGTGCTTACAAACAGTAGTCAAATACTACTATTGCTGTAATTGAGACATCTGTTGAAACAATGAAAACAAAAAGCATTACAGTAAAAAGGAATTTTAAAAAACTATTCTAGTCAAAGATTTAAGGACAAACAAGAGGTTTTACAAATAGGTAAGGATCAGGAGATTTTGAGGGAAACTGTAGTCTCTTGGTGTGATGGATGGAGGCGAGTTGCTGACAGCCAAGGCACAGAGTGCTGCAAAGCAAAAAGATTTCTTTGTCTCAAGTATGTTCACTAGGGAGAAAGAGGGAAACATGCCAGAATCAGAGAGAAGTTTCCTGGAGGCAGAAAATGAAAAATTAATGAAATGAAGAGTGACACCAGAATAAGTAAAAAGGAATCAGTCAGTGAAAAGGAATATACACTTCTAGTATTGGATGGCCTGTATCCCAGCATTCAGAAAGATACTGTATATGTACATTTTAATGAAGTTATTGTCATCAGTAGAAAAGGCAGATGACTTACCACACTTATCAGAGTTCATTAGGAGTTGAGGGATGGGTTAAAGAAGATTTACAGGCAAAAATACTTTAGAACAGTCATGGATTAGGGTACAAAGAGCAGGCAGCTCTGAAATAAGGCAGGCTTTGAGCACTGGCTGCAGAAGCCAGTATTTTCACACTGCATATCTAATTGAAGCTGTATCTTTGTACATTAAGTTTGTGTATATAGACATGTGATAAGAATATAACACTCAGAATTAAGACAGGGTTTAGATAGTTTAGATAACTAAACTATCAAATTAAAAAAAAATCACCTGTTTCTTTAAAGCTTTACACAGAAAGGTATTGTATGCACCTATATGCATGCATTGCTTAGTAATATTCTGAAATTAACTGCAATTCACTTAATGTACTAACCAGTGCAGGATTCACCCAGCACAAACTGACAAGATATATGTAAGAGTATGGACATTTGCACCAGACTCAGAATATGGCAAAGAAACAAACACCCATACTTAACAGTGTAACTTAAATTAGTGAAAACGGGAGGCCTGAGCTGAAAATTTACATCAATTTTACATTTTTAATATAAATTTTATATTGAAAATTTACACTGGACATAAGACTTAAATAACTGATCATGAAGTTGATCTTTGAACAAGTTAGAGAAAAACATGCCGTTACCTAAAGTGATCATTAATGACATAAAGACCAGAAAGAATTTGAGATCAGGGATCTCAATTCTTGTAGTACAACCAAGATTTTAAAATAAATACAAATTTCTTCAATAAAAAATGCTACGCAAAAAAGTTTGCCATAAAAAATGGAAACAGACATACCGCCAAACAGGGCTGAGTACTCCATAGGTAACACTCAAGGCTTTGTTAAACCTCATAGCTCAATGTGCAGGTAGATTTTACAGCACCAACTAGATGCCAGATTGAGACATGGAGCCTCCTCGTGATAACCATGGTGCAAACCTGTACGTGCCTGCTGGACAAAATGACTTTTTGGCTGAATTCAATTGAGCAATTTCTGTAAATTTGTATTCACTAATAAATATAAATTATTACAAATTCAGAGTAGCACTTCCCTTCTCAAGTGGTAAAGCTGATTCCACATCAGCTACAATAGTAGCTACTTGTGAAATGAAATGAAAATGCAGCAAATAGTGACAAAAGAATAGGAATAAAGGGAGATAAAATACTCTCAGATGGGAATAGGATTATGAAAATTAATTGTGTGCAATTGATTGGTGGTCATTAATTCAAAATTGGTGAGATTTTTTAAAAACTGCACTGAAGCAATAAAGTAATATTGATATTCTCAATTTCTACAGACTGAAAATGATAACATTAAAATAGAAATTATGGAAGATAGAATTAAAATAATCAATAAGAGTCTGCATATTGCTACACAGTGCAAATGCTCTGTTCACTGCACTTACAATGCAAACTAATTCATGAATATTAACTAAGTCTAAATATTTCCTTGTTGGAAAAGTCATTCTCAGAAGTGAAACAAGCTTCTTCACTGCAGTATCTCATAATGCATCCCCACCACCTATTGTTCATAACTGATATCCCTGTTACACTCATTTCATCATCCCACAAAACGTACCCAATACCTTTGCCCTTTTGAGATAAAGAGGGATGTTACTTTTCTTATGTTAGCATGTATTTATTTCAGTGATTATGGCCAGAGGCAGAGGCCCTACACCAGAAGCAGAACTGCGAAGGATTGTGAGGAGTTGGTGTCGCAGTGTGCACTTGGCTCCAGAAAGGTTTCACTCTCTCCTACCAAGGAGCGGCCACACTGCTTGTAGAGCTCGCTTGTGCCAGAACTGCTCAGTGTAACAGCAGAATCAAGTATAAGATGAGAATGTGTGGCACTCAGCCCTGCCTTTAAATTCACCAGGCAATCCCTCATATTCAACAGAGACAGCCAAGAGAGAAGCCGGTAGTAACCGCTAAAACATGCCAGCTGTTTATTTGGCTCTCTTCCCTCACAGATTACTAAACAGCACAGACTGAAACAAAGGATTAGGAATGCTCATGATTTCATTTTGCTAGAAAGATCACAACCAAAAGGAGATATCTTGTATTATAAATTGCTTTAAGTATGACATTTTTTTCCCTGCCTACTTCAACTAGAGCAAAGTCAAGTCTGTTAAGTAAAATTAATGAAAATAAATTAACACATCTGGCATTTTTCAGCAGAAAGAGAAAGGTTTTACAGTCTGATTCTGAGCCATCACCATATCACTCTGTGCTATGGACAACAGGAATTTGACTTTTGAGTTCTTGATACTTGTTTTCAAGATGCAATTCAGCAGGGCACTACATAATCTGATTGAGGCTCCCCTTCCCACAAAAGGTTGGACCAGATGATCTTCTGAAGGTGCCTTCTAGCCTGGGCAGTTCTGTGATAACTGAAATGCTATTTTTACCATTTCTTTTCAACTGGGTTTTCTTAGTACTTTTTTTGCTTCTTAACAATTATGTGATAGTGATCAGTGCAGACTGAATTTCTTCATTAAGTAGTGGGGAGGGTATAATCTTGTGCATTGGACTGATCATGCAACTCGCTGCTGCTTTAGGCAGGCAGTTAAGGTAATTGCCCATCATAGAGGTGCTTACTCTGACTGCACAGTGGAAAGAGAAGCCAATTGATTTCCCATTCCCTCATTTACTGGTATTAGCTTTTATGTTGCTACCACCAGAGCTACGTGTAATATATGACTCTTTATAAATTTTGTTACATGGCATGAAATATAATTTGGTTACCACAGATATCTTATCCAAGTTTTAAATGTTCATTGAGGACCAAAACAATCCAAAAAACTAAACCCCATTTCTTCATAAACTAGTAGTGTTACAAGTCAATTTAAGGAACAGAGCAAGTAGTTTACAAACTATTTAAAAGGCATGCTTTATCCCCACATAGTTCTTGGTGCCCTAAATAAGAAAAATTTATAGATCTTAATAGAAACAATTATATGCAGAAGCTTTTGCCTACTAATCAAATTTGAGAAACCACTAAAACATAGCTTTCCTTTGTCATGTTTTAATTAGAGGTACTCTTAAGGCATTTATGTATCTGTATGAGAGACAATGGTCTGGACATCTGCATCTGTGGAATTAGAACACTGAAAGAAATGTGGCTCTGATTTTTAGCCTTTTAATGGGTGTAAATATACATACAAAAGGTAAAGTAGCAAGTAATCAAACCACTAGTCTCTATTCACAGAACAGATAAAGCAAAGGCCATATAAAATCATGTTTTCTTACCTAACCTTGAACTATATAACCTCTAAATTATATTGCCACTGCTTTCAATTCTCAGACTGGTATTCACAAAAGCACTGCCCATTATAACCACTGATATTCCATACAAATGGTTCCTCTAAGTAAAAAAAGTAGTAGTACCTTTAAAATGTTGAAGAGAATCTTCTGTAAACTGCTGCTGGCATATGAAGACAAGGATTCAACAGCCTACTACACCAAACATTTCACCTCTCAGTTTTTGAAGACTGCTAGAATTCACTGAACAAATGAAGATATCTGTAATACAGAACATTCAAAGCTCATCGCCCTAAATGCTGCTGACATATATTTGATATTCCTATGATTCTAAAAAAATCTACAGTCTGAGTATGTTCTATTAATCCAGAGAATATAGAAAATTAAGCATTTACAATGCAGTAGATCATCCTGACTTGATGTGACATTATATTGAGCTTTTATGTCACAAATGCATGGTTTTATCTCATATCCAAGCAAATGTGAACACGTTGCAGACAAAATACAATCTTCTCAGTGGTAAATACTTTGATGTACAGCTGGACAATCTTACCAGTAGTGTACCAGTCAGAACTATGAAGGGAGACTTTGCTGATAAGATGCAGCCTGTTAATATAACAGCAGAGGTTAACTTCTAAGTTTAGAAAGAAATTGGTTCTATTCCCTTGCCCTCTAACTTGAACCTAGGTATTTTTGCTAGTTACAAGATTCCTTTGGTTCAAATGATCACTTACCATGGCCAAAATTACTGTTGGTACAGAGCCAACATACAAATGTACCATTGTCCTTTTGTTTCTACTGCTGTGTACCTACAACTTGGCAAAATGATGTTCAGACCCTAACTCAGAAGCTTTTTAGTCACTTTGCATCAACATAAAACCTGTCCTTTTCAGAAACAGGAATTAAAAGGTTTTCCAGCCTTTATCCTGGACACATGAGTTTTGAGTTTTGGGTACTGAGTGACAGCACTAGAGGATGAATCGAGCTTTGCTCAGAAAGAGTTCCATAGGCAACATCAGGAAGCCCTGCCAAAATTATGCCAGCAATCATGATTACTTCTTGAAGAATACCCTATTGATTTGAGAAAGTAATTCAGCTTCAACTTACCTCAATCACTGTTAAAGAACACAATTTCCTGATATCATACAGGAAATCAAATACAGAAATTAAGTAAGTACATATTCATCTCCTAGGACCTCGTCCACCATTTCATGTAAGCTTCCTAAGACAAAAGTAAGACCCAACCTATGTTAATTTTAATCCCTATCTGGTCTGCTTTCCTAAAAAAAACCCGAAAAACAAGCCCCAAAGAACATTGAAAAACTGAGGAGAAAGGTCTCAAAATTAAATTTTAAAAAGGTATTGTAAAATGCTACACCTATGCTTATGAACACAGCATGAGGCACAAACAAGAGAAGCTGAAGGCTTTGGCCTTGAGCCCAGTTATTTTACATTACTGGCAAAAGTGAAAACTGTTGAGATGAGTCCTGTGACTACAGTGCCCTGTTGGATGGTTCCAGGCTCTTCAGGAGCAATAGGCAAGGTGGAAGAGGCAGAGGGATGGCACTGTATGTGACAGAAGGATTAAAATGTATGGAACTCAAAGTTGATAATGACACAGTTGAGAGCCTTTGGGAACAAGTCAAGGGGCAAACAAATACTGTGGATGTGGGAGTCCACTATAGACTGACTTCCCAGTCAGGAAGATGACACTGACAAATTATTCTTTGAGGAACTAAGGGATGCTTCCAAGTCAACTGCTCTTGCCCTTATGGGAGACTTCAACTTGCCAGAAATTAACAGGAAGCATCACACAGCTGGTACAACAAGAGCCAGAAGATTCCTAAAACATCTGGATGACAACTTTGTGGAACAGGCCCTAAGGAAAGCAACTGGGAAAGATGCCCTCCTTGATCTGCTGCTTGTCAACAGAGAGGATGTCATGAGCAAAGTGGTGACTGGTGGCCATCTTGGCCACAGCAACCATGAAGCAATTGACATTAAAATATCTGCTGACAGCAGGAAAATGCCAGCAAGTCTTCAGTTCCGGACGAGAGAAGAGCAGACTTCAGGCTGCTCAAGGAATTAGTGACTGAAGTCCCCTGGGAAAATGCTTTTGCAGGTGCTGGGATCCACTGGTCCTGGTTACTTTTTAAACATCACCTCCAAAGGGCACAGGATCAGGCAATTCCCAAATAGCGTAAGTGAAGTAGATGAGGCAGAAAGGCGGCTTGGCTGAGCGGGATTCTTCTCTTGGAAGTAAAGCAGAAAAGGAAGGTATATGCCCAGTGGAAGCAAGATCAGGCAACATAGGAAAAACAAAGAGCTTCTGCTTGCCACTGTAGGGAGAAAATTCATGTTAGCAAACCTCAGCTGCAGTTCAAGGTGACAGAACTGTGGGGGATAATAAAAGGGTTTTTTTCAAATACATTGATGGCAATAAGCAGTGTAAAAATAACATCTGTTCAGTACAGGATGTGGATGGTCACCTCACTAACAGGCACATGGACAAGGCCGAGATGTTAAATACATTCTTTGCCTCTGTCTTCAATACAGATGACAGACCACAGGGGTCTCAGTGCCCTGAGCTGTAAAACCATGACTGCGAGAATAATAACTCCCAGTTAACCCTGAAATGGTATGGAATCTGTTGTTCTAGCTGGATCCCTACAAACCTATGAGACCTGATAATAATATTCATCCAAGCACCCCAAAGAGCTAGCTGATGTCATTGTAAGACCTCTCTTGATGATTTTTTGAGTGGTCTTGGGAATCCAGAGACGTCCCAGCTGACTTGAAGCTGGCAAATGTTGTTCCAGTTTTCAAGAAGGGAAAGAATAAAAGTCCTGAAAACTACAGACCTATCAGTCTCATGTCAGTGCCTGGTAAAATTATGGGAATGATTATTCTGGGAGATATTGAAAAACACCTGAAAGACAACGCAAACACTGGTCACAGCCAGCATAGCTTCATAGAGGAAAGTCCGCTTATCAAATTTGATTTCCTTTTATGACACGATAACTGACATAGTTGATCAAAAGAAGCCAACTGATGTAATCTTTTGGGATTTCAGTAAAGCTGTCAATACTCTCATAATATCCATCTGGATAAAATGTCCAGCATTCATCATGTGATGGGTGAATAAATGCCTCATGGGTCAAAGAGTTATAGTGGCTGGGGTGGCATCAGACCGGTGTCATTAGTGGGGTTCTACAGGGCTCCATCCTCAGCCCTGTGCTCTTCAACATCTTCATGAACTTGGACATGAAACTGGATGGGGCACTGAGAAAATCCACAGATGATACAAACCTGGGAGGAGCTGCTGACTCCCCTGAGGGCAGGAAGGCTCCAAAGAGAGACCTCAACATGGAAGACTGAGCAATCACCAAATGTATGGATTTCAACAAGGGAAGGTGCTGGATTCTGCACTGGCAGAATACCACCCTGACTGTACAGACTGGGGAATCAGATTCTAGAAAGCACTGCCATGGAAAGGAAGCTCAGGGTCCTGTTGACAAATTGAACATGAGCCAGCAGTGCCCTGGCAGCCAGGAGGGCTGACCCTGTCCTGGGAGCATCAGGCCCAGCATGGCCAGCGGGCAAGGGAGGGATTGTCCTGCTCTGCTCTGCGCTGGGGCGGCCTCACCTTGAATATTGTGTGCAGGCACCTCAATGTAAGAAAGATATAAATTATTAGAGAGTTTCCAAAGGAGGGCAGCAAAGATGGTAAAGGGCCTTGAGGTGAAGCTGTATGAAAAGCGGCTGAGGGCACTTGGTCTGTTCACCCTGGAGGAGACAGAGTCCCCTCAATGCAGTTACAACTCCTTGTGAGGGGAAGAGAAGGGGCAGACCCTGATCTCTTCTCTGTGGTGACCAGTGACAGGACGCAAGGGAATGGCCTGAAGTTGTGTTAGGGGAGGTTAAGGTTGGATATCAGGAAAAGGCTCTTCTCCCAGAGGGTGGCTGGGTACTGGAACAGGTTCCCCAGGGAAGTGGTCACAGCACCAAGCCTGACAGAGCACAAGAAGCATTTGGACAGTGCTCCCAGGCACATGGTATGGCTCTTGGGGATGGTGCTGTGTAGGGACATGAGTTGGACTTTATGATCCTTTTGAGTCTCTTCCAACCCAAATTGTTCTGGGATTCTGTGTTTCTATGTTTTGGAGAGCAGTTGAACTTCTCAGCTTCATCTCTAAGATCAATTTTTATTCAAAATGCCATAAGATGGCTCTGGTGGGATTGGAACTGTCCCTTGATTACCACTTAGATGCATGGATGACATTGGGCTGTTAAGCTTAAGTGGAACAGAGGGCTGGCATGATGAGAACAGGCAGTACCAAACAGACAACCATTCTCTGCAGCTCTTGCCTAGCTTGTGATTAATATGCTGTTTCTTCAGTAATTGTGATATGCTGTAGATTAACGTATTAGTTTAGTGCAAAATAGGTTTATATAAAATGAGGGCAGAGAGCATACAACTGCCTCAACACATTTGGTGCACTCAGAGACACAGAAAAGTCTAAGAGTTCATCTACCTTGGAGCAACAATAGTGAAATCATAGACAATTCTACAGATACATAAATGTTATTCATATTATCCCTGCCTAAGACCATTAGGGTCCTCCTCCATGACACTCCAACTTCTGACAAGGGTCTTGGACTAGATTCAACTTGTCTACTTCTACCTTACAGGGACATGTCTTTCACAGTAGACTGTCATGATCTCCACAGCATGGCACATTTTTCTAATGAACATTGATCATCTTTGAAACAGCTACCACTACTGAAATGTAAATTATGTCTATTTGAACTGAGCTGAATACAATAGAATCTGCTTACAGGGTACTGCTGGAAACTGCAAAATTCAGTCAGCACTGTTTCAGTCACACCTGGTTAATAGCTGGGAGTTACCTTTGTGAGCACTTTTGGAAGAAAAAATTTAATTTCTGCTACCCATGATTTGAATTTAGGCATTAAAATACATAGCACCTCTCTTAACAGCTTAATCTTCATTTAACAACTTCATGGTCCAGGAAAAGTTAACCACATTCAACAACAAATGCATTAATTCATTTTATTGCTCAACACTGGTCACCAAGCTAAAATCATGTGTGCACTAGAAGTATATACAATATAAAGACATAGAAGACCTTACTCTTTCCTGGACCATGTTTTATATCAGTTCAAAATTGCTCTGCCGGTTATGTGATGGGCATACATGGGGTGCCAAGGAAGAGTGACAACAGGGAAAATTGGAGCCTACACTCACTGTCCCCCAGCAGAGTCAGAGCTGTGGGGTGATGAGAGCAGAAGGCAGACCTGGAACCTCCAAGTACCAACCTCGGGCTGTATGGAAACTTTACGAATAACACAGGACTCCTCACTTTATGTGTTATTAGCAAGGGAATAATGATACTTTGCCCTGATTTTCCTCCCATTTTGTCTCTTCAGATAGCAACATATTTGTGCAGCTAGCATTTTTTACCTTTCCTTTAATAAAATTCCTCAATATTCAGCTCAGAAAGCAGAAAGTGAGAGCATAACTTGGTCTCAGACATCTTTTAAAACAGTCTCAAAGCTATTCAAAATTGTATCAGGCTGGCTGCAGCCCCAGATCAATTGTAGTATAACTTCAGCCTTCTTTTCCCAGCCTGGCAGCTTCAGGAACATGCTGGATGACTTTACTAGACTTCTTTCAGCTCTTACTCAGAGAAGTCTCTAATTGCAGAAATCTGGGAAATTTCTTGTTCCCTCCTAATACAGGAGCACTTTAGAGGTGTTAAAAGAGTTTTCAGAGTATGTAGGTAAATACTGAGAGCAAACATTTGCGGTTTTTTTGTAATGAACTGAAATTAAAATTCTGAAATCTTGCAACTTGTTCTGAAGAATACAAGTAATAATGGTCCTAAAGGATTCAAATGAGAACACACAATGAAGTTATAAGTGATTATATTTGTATTTCTATTTTACTACCTATTCTTATTTTACTCCATCAAAAAACATACAACTATTGCACAAAAATTTTTCTTACCAGATGGGAAATATTATCTCCTCTTTCTGTGACAGGAAAAGGGAAAATGTATAAAGAAAGGCAAAATTTAAATATCCACAACAATAAAGTTGTACTGCTCAAAAAAGTCTCTTCCTAACCATGAAAAAGTAACGGTCTGGCAGCATCGATTAATTATGGATTAATATACATGGCCAGAGTAACCCTTAGCCCCCAGTATTTTAAGTATTCACAGATGTAAACATTAGCTGTCTGCTTAGAGAGTAGGATTTCTTCTTAAGCAGAGTACATATAGAAACATGCTTTAGAAACTTCTGTATTCATCTCTTGGTGTTTAAATATATAATGATGTACAGACTAGACTGCGCATCTGCTGTGGGTTAACCCTGGCAGGCAGCTAAATGCTACACAGCCACTTGCTCACTTCTCCCATAGGGATGGCAGAGAGAATTGGAAGGACAAAAGTTAGAGAATGTTTAGGTTGAGATAAAGACAGTATAATAAATAAATGAAAATTAATCAAACTAAAACAAACCCAAGCAAATAATAAATAAATGAAAATTAATCAAACTAAAACAAACCCAAGCAAAACAGGTGATGCAAAGAAACCTAATTGTTCACCATCAGCTGACTGATAACCAGCCAGTTCCCAAAGCAACAGCAGCCCTGGCAAACTTCCCTCCCAGCATTCATTGCTGAGCATGAGACCATATGGTGTGGGATATCCCTTTGATCAGCCACCCTGGCTGTGTCCCCTCCCAAATACTTGTGAACTCCCATCTTACTTGCTGGTGAGGCAGCATGAAAAACACAAAACACCATGATGCTGTGCAAGCACTGCTGAGCTATAGCTAAAACACCAATGTGTTAACAGCACTGTTGTGGTCACAAATCCAAACATCGCTCCATTCAAGCTGCTATGAAGAAAATGAATCCCATCCCAGCCAAAACCAGTACAACATGCCTTTTGGTACTCCCTTGTACATTGACCTCAGCACCCCCTCTGGATATCATTGCCTATACCTGGTAAATAAAAGGTGTGCAGCACCATCTGAACAGTTCAGCTGAAGTGGGGACGCCTTATCACTGTGCTGGGATGGTTGCTCAGCAAGACTTTCTCACTTTAGTGTTGTGCCACTCACATTATTTCTACTAGTACTTGCTCATTCTCAAATAACTCTTATGCCTTGCCTCATGCTTGTTGCAGCTCCAGGCCAGTTCGAGTCTTTCTGCTGTTTCTTTCTGCAGTTTGGGATGCACTGCTTTACCCAATGATAAAGAAGACTATTTTTAGGCCTGTATGGACTCAATAATACACAAGGAAGACAAGTTCTCCCCTCCTTCATGAAGTGAATGTAAGAGATGGTCTAAAGTTCCCCTCATTTTTGCCACACAATCATCGCAACGGCAGAGACCAAGATCCTTATGACCTTGTTTGGAGTTCTGGCCTGGGTGAGGTGGATGCTCGCCCAGTGACTGTTTGCAGGTGTGTTTGCTGTGTTGCCATGCTGCACTGCTTCGAGCGGGGCCTGGCAAGGAGCGGCTTGCTCTATACACTTACACCTGCTTCACAATACACAAACCCATGAATTTTCCCGCCTCTTGGCCAAACAAACTTTCTGGGGTAACTTTGGTGATCTCCTATGGAAGATCCCTCATCTGCCTCATGACCACTGTGGCAGACAGAGATTGAAGCTCCCTCCCAAGGACTGAGACTGAGGCCCCTACACTGCTAACACAGGGGCGCTGGCCTGACTGGAGCAGGATGTTTGTCAAGTGGCTCCTGCAGGTGTGTTCACTGGGCCAAGAAAACAATGGATCTCTCCCACTGCTGAAATTGACTTGCCCTGCTTCAGAACATGAACTGTCTGCACCCGTTTTTCAATAGACTCATTTCTCCATTACTTGTTCCCCTCACTCAGCAGAGGACTATAAAAGATCCCTAAATTAACCAAGACTTCAGTGAACCCCCACAGATGATGGCAAATCCATGTGGCTGAACCATTGAAGATTTTGTCTCTCCATTTGGTAGTTATATCCCCCTCTCTCTTTCTCTCTCTCTATCCATTATCTCCTTCAATCACATTTGCTGTTGGCACTCAATAAAAGGTGCATTTGTTGTGATTAAACTGATGGTACCCTGCTGTTTGCCTTTTGCATTTTTGGCATCAGTAAAACAAAGCATCATAATACCCCAATTGTCCTAGCAGATCATGACAGTGAGAAGTTAGCAATTATTGCAGTATGTTAGGGTTTTATCCCTCCTAAAGCAGCTATCAGGTAAGGGTGAGGAATCAATCCTGGTCAAGCATAATCTATCTATGATGCACTAAAGAATATTCATGCTTACTTACACATCTGGACTGGCACAAAACATCCTGAATAGAACAGTGCAAAATGTCCATTACTATTGCATGTCCATGAGAGGTTGAAGTGTGTCAAAAACAGTGAGGCTGTCCACCCCAAATGTGATCCATATCTTCTAATCCTAGAATGGGAACTCCAATGAGCAATGTACTAAGGCATGGAAGTGCACCCCAAAAATGAAAGGTTATTCTCGAGGTTTTGCACCTTTTCAGTATCTGTCATCAGTAGATTCAGACTTGTCTGGTGACTTAACACACAATCAGCAAATTATTGTTATAAGTCAGTATGTACAGTCACCATCCTTATAGCAGTTCTTCTGGATGATATCTGTTTTCCATTTATATTTTCTTACTTTATTTTAGAATTTATTAGATGTTATTCCTGAACTGTCAAAGTCCATTCTTTGACACAGTGCTGACAGAGTTCTGGAGGCCAGGATTGCAGGGATGATCCAGCCTACAGTTAGCACCATGAACCAAGAACTGCTAAGACATATAGTCAGCAAAGGCTAGGGACATCTAACCTATAAAACTAAACATCTAAAAGACTAAAACGCCCCCATACACCTGTCAGTGACTTCCAAAGGGCTCTGGGTTCAGAGTTGCTGCAGGTGCGGGCTATGACCCCCCACTCTGGAGTTGAATAGTGTCCTGCGGGGCTTGGAGCTGTGGAAGACTCTTGAGATAAGGTCTAGTGTTGTGGCAAGAGCATGTCCCATAGCACTCACCAGAGGAGCAAGGTACTAGGTACTAGACTGCCCATGGATCAGGTTCCACAGTGTTGAGCCCATTTGGAGAGGAGAGGGGTGCCTGAGGAGAGTCCAAAAGGGGCTTTTAGGGCTATGGAGCCCTTGAGGCCTGGACAAGAGCTTAGCAGTGCTCTTTATCGAAGACTAACCTTATTTAAATGAGTTTTTATCAGCTCATAAAGCAAAGCTTCTTTTCCTCTGATAATTCAAAATGGTCAAAATCTCCTGGAGACACTGGCTATCAGAACCTGTATTTGTTGACAGCTGAATTTCTTTGCTCGCTATTTAGGATCTGCTAATGACAAATAGCTACAGACAAAAATCAGAATTCATGAGGATGGAAAAGTATTTTCCACATCATAAGCTCTGTTACCAGCATAACGGCCATGAAGAACATCTTCAGGCTGTCACAAGAATAGTGTGTTTTACTCTTTTCTTCCTGCTCACAACTTGGTCACATAAACAGATAAAGTTTGCACCACTGTTTCCTGCAGACTTTATTGTAGATTTGTTTTTTTCAGCCTTTCCACATTCAATGTGCTCTTATTCTAGAATTATTTCCAAGACAGAAAATGTCAAAGCTGCAGGATTTGGGGCAGGTTGTGGGAAGGTAGTTCCATGGACACCTCTTTTTCAAACTCACTAGGTTTTATATATCATAAGTCACTTTCATGCCATATTTCATACTTGCTACATGCACCAGCATTGTTAAAGTCATCTGTTAGTCCAAATATAAAAATCCCATTAATGAATGATATGGACTGGAAATGGGTTTTCTAAGTCTCTTGGCCACATTGTATTTTGAAATTGCAACCCCCTATATTTTAATATTGGGTAATATGCTGAATAATAATAATAATTTACATTTATATTGGAGCTTTCATCCTGCTAGATTGCTGAATGCTTCCAATTACATGCATACCAGAACACACTGATGCAGCAATCTCTGTGGAAGGATAAAGTTGGCAGCAGCAGATGAGACAGGACCTTTAGAGCTTAGGACAGTATGGCCAATCCCTAGACTTAAGCCACCAGCATAGTGGCATAGTGTCCTTGACTTCACACGGAGCAAAATATCTTAGCTTTAAGATAACATCAGAAGTCCTGAAGTCTACAAACTTAGTCTCATTTGTAAAAGCAGATGACAGAGATCAGTCCTGCATGGAGATGAAGAGTATTTCTTTTAAAAATACCACCACTGAGGTAGTCCAAAAGAAATAGAAGAAAATGTAGGTGCTCAAAAACATAATTAAATAAAAAATTCAATTATGATGTATTTTTTCCAGAAGGAAGAGGATTGGAGGAGATAGATAGAGAATGGAGGGGAATGGTTCAGAGAAAGTTGATTTTCATCCAAAATAAAATTGGAACAGGTCCCAGCCAAGTGACTGGTCTGATTTCTATTCAGTCTTGCCAGCCCAAGTGAGTCCCAGTATCACTATTATGCTCAGTGTCATGTGATTAGTCTCATTGAGAGAACACAGTTTACATGCTAAAAGCTGATGGTATGAAGCCTTTAGCATACACCTGCTTTTTTTGGAAACATTTCAAATGTTTCTTTTGGTGTGGAGGAGTAGTGAAGTGAAGTCCTGTTTAAAAGAAAAGCCTCTTTGGGGAAATGTTCTTGTGACTGGAAAAGCTTTGTTTTGATTTATTCAGCAGAACTTTCTCCTCATATAAGGCCATTCCCAGCTTTCTCTTCTCTTCTCTAATAGAGATGTCAGTCCCAAACACTAATAAATAATTCTTCAAGTCAGAAACGAGACATCCTTATACAGTCACAACTTGGAATTTATTTTTTATAAAATCTTGCTATAATCTTGATGCCAGATTTTCAAGACAGTTTAGCTCTCATCTATATAAGTAAGTGAAGAGTTCACAAGCTACCTGCTGCAATTGTTAGAGTTTTGTAAATCAATCAAAGATGATGACAGTTGCAGCTATCAGGATCTTTAAAAAAATAGGCCAAAATTTATGAAGAGCCTGGGAAAAATGCTTTTTTCATGGGGATAAATTCTCTCCATCTGACTTCAAGTTGGATTTTAGAGAATTTTAGAATGACCATGGTAACTGCTGTTGAGTTCTCCAGCTGTTCATGCAGGTGTATTCCTGGGTAAATCCAAGGAAATCTTATACTGTATGTTCTTATTGTAAGTTGCTACTAGGAGAGCAAGACAGCGTAATGGCTATCATAAGCAACAAAAAGTTAGAATAAATTATAAAAAAAAGAAAGGCAAATAATAAAAATGCACAGGGAAAAAAAAATTAAAAGAGGGTTGAGCAACACTTCACTCAATTTCCATCCATATTTCTTATTTAAAAGTAAGTTTTGTGACCTCTCTCATTCCCACTCAACTTCTGCCATCAAATATGATGAAGAAGGTATTTTTAAAGTATTTCCATAAATAGTCACATAAGCAGACATCTTTTATGCAGTGTATGTAAAAGGGAGGGCTTCCTACAAGAATTATTTATCTCCCCATCATCTTGAAAACAAGCCATAGTGAAAGTGTTTGTTTCCTTCACTCTCTCCAGATCAGATCATTCAGTAACCATGTCATGGGACTGGAACAAGTTATGAAGATCAAACCTTGGGAAATAATTGATTTATAGTTTTAATGGACATGCACATTCTGTAAGCCTCCTAAAAATGAGAAACTGTAAAAAACTTAACTGACAGATAATCTGACATTTCAAAGAATACTCTTCCTTTGCTTTTAATATTTTACTATCTTTTGGTAGTGCAATTAAAAATCTTATAGTTTTTTACAGGCACTTTATCTGGCTAAACACTACAGTAAACCTAGGAAGCCATAAGTATGGTAAAAAAAAAATCAAGCAAAGTTATCTATATTCTGTATAAAATATGAGTCTACTCTCACCTCAGGTAATGAATGCAGTTTCCAGGAGAAGTCCCTAATTTCTTGAAGGAGTCATTCAAATGGCCAACAGATTTTTGAATCAAACCTAAACAGTGTAACTGTTTTCATTTAAACTTTAACCTCCTCGGGGAGAGAAAGAACAGCATAAACCCTTTTTGCAGGTAACAGTAAGCAAACATTAGCAGAAATACATTTAAAACTAAAACAGAATTTATTGAAATACATCTAATATTGTCATTATTAAAAACATGTTTAAACAAAATTATCCAATATTTCCTATTCCTGTTACAAAAGTGTTCAAAAGAAATAATGTATCATTGATTAAGAATCCTTCTTGCATCTTTCAATATTCAGGAAAGCTCCTTCTGTCTTATGAAAGGCAGGGGTGTGATCTGAGAACACATTACTTCAGAAACCTATTTTAAGAATTGCAGGCCTGAAACTAATGTGGCAGGTTTTAAAGCATTGTTCTAAATGACTGTCAATTATGAATCACTAATGTCATTAATTTCTACTGACCATGCTCAGAATAGCTATCCAGAGGGAAGAGAAGGTCCTAAAGATTTTTGTTTATTATTTAGGTTAAGCAATTCATCTCATTTTCCTCCTACTCAGTCACAGAGATTTGATTCCGTACAGGTCAAGTTAAGATCCTGCAAAGATGACCCTTTTACAGGCAAATTAATATCAACCTCATGTTCAAAGCTGAATTTTTAGAAGTCGTGTCATGAAAAGAATATTAACACTAGATTTTCTTACTCTGTATCTATGCAATTTCAGTCTCCTGCTTTTTAAGTTTTCCCATAGGTTTTCTATTAGTGGCAATACATTCCCACAAATCATTTTGAAAGGACATTGTCTTTGTTCTTCTCAAAGCCTAAAACTACATGTACAATTTTCCAGGTAGCTTGCAAAAGCCCTATTTGCTATATAAAACTTCCTTCTTATCACCAGTGGCAGATAAACCTTCAATTTGACATGGCTGTGACTGTGACACATGACACATGAATACGTATGTCACTGGCATCAGCAGACAAATTAATTTGTCCTCACCTCAGTGAGTGTGGAATCAGAATAAATCATTAGCTTGCTACATAATTAGCTTAAGAATTTTTAAAAAAGAAGATGCAATAATCAGGTTGTGTCCTCTCACTGCCCCTATCCCAGTACATTCCAATGTAATTTCCATCCACCTTCCAAAAGAAAAATCAGGACAAAAACACTCATGTTTTCCAAGTTCTTCTTTGCATATACTTTTGTTTTCTGGCATAACATTTGAAAGCAACACAGGTGTCCCATAGACAGATTTAATCTTGTACCTGAAAGTCGTCTACATGTGATTGTTGCAGTGGCGTAGACTGACGATAAACATGCCTTGCAACATTAAAATGTATTCATTCTCAGAGGCACAGTAAAGGTATTGAATATTCATGCTGGAAAATTTTCTTCTGAACCATAAGGTTCCATAGTTCTTGTCTTTTTTTCCTGATGAAAAATGTACTGAATCATTTGTAATTACAGCTTTATGTCATTGAATGGACTGCTGAAGTGGAAAGCTTCTACTTAGTTTGAGCTGCCAACTGTCTCATAGCTTTGGAAGAAGGATGAAAGCAGTTGAAAAGTTCTTATGTATGTTTGCAATTTAAGCCCAGATATGTCTGTCCTGGAAGCAAGGGAAGACTAAAAAATTTAAAAACCAGCCATTGTTTTTTTAGCTAGAGGAACTGGTTAAACTTACTTCACACATCCATAGAAAATACTGGCTAATAAAGAGTAGTTACAATTCTTTGAAAGAAAACTGGCCATAGGTCATAAACAAATTAGCAAAATAAAGATGATGTAAAGCTGCCATTGAATGTGTACTTTTCTAATAGAGAATGGAGATTTGGCGTGGTTGAACATTAGAGTGTTTAAGGTATAGTACTTATTCCAGAACAATACTATTATTAGTACTATTATGAGTGACAACATTCATACTGAAAGGATTACCCTCAGTTCTCTTCACTCTACAGCTGGTCCTGTAAAGATCCAGCTAATTGATACCCCGACAGTTTAACAGTTACAGCTCTTACCAGTTTAATTGTGCCAGCAGCTTCCATTGCAGACATCACCAATGAACTGAACAGGGTCTGGGCACTATGGCATGAAACTGTCCACAGAATTTAATTGCTGGTACACAGCTTGGCACATATTTGAGTCAGGGGAACTAGCACTCTTCCAGGCAACACCTGGGCACAGTTTCGAGGGCAAAGCAAGCCTGGGATGGTTCCCAGTATGCAATACAGGCAAGGCTGACACGTTTCAGTGAAATATGAAATTAAGCCATATGGATGTAAGCCATGCCCTGCCACTTGCCCTCAGGGCCAGACAGGAAGCCAGGGTGCTTTTTGTTTTCTTTGTATAGACATAGACAGTGAAACCAATTTGCTTCTGACATCACTATGACTCACTTTATGGAAGCCAAAGATTTATAGCAAATAGGTAGAAATCAGAGAACAACCATACCTGTTGGGTATGTATTTGGGGACTGAGGAGGCATACAGAAGTTGTGGCAATCACCTTCTTTTAAAACCAGGATTATATCTATTTTACTTTTGCCCACTAATGACAACATCTGCTGTATTCTGGTTTTTTGTCTCTTATTTTTAAGCCTTTTTACTACCAATTTCATTCATATAGACCAGGTTCAGTCATTAGCAGCATGGCACAACCCAGTATTACATTCTGCTCATGGATGAGTGTGCACACAACAGCCTGCTTGATTTATCTGTTGCCTGTTCTGCTCATATCATGTAAGAGGGAGCAGTACCTCCAATTCTCACACTTACATCAGAAAGCAAACAGCTCACAGCCCCAGAATGCACAGTAGACAGCTTTACACTGAATCTGAACTTTTGAGTATCTTCAGTTTTTCCTCTCTGGAAAAAAAAAACCCCTGTTGACACAAGGCACAATTGCCCATGCTATTATACCTTT
Source organism: Chloebia gouldiae (assembly GCA_003676055.1). Classification (NCBI taxonomy): domain Eukaryota; kingdom Metazoa; phylum Chordata; class Aves; order Passeriformes; family Passeridae; genus Chloebia; species Chloebia gouldiae. Next base: position 14,574,522 of record QUSF01000002.1, on the reverse strand, counting down.
CTATGACTCTAAAACGATAGGGATAGGTCCACTGATTAGCAAAATTACTAATTTAAAATAAGAAAGAGAAAAATAACAATCAATATTTTTAAAAAAACAACAAAACAACAAAAAACCTTTCTATAATATTAACACAAAATCAAAACTGAAAAGATATAGTGGAATAAGAATTAGACTTCAGTTTTATTGCTGTTAGTGTGACATGTACTGTCATTTATTGTTCTTTAAAAATATCCCATCTTCTCTGTAAAGGAACTCTCTCTTGGTTTACATGCAGAAGTTACACATCACTTATTTAGACTTCCTAAGATTTTCTTCTCAATACTATTGGTATGTATCTGTGATGCTCTCCTCCTGATTTGTACATTTGTATATTTTTATGCTTCAGTGGTTTCTATGGCTTTCCATTCACATTGTTTGAATGACCTGGCTTCTTTTCAAACACAGAAGTCTTGCTTCTAACATGATACAGCAAGTTTACAATGCCCCAAATAAATATAACAGAGCTGAGAATTACATATTTTATTCCTCATACAAAATCTCAAGCCAAAACAACCCACTCTCCCTCACAGGCACACTGACACAAGTGCACACAGTTAAGGCTTCTTACGTGAATGAGACCAACTAAATTATTTAGCTCCCAAGCATGAAGAAATTCTGCTGTCTTATCAGCTTCTGTTTGCTGAGATATATTATACATATTACATACATACATGAAATCTCAGGGGTAATTACTTCCTCTCTCCACCTGCCCTGGCTCTTACCACCCCAATCCACATGAACACAACACGGCTTCATGGAGAACTATACAGACCCTCAGGACCATCCGTTATTGCCCATGACCCTGGTGCTTCTCCCAAACACAGGAGATACTGAAAGGCTGAAGGAGCTCTCACCCATCTAACCCATTTCTTCACCTCTCTGTTTCCCAGGTACACTTGACAGTCCTTCACTGAAGAGTAGTATTCACTCTTGGCTTCTCTTTAACCATCAATACCAGATAAATAAAAAAAGAAAATCAGGAGAGGGAGAAATGCAAACAGAAAAACATAATAACAGACTTAAGATCTAAAACCCACCAATTCACACTGAACTATTTCTCCCACCTCCTGAGATTTATATATATACATACGCATAGCACTCAAATACTCTTTGAAGTGTGTTGCTTCAACAAACAGGAGTAGAAACACTCTGGAACTAATCTGCTTTTGTAATTTTGTGCTATTGTTTTACTCTAGTCAGTAATATGACCAGCATAGAAAACTCTGAGAAAATTGGATAGCATAATGATGTAAGAACATGGTAATTTAAACAAGGTAAAACTCTCTTATCTCAGGAATAAAGGTTTGAAGTTAAATAAGGTCTGATCTTTCTCTGGCACGAGTAAAGTTTCTGGTGGAGGAGGCAAGCAATTTGTGATTTTGTGTTGGCCTTGCTATGCCATTTCAAGGCCTTCTCTGTATATCATAATTTATCACAAAATCAAACATTTTCATAGATGAAACTCACCACTTGAAGAAGAATTGTAAAAGAGTAATAGGGACAACAATGGTATGCTTAAACTCTAATATACTAGAGGTTGAACAAGAACCTGAAAAGAAAAAATACAGTTACAGTTTCTCAAGAATGGAGATTTTTGGATTATCAAGCTTCTTTCTTAAGAAGTGGGTTTGTTTTCAACATGACCAGAATGGAAAAACTAAGTTTCCACTAAGTTTAAAAATCCAAACACACAAAGACTGTAAAATAACAGTGCTAAGATCATTCTTTTAAAAATTTTTGTTGTTTTTTTGTTTGTTTTTGGGGTTGTTTTTTTTTGTTGTTTTGGTTTTTTTTTTTGGTAGTTAAATACTTTCTAGTTTTCTGAGCAAACACAAATCCCTAGAACTTGATCATATGGCCTCACATTATCAAGACTGGTTATCTGCCAAGCTGGAATAATTTGTTCCACTATACTAATTACTACCATGGAAGCATATGAAGCAACTGAAGGCAGCAGTAGGTTATCATCCTCTAGGTATGTCAGAACTAGAGCAGAATGAGGCAGAATTAGGAAGGTTAAGGCAGCTGAACCTTGCCAGAAGACTCTGGAGCTGTCTCTGCCTCTGCCACAGAGCCACTGTGTCATGGAAGTCGGGTCATTCCAACCAGACATGGAGCAGATGATGCCATCTGTGTTCTTCACCTCTGGTTCTAAACCTGGCACCACACAGCCTGACTGGCAGAAATAACAGGATCAGACACTCTTACTAACGCAACAGAAACACTGATTTCAGCATAACAACACTCAGTGCTTTGAAAAATCTGTGTTTATAAACTAAAAGTAGTGAACCTTATTATTTTGTGCTCAGGTGCTAGAGCGGCAAATAATAGACAAACCAGTCAAGAAAATTAAAATTAAAGGAACTGCAGTTCCCTGGATCTTCCTCTTGCCCTTCCTGAAGATAGGGGTGGTACTGCCTTTCTTCCACTAATCAGAACCTCTCTCAGTCACTGCAACCCTGACATCAAGAGTGGCTCCAAAATTACTTCAACCAGTAACCTGTGCACTCATGGGTGCATCCTACCAGGTCCCATGGACTTATGTACATCCAGAAGGGGCTCCCTAACTCCCTTTTCACTAGGGATGAGCCTTGCTGTGATGTTTAGGTTGTAAACAAAGAACTCCTTCCTGAAAGTCACATTAAGCTAATGATGAATAAATAATACAGAATAATACACCATTAAAACTAAAATCAACATGTATTAGGCATGTTCTCAGCGCTGAAACTATACAAAGACCTGCCCTAGGGAACCAGAAGCCATTTAGCTCAAAAGACAGAATTCTGTGATAGTTTGCCATATTTCATGGCTGTATTTCATGAAAAGGAAAAAGAAAGAAAAGAATTCTACCATTACTAGTTTTATTTATTATATTGCTGCTGTTGTTCTTGCAACTGCTATGAATTTTGTTAGAGATGAGAATCCCACTGGCTCTAAGCATACATAATGCCAAGGATTACAATACGTTTTAAGCATATGCTGTATATTCAGTGAAAAAATAGCTGTTCAGAGGATATCACCATGCATAGGTTAGAGAAGGAATGACAAATGCATTCAATTGAAACCAAGAGAAAGCAAATCACATGAGAATCACAACAATATTCATTTGTTTATAGGTATAAAACTAAATAAATAGGTATTAAGCTGCTAAAAAAGTATGATAAAATAAGGAGTTCAGGAAAAATAAGATACATATGTTGGGAAAATGCCTTACAAGTGCTGTTAGACAGAATTCAGGGGAAAAGGGAAAGTTTGGCGCATTAATAAAGAAAGCATTTGGTGCATAAAGAAATACTTTTCAGATATAAATTTACTTCTGCCTCACACAAACCTGTCCTCTAATAATGATGATAAATAAATGATAGGGGAAAACCTAGGCAGTGAATATATTTTATATAAGCTTCAGACCTAGAAAAAAAAATCAGTCTAATATTTCCCTTGCGATTCGTTCCTTTCTGCTCTTCCATTTAGTTTCTCGGTTCCATATTTTAAAGGCTGTTGTGACAGCCCTGTTGACAGTGGCAGCATTATGGAGCTCAGGCCTACAGTCTCAGGAGCAAAGAGGACAAGAGGCTGCGTGCTGGCTGCAGCATTGTCACCCCTGGCACAGCGTCCATTAAAGCCACAGGGATGACCAGCCCTCCTGGAAGAGGCATTGTTGTGACAATGGGAACTGCAGAAGTTGTGAACATAAGAACATTAGACATTCTAGTAAGGACAAAACTTAGTAGGCCAAACACACCTGTATTTTCTAGTTTCTTTTGATTCTGTCGTTTTTTTCAGCATGTGTCCCAATATTCCCTTTCTTCAAAAATAAAGATGCTTCTCTACGTATTTTGCAAATTAATATTTTACAGTATTTCCATGCTTTCTAAAGACATTCTGCTTGTGTATTTCCACTTGCAGGCAAAAATCTGCTCAGTATTTTGTGGTTTTTAGAATTCTGCTGTTTCTTGTGCCCCTTCTCCACACCCAAGTGTATTCTACCAATTCTTTTCATGTTTTAGGAATTATTGGCTCAAGTATTCATCCTGCTACAGCTTAAATTGAAATCATGTGAATGACATATTTTCAGAGAAACTTATGATCTCTGCAGAGTAAAGCAAAGAAAACTTTAAAAAGGTTATTGAACAACATTAAAACCAGACTGCAAATGTGCAATGTAAGTTGATGTACACTGCATATTTGAATACTGTGCCTAATTTTGCCATTTTTATCTAAAGAATAGTACAGTGAAAAAATGTAAAGTCTTAAAAAGGGCAATATATTATGAGAAGGCTGCTAATATTCCTACTAGACTGTAGGAGTAATAGGTGCATTCATTCAAAGGGGAGACTGAAATGAAGACTGGGAGTGGTACATTATTAAAAGTAGTGAACAACAGCAATAAATTAAAATGTATTTTCATACTCACTTTGAGGAAAAGGGTATATTCCATAATGGTGAAATAGTTTCACATTAAATGAATAGAAATTCTGAAAATAATATATCCTTAATTGTCTTATTAATTAGCATAGACTGGAGGAGCAGTCAAGACAGTGGCATTATTGTGCAAGCCCTGCACAAAGTGGAGAGCATCAGATGGCACTTGCCAGGAAAGCTGAGAGTCTGGAGAGGGAGAGCAGAGAAAAGGCAGCTGAGGGCGTGAGCACACAGGCAGATAAATGCCATTACCATCTGTATCTGTTTAGGGGTGGCTGGGTACGGACAGATGAACTGATGGGAAATAGGCTAGCAAGATGGGACACTGAAAGAAATGAAAGGAGGACCAGGCAAGGGAGAAAAAGGGAACCACAGGCATGGAGAAAATCTGATACACAGGGTCTGTGCAGGAAGGAAAGAAGGAGTGGGCACAAGAGCTGCTCAGCTCCAGGCAGCAAACGCTCAGCAGCAGCTGCACGAATGTCACCGCTCCGGCTGCTCTGCAGCTGTTTCCATTGCCAGCAGCCTCCGCCTCTTCTCAGCCCTCCCCACAATCAGTTCAGGGAGGGCACGGGTTTCGGGGCCACCACCTGGGTCCCAGCTTCCCCCACAGTGCAAGGGCCTCATGGGCAGGCTGTTGGGCACAAGCAGCATCAGGGCAGAGGTGACCATCCCACGGCAACACTTCCTGCCCCCCATTTCGCTTGTAAATCCTACACATGGCTTACTCTGTTCCAGTTAATCTCTATAGGTCACTGCAGTGAGAATAAGGGATGTTATCAGGCAAAATGGACTATAGTTCAATGTGAGAATAAAAAATGTCATATCAAGTGACAGTATCTACCACAGTTATCCCTATATTATTTTTAAATAATTCAAAAATATTTCAGGATGAAAGTGTGAAGGATATATTTTAATTTACTTTAAAAAATACAGGCTTTTTTTAGTCCTCTAAATGCTTTATTCCCAAACATTAATTGGTAAGAGGACAATGTCCAAGAGTGGTTGCTAGAGTGGTTTACTGTCACTGCAGACCTCTAGCTGGGTAATAATTAGCATTGGTTCTATGATGGTAGAAGGCTGATCAATTGCTTTACTATATTATCATATATTATACTATACTATATTTATTAGGAAACTCAGTAACCTTACAGCTAGTCTGATACAGCTTTGACCTAATTGGTCAATTTATCTAAACACTATCTAGTGTCTAATTAAGAAATCACCTTTTGGTAAACAAATCTCTATGACATGAGCACAACAGTAGGTGCAACAAGTGGAGATAAGAATTGTTTCTCATTCTTTCCTCTGATCTTCTCACAGCCTTCCCCAGGAAAGTGCTTGGAAAAGTCTGTGCCTGCTCTCTGTGGCCAGAGAGCTGCTGCCACAGTTTACACATTAATCTGGCCATTCATAACTCCTATAAGTTTGGTTTGTTTTGCTAAGTCAAAATAAAGTTTTATAATGACATAGGGAATCAGAAAAGCCCACCCCTATGTCTGGCAAATGTTAAATGTAGTGCTTTATTTATTCTATGCCATCTTCCAACATGAGTCATTAAATCTTATTTTCTATTTGCATTCCTCCTGTACACCAATATAAAGTAAAAAAACTTCACAATTTTTTCATCAGATTATTAGACTCTAAGCACACTGCTTATGCACCAAGTAAGGGAATTTGCATTCAATAACTCTAGTATCCTAAGCTCCTGAACATAGTATATTAAGTCACAGCATAAGGAAAGATACTTCAGTTTCCTTCATAGCAGTCTCAACAGACAGCCTTATTTCACAAGCTTAATTTTTTTTTTAAATTCCAAGTAACTTGAACAATGAAACTGCAAACAAGCCAGCTGGTGATCCCCCCTTCTCTTCATTGATCTTCTTCTATTAATCTGCGTATAACAAAGAGAGGAGAAATCTGGGTAGAAAGCAGTAGAAGGCAACTAAAGTGCTTGGATTCTGGAACCATTATTAACTTGCTCCCATATGATTACATGTCCCGTTATGAAGGCCCATTAGTCTTTGCACTAAGTGGTCTAGGTCCAGTGGCAAACAGTGTGGTGAGAAGGAACCCTGGAATAGGCTCTGACACATTACAGCCCATAAGTCATTGAAACTGCTCATCTGAAATCCATACTGTGGAACTGATAGAGGGATTTGGGGCCAGACAAGGCATGAGAAGCAAACGGACAACTAACCAATTTCTGAAACTTTTAGCTACAGCCAAGGAAGGGGCTGAATTTCAGAATCTTAAATGAAAGTTTAGCTTTCATATTTTCCAGATTCTGTACTGCATTAGTATGTAACTCTGAACACTGAAGTGTGAAAATAAGTCACCAGTGGTACATCTTGAGTATAGCCTCGGCCAGGCTTTTGTACTTTCCAAGGTGTATCCTTTGAAGGCCTTTTAATAAATACCTAATTTATTCCTTTAACAGCCTCTGTTCTACATAGCCTCTCACAGCACCATAAAGAAAGAAATATTAAACACAATACTAAGAATAAACTGATCAGTATTAAAAGGAGTACTGTTTGGCCTTGTGGATGAATTGCTTCCTTTAGATCACAACAGAAAAACCTAATTCCTAACTTATTATTTGGAATAGACAGCAGTCATCCGTGTGCACAGACAATGCAGCAGGACCACATCTTGAGTGTCACATCACATAGACAGACAAAAGGCTGTGACTTTGTCCCATAGAAATTCCTGGGAGAGAAGTGGGTCAAAACCTAGCAGTAGTCCTTTGCATGAGGAGCCCAGTGTGATCCAGACACCTACATTAGATCACTTCTTATAGCACTGAAGACTGGAAGTTGTTCTCAAACCACTGAGGAAAAATGGAAACATGCTCTTCTGTACACTTTGGAACAGCTTCTTCACGCATAACCATCTATCCTTACTTTTTGAGGTGGTTTTCAAATGAAGAAAGCAACATTTAAAGAAATATAAAAATACTAATTTTTGTTTGTCTACAAACACTTGACATACTATCAAAGTATGAAGAAAGCTACTGAAAAACTTCTGTTTGAAATGATTTAATTTCACGTGACAATTCCCCTTGCTACTTTTCCATAACATTGTAACTGCTACATGGCAGATTTGTACTAAACAATGTATTACACTACGACAGTAGTATTTAGGAAACCAAAAGGTTTCTGGACATTACAAATACACTACAGTGGTATGACAAATGTTCCATAAAAATTTCAAGACATGTCTAACAATAGAAATTATATATTTTAACAAAAATAACAGTGGTATAAATACCTTCTCTTTCTTTCTATGATCACAAAGCCATAGCCATCCATGCCTTGCCTGAGAATAAGCAATGCCATTAGAGAACTGGAGACATATCAGAATTTATGAACTATGTGTAGCACAAGTGAAAAGTGAATGTAGCCCAGGTTAGCACAACAGAGATGCATAACTCATAGTGAGTGCCACATTCAGGGAATTCCCAAAGTGACCTCTCTGACTTCTGATCTCATTCAAGACTAGTACAAATAGCAAGGCTTTGCCCTTCTCCTCTATGACTTACAGCTAAGAGAAATATATGTCACTGGTCATCCAGGAAAGCACTTTAAGAGGAAGTCTAAAATGCTTTAGAGCCTAGAGAACAAAAAAAAAAAAAACCAGATAGCGGAACACTGCAAATATTGTTCTAACTACTTTAGAAATGAAAGTTGCTTCATGTTTTTAATAACCAATGGCTAAGTGTCAGACAATTATTGCTTTTAAAATTATCTCAAACATGTTTTAACATGACATATGAAAATCAAAAGACAGATCAAGGAAATCAAACCTGCAGCCAAAGATAGATCAGTACCAGACTTTTCACAACTCTCCACAAGTTCTAGACCTTTAGTTGTACTTTTTTCTTTGCTTCTTGCATTCAAATAACACAAACTTCCTGCTCAGAATACAATTCGGAGCTAATGACAAACCCCCCCACCTGAGTGGTTTTAGAAACCATCCCCAGTTCTCAGTGTCTCCTGGCAGCAGCAGCTTTCTGTGTGTCTGGTTGCAGCATGGTTCTTCTCACTTTGATACAGGCCATTAGGCCAAGTCTTCTGCTGGAACTATCACTGAAATGGCAGCCCCCAGGAATTACGCTGTTGCCAAATTCAGATCAGGGGAGTGAAAAAACATGTTTTCAGATGTCTTAAAAAACTGATTTTCAACTCCTTGTTCAAATACAGATTCTCATTATGGTCAGGATCCTGCTCTCTGATTGTGTTAAAGACAGAATGCAATGACAGAATTGCAGCTAAATTAATTTTCCCACACTCAGTATTTCCTCTAATAACCCTGAAATAATAAGACTTTTTATGCATATTCTACATTTTTTTCTGAGGAATTCAAAATGGTATTATAAACATCTAGGGACACATCTTGCTCTCTCTGCAGTAGTTAGAGAGCCTCCCTAGCTGAACATCTCCTAACACGCAGAGTAAAGAGGGCACTAATCTGTGGAGTGAGGCACTCAGTGTGACCCTGCACAATGAGGCAGAAAACAGAAATCCGTGTCAATGAAACAGAAGCTGTGGGAGTCCATGCAATTTTGGATCTATGGAATAAGCTGCCTATCTCTTTTACTGAAAATTGTTTGCCCACCCAGCCCTCCTTCTAACTTGCCTATGGATGCCCAGGACTCCAGCTCTTCTTCCAATGCTCTAACTTGGCCAAACACAAAGAAGGTTTGGTCAGAGATTAATTAGCTCAGGAAAGAGGTTGTGCTAACAAAGCCCCAGAGTAGTGGGGCAGACCTGGCTGACATCCACTCAGTCTTGACAGCAAGCACAGCAAGCCTCCCCATGCAGGCTGATATTCGCTCTCAGCATGCAAAAATGGATTCACCATCTAAGTACTACATAGAAATGACACCCTCATCACGTAGATTAAAAAATCTAGAATCATGATATTAAAAGAAAACCCAGTCTTGACTGTGACAGACCTGAGCCTAAATTTCAATATATGAATACTGCTTTGAGGGTGGATATTTGCTAATGATTACCACAGTCTAATGACTCATAGCCACCAGACCTCCGGGACCATTTTCTTATCCTTATGGAGACCTACAGAAACAGCTCCCTTCTGAAAAGATACTGGTTTCTGCACCATTACGTGTGATTTCTAAGTAGTAAGGTGGGAACAGCAGACAGATTTACAAGGTTTCCTTGTGTGTGTGTGTCAGTAGAGAAAGAATTCATTTGTGTAGTCTGTACAACTCCTGGTCGGCTAACCCAAGGCCTACAGCTTAGTGCTGCATAAAAGTTGTGCTCCTAATTGCCTTCCTATTTCATTCTTTGCTGCATGAGCAAACTGGGTGTGGAGCCAACTTTCACAGCTTCTAGGGTTTTACATGGCTTTTGTGCTTTAGAGCTACAGACTATCCTTTAATTGAATTAAACACTTAAATGTGCTCATAAATGTGGAAAGAATACACCATCCCCACTAAGAAAAAGGAAGATATTGATCTGTAAGTTAGAAACCTCCTTATAGTTTAGTCATAATACCTATACTTTTGATTATTTTAATGGGTAATGGTTTTTTCATTTGTTTGGTTTTTGTTTTTTTGGGGTTTTTTGTTTATTTGTGGGTTTTTTGTTTGTTTGTTTCTTTTTTTTGTTGCAGAGATTTTGAATATAAACTATTTACGGGGGTTTGAAAGACATAAATAACCAACTGGTGTTCCATACTTTGTATTAAATAACATGCAGATTTCAGAAGATATCATTTTGGTTTTCTGACAGTTACTGTATTATGGTACCAGTGTGGTTACATAAAATTAGAGTGATAATTACATATTGAGTATGTACATGGTCCTACACTGTTACTTAAAAGTAACACTAAAGTAAGTTCTTTCAGTGCTGATGTATGGAGTTTGTAATACAGCCCAGAATTTTATCTCAAGAAGAGTTAACAAAGATGTGAACATGCATGCACAACCATACACAAGCAGAAATAATGTGAATAAATGAATCACAGTGGATATAATTTCATTTTTCTTCCCATTGTTTTTCACATCATTCTGTTAGGAAAAAATAGTGAAACAAACTAAAAGCAAAAATTCTACAGAGGATCTCAAAATTTCACATCAGCACAAAAATATTATTATAAAGTAAAGAAAGAGAGGTAGGGGAATAAGGGGGAAATAATGGGACTTGTAAGCACAAAATGTATAAAAAATCTAGTTTATGTGAGGCATTAAAGACAGCCTGAATTACTAAGAGAAACTCCCTTTGTCTCCCTAGGTGCTTCACAATGTCTGTGTAGTCCATATGAAAAGTTCTGGATGCTTTGTACTAGAATCACAGTCATTGATGAAGCACAAATTTAAGACGACAGGTAAAAGAGGTCTATGTGACTAGGGATTGATAATGGTCCACTGGGCTGTCCACCTTGATGTTACTAGTTCAAATCCAACCCAGTTAAAATAACAGAAGTTGGTGAGGTCTGAGAGGTGTTCAGTGGCCCATGTGAAATGAATGCAACAATTTGGACCAGCACCCTGTGGACTAGCAGCCAAATCACAAGTCTTCTTCTGCCTATTTTTCAGGGTGACTCCTTAGACTCAACAAAGAGAGCAAAAAAAAAAAAAAAAAAAAAGCCCTAGGAATGGCATCTACCTTCTCTGCAAGCAATAAATACCACAAGCTTAAGAGCATTTACATTTATTACAGAAAAGCAATTCATACTGCAGTAGCACCAGTGGGCCATCACTGATATCCGTAGGAGCTATGAGCACAGGAAAATATATGACTGCCTCTTCAAAAATTCAGGTATTTTACTTAGGAAAGGACAGAAGAACAAATCGACTCTGTGGATTGTATTCCTAATTGCAGTTCTCTGTCCCAGATGCACTGAAGGAAGGCTTTCAGCACCCCACTCTTCAAGCTCTACAGTTCCAATAGACAACCCTTAGAATAAACATATCAGCAAGTGATTTTGAAAGCATATTCATACATACAGGGCATTTGCTTACAACCAGATATATACAGATATAGATATATAAAAATTCTACTACAGCTTTGAAATACTTTCTTGAGACTATTTAGGGCTCTGAAAGTAGTCCTTACTAAGAGAAAGCTTAACTCCTGTCTCTATTACAGGTGCAACAGAATTTTTACTCTGCTGCTTTGCAGTACCACACTAGACAATCTGCAGATCAGCATAACCACATCTGATCACCTTCACTCTAAAACAGACATGCCAGATGAGGGGACACCACTCAAATCAGAGGAAGACATAGAAAATATTTTTAAGGAAAAAAGGCTACTAAAGGTCACATACAGTACATCTGAAAGAGACAGTCCCATAAAACATCTCAGATGAAAAAGAAGAAAGCAATTTGTGGGCTTTTAAAACATAAAATAAATGTCCATTTATTTAACATTCTTGGTTTGCTGTGAAAAAGTTTTATCATTTGATTCATACTGTCCTTCTCATTACCCATATAATTTGGGGCATTTTTAAGAAAAAAAAAATTAAATACTTCAAAATTATGTTGGGGTAATTTAACTCTTTAGTCTTGGGTTCTCATCTCACAAGCTTTTTAAAATGAAAACCTTTTCAAAATGAAAACAGCTTGGAGACTGAATTCATGGCCCTGCTCTTTACTCTTCCTCCCTCTTGTCTTTCTGACAGCCAGCTGTCAGTCCCAGGGTTCAATACACATATGCTTAGACCATGAAAGAATTCAATTTGTATGTTTCAGCACCTACATGGACTTCTTAGCTTAAACTCATTTTGCATTTTCTACTACATTACTAGCATAAATGTTGATTTTGGTAAGCTTAGTTTTCAGTCTCAGAAGCATATTTAATCTTATGATTATGAGAAAACACACCAGGTGAACAGTACAAAAATTATCAGCAATGTTTTTTGACTTATGGGGAGAGCAAAATTTTGGTGTGGATTTAATATGGCAATATTAATCTAAATTTAAAGCATTGATTAGTATCTTTCAAAATAAAAAAAAAATACAAAGCAAGGGATACATCCTTATTTTCCCCCTGTTGTGTAACTATGTGCTAAATTCACAGAAAACAGAAATGATAGAAAAACAATATAGTAGTAATATACATTTGTACATGCTGAGTGAAGCAGAAAGACAAGGATAAAGTTAGAAAATAAAACCCAACAGTGAAATTTAAGACCTTTGAAGCAGACTTCCTGAGATGAGTTTGCCTACCACAATTTCTCCACCTGTTACCCCAGTCTCTGATATAAAGTGCTCCACATTCAAACACATGCACACAATGCACAGTTTACCCATTAGTAAATATTATTTGCCTATATAAATTATTTTTATCATTATATTGCCAAAGATTTCTACCTGAAAACCACATGGGACATTGTGCCATGTATTAGAATGTATTTTGTAATATATGGTACAGATATTCCCTAACAGAACTTCAACAGATCTGCTGCTACAAGATTAAGAACCATAGCTTAGACATGTTACAAAGCAAGCAATCTCGGACATTTATACACAACCTTGACAGGAGAATTTGAAGAGGCCTGAATAGTAACATCTATATTAGTGGCCTGACAGAAAAGATGGGGACTAACAAAACAAGCAGTAATGAGGGACTAAGAGGGAAGTCCTTTTTTACAACATCTGTCTTGAGCTGTTATTACAATATCTGGAGTACAGATATAAATCTGGGTTAGCAGCACAGACACGTCAACTGCATTTATTTGTGGATAAGACTTTAGAGGTGATGTGTAAAAGGAGAGGAGAGATGGATCAAAACTAAAAATCCTTAGGACTTTGGCAGAAGTCGGATCAGGAACTTCAAAGGATGAATGAAAGGATTAGGGAGAAAACAAGACAAGAATGGAGCCAAAGATACAAACCATGATGAGATTTCAAGAGATCAAAACTGACAGTGTGAGAGGAGAAGGAAGAATTGGCTAAGAGAGAATCATTAGGTAGTGTTGAGAAAGTGGTTTCAGCTAACAAGAAGGTCAGAAGCCAATTTGAAGTTTACAATAGCACTGGAAATCACCTGCTTTGAACACAATAATGTGAATGCACAAAGAGCAACAGTGATCATGGAGCAGTCATGTTTACAGAGAGGTAAACAGAGTCAGGATGGCTTTCTAAGGATTGGGAATGTTAATAAAGACTACTAACCTCTTAAATTATGAATGGAAGAAGCTAGAGAAACATGGTCAAGACAAAAACAGGAGAAAATGACAGCAAGTGTAAGAGAGGTAAGGAAATAGGGTAAAAAGGGATGACTGGAAAAAAAGAAGAGTTAGGGAAGACTACATGATAGGCATTTACATCTGCATCAAAACACCAGTAGAACTGTATCATATCTAGCTAGCTGTACAAAAACAATATTTAAAAAAAAGAAACCACAATGAAGGTAGAACAGGGTAGACATAAAGATGGAGTCTGTGGAATCTGGAACCTCTGTCCTTGGAGATATGGAAAGCAGTACGATGTTCCAAGCTTCTGACCTACATCTGAAGCTGGCTCTGCTTTGAGAAAGAGAGTGGATTAGATGACCTTCAGAGATCTGTTCCAACCTGAGTGATTCTGTGTAAGAAGGACAAAAGAGGGGTAGATAGACTGAAGAGATTGTATAATTATTTCACACTCTGTGTGTGAAGAAATCTTCAGGTTTTTAATGCATCTTGATGTACAATATGGGCCCTTAGAAGGTACTTTCACATCCAAAAGTGCAGGAAGTACCTAGTGTTATTTCCTGCAGTGTTTCTATATAAGCCTTAGCAATGGAAGTGAGATTGCCTATACAAGCAGCTTAGCAGTCTGGCCCTTTATAAAATCCTAGTCAGTACTATGTATGTCTTAATGAATGTCAGTCACCTTTGAAATCTGACTTCAAGATATCATGATACATGGATCCAAAATGGAAATTAAAGGAAACTCATGGAAAAAATGGACTTAAATAAGAATTTAATAGATATTTTCTTATAAAATTCTACCTATTCATGCTTCAATGATCAATATTTATTAAAATAAGGATAAATAGGTTGGAATCCTTTTGTCATAGTTGAAAGCAATATATTTCTGGAAATGTCAGCTCTTTCAAGTACAATATAATTTTTTTAATTAGTATGATATATTCTTAAATTAATGACCACACCCACATTTCAGTGTCTTTTGCCTCTCTGGAAAAGACTAAATAGGCTAACAATATGGGATCTAGGTGAATCTTCCATCAAGATTAGATTCACTCTTTGACATAACAGACATGTACAATGTGAGCAGATCAAAATCCCAGACTCCATGAGGATTTTGGAAGTTTATGAGAAAGGAAGCATGACAGCAGTGCCAGGAGTGTGCTGTAACAAAATGTTCAATTTTCCAGGTTATGTAACACTGCATTTCTTCAAGGAAAGAACAGATGCAGGAGAAAACCTGCATTTCTAAAGACACTTTTGCTGTAAATTATACCTTACATATGTGTGCTGCCAACCAAAATACATGTTCTGAAGTTTCAATGTCAAATAGCTAAAAGCATAAACCAGAGATCAGATTCCTGACTATGCAGAAGACAGTAAGTATCACAACTTCAATGTAAAATCTTCTACAGCAGCATTCTTACAGCTAAGAGCATTGTAGAAGCTGCTCTAATCTTTTCCAGATGCTCACAGCTATGACGATTATTGTTCCTTGGTCATACAATAAGGATACTCCCTACCAATTACTGAATGTAGGAGAAACGGTGATTGGAAGTGTATCTGGCTGGAATATAATCTGCTCTTTTGGTAAACTGAAGATTCATGTTCTTTGAAATTAAACATTAAAAAAATAAATTAGACTACCATTTCTAATCTCTAGGAACCACTGGTAGAGTTTTACTGCAAGTTTGCAGCAAGTTTAACTGCTGAATATACAAATACATATATTTCTCAGAGGTATCCTGTAAAATAAAAAGGTCTGTAATTACAGCACCATGAAAATTAAGTGGCACATGATCTTAATCAAATTGGCAAGCATGGATGTAGTACAATGTTCTCTTCCATATTCTGAATCAACACAAAGCTGCTTATTTAGGTAAAACAGGGCTAATTTTCTGATGTTAACATCTCTTGCCTTTAACAACTCAAGAATCGGCACATGACTCTAGCTGAACAAGGAACTTCTCACCAAACCATGCTAAATAAAGAAGATTTGTTTTTCAAAGGTTTACCTAAGTACATAGAGTCATTTTGCTTGAAAAAAGACCTTCAAAATCGTCAAGTCCAACACTAGCCCAGTATTGCCAAGTCTACCACTAAACCACGTCCCTAAATCCCTCATCTACACGTCTTTTAAGTGCCTCCAGGGATGGTGACTCAATCACTTACCCTGAGAGCCAGTTAAGGGAAAGGAGAAAGGCCAGTAATGCATGAGAAACACTTTCAGTTGAATACAAGCCTTCTGACTGAGGATAATACTCTATTTGTATCAGTATGTATTTCATTTTACTTTCCCTAATTTTACCTTGGTTTGTGCTCAAGTACTTATTGTGCATCAAAGAAACAAAACAGATAATAATGTTGCACATCATTATGGAGTGTAAACTCAGTTATGAAGGACACCAAGCATCCTAAAGCTTCTTTGAGAACTGGAAATAGATTCCTGCCTTTTACTTTTCGGGAAATTAAAGTAAAAAGCTTTCAGATCTTAGACATCCTTAACACATAGAGTAGTCACTGAATGGACTTACACATATAAGTAAGGTTGTCGAATCAGGCTCATCATTCTTAATTTTAAAAAATAGCAGAAAATTTGGTCTGTGTTTAAAAATGTAAATGTATGAACTCGAACATGTTTTTCAGGATATAAAAGAGAGTATAAAGGAACATTTCTATTTATTATTGTACCATGTGTGAAATTCTGCCTTTAACACACATATTTGTACTAAGCTAGTTGGAGGACAGCATTTACTAGCTCCTAGAAAATTCATTAGTTTTCTACATTGATCATATTCCTGGTCCACAGCTACATTCTAAGCCATGATTTGGCAAGAAATACAGCCAGCATGAAACTATGTCCCATTTTCCTCTACCGTATATGAAGTAGACTGATTTTCCCTATCTCCAGTCTACTTTGTTTAGAGAAAACATTCTTGGTTGCTATTTTTCTGAGGACTCGTTTTCTTGACTGCCAGCTCATAGCAGCTGGGATCTACAAAAGTCCAACTTTCTGGAGAGAGAAGGGATTAATGATGCTTTTCCTTGTTGTCCAGTGTGACCTAGAATGGATAGGTCCATAGACCTTAGCTCTACAAAATTGTTCTGAGCTGCCTCTACAAAATGCTGAGCTATTTATCATGTCCTGTTAGTCAATATTTAATGGGGAATTGCTGAAGGTACGTAAAGCTGAGTGAGGCGGTGGTGGCTGTCAAGGCTGTAATTGATCTGGGCTTTGCACATTTTTCGTTTTAACCCTTCATAGGAAAATCAGTGAATTTTGACAGCACATAAACCTAGATTATTATCCTTTGTGTGAGCTGGAAACTGGCCATGTTTTTTTATGCAGGTCTTGCAGCAAGAAAAGAGACTCAACTCACTTCCACAGAGGCTCAATTCTGCTGTTTGAACAATTCCTTACCAGAAGACAGATAGGTCTTCTTGTAGTAGAATTAACTTGGCAAAAATTTTTAAATATCTCAGCATAGACAGCTATGGAATATGTCCCTAAATACACATACCTTGAGCAACAAAGCAGTGAGGACACAGTAGTATCAACAGAGCTCGCATTTGCCTTGGCCTACCCCAACTATGAAGACAAACAGGACATTGTAAAGCATAATGAGTACAGGCATGGTCAGTGCCAAGCTGTTTCTGCCAAGCGGTTACAACTAAGCTCTTCCTAACTCCACAAGTAATTCCTCTTGAGTTAAGAACATGCCATTCAGATCAAAGAACTATTTCACACAACTAAGAGACTCCTGCTGTGAAAACAGATGTATATTTTTTTTCTTCCCCGTAGACTAGTTACATATTTACACTAAATCTTGTAATTAATGCATGCAATCTCAATGCCTCACCACCTTCATGCAGCCCAGAATACCCTTTACACTGACTTGGGGCAGACAGTTCCAAGAGAAAAGCTACCATGTATAATTCACAAATTCAAAGTATGAGGGCAAGACAGAGGGAATTCTTGAGGAACAGGGGCAATGTTGAAATATGAGCAGTACTAAGGAACTGTGAGAAAGGTAATACAAACTAAGAAAGCATGAACATTATTTAATTGGGGGGAGAGGGGGGGCAGGAAATAGTAAAACAATGAGGAGAACCATGCAAACAAAAGTTTGGAAAAATTCAGTTGTCTTAGGTTTAAAACTTCCCAACCCATCAATGACAGTTCTTATAAGAGACATCCCATCAGTATTACAGTACTCATACAAGCCATACAATAGGTTCAGTATAATTAATTTTTCCTTCTTTCTATGGTATCTGTGAAGCAACTATTTTAATATCTGTGAGACAGTACTATGCCCATTTTATTGATAAGGAACTGTGTCACAGAGAGACAAGAGCAGACTGATGTGAGCAAGGCAGGGAACTGAGAACAAATCTCCTAAATTATTCTAACAAATCTAACCATCATTATTGTCTTGCCCCAAATCCAACATCCTTGCCCTCATTCAAAATATTTCCTACTGACTACGTTATGAAGTTTAGGCTGTTTTAGCATCTATTTTTCCCCAAGCTTTTATTGATCATGTGCTCTTCCAAGTGTCTTGCCAGGAAAAGAACAAGGCATTAAGATGACAAAGCAAAGTGCAGTGGAGTAGGAGAGCCAGAAACTGAAAGAAGCAGAGGACAGTACTGTGAAGCTTCCAAACTATTGTCCATTTTGAAAGCATGGAAATTAAATACAATAATTAAACAATGCCAAGTGAGTTTTTTCCAGTGCAACTTTGTTTCCTTTCACATGGCATGCCACTTTTCACGTGAAGATATTAGCTAAGTCCCTCTTGAAGCTGGTTAGACATTCTAAAGATATTTCAGAAGTAATGCAAAGCTTTACAACTTATGAAGGACAGAGACAAATGCACCATAGTGTGATATTTTAAATTTAAGTTCAAATAATGAGTAGGCCTTCTTCAGCTATAGAATGATTCAACAGTATGCAGCCTATGTCAAGCAAGAGTACACTAGATAAACCAGTGATCCTTTCTACATTCAAATTTTACATGGGTGTGCAGTAAGTAAACTGAATAATATCTGGTACTATACAATTCTCACAAATTAATATTGCAGTGTTTTTCTGCATAGGCTTTGTCCAAGTTATTACAGTACATTAACATTCCACTGAAGAGATTTCCCTGCCCAGTTGTTACTGGGATGTATTGAGAGGGGCATCACTAACTCAACTGGTAGGTTTCATTTCAGTGCTGAATTCTGGGGTTGCAACCCTGCAACATCCCAGAAGTCTGGTTTAATCTAGCAGAAACTATCTGGATTCAAGATTTATGATCAGATAAGGTATGACCAGTATGACCAGGAAAAAAAGCAGAAATGCCTAAGTAGAAGTAGACATGAAATGTATCCAGCAGAACTAGAAAAGTTTGCTTGGATGAAGATCAGTCTTGAGTATCAGTCATGGGTGCATTGCTTCTGTCTCCAATATGTAGATTTAAGTCCAAATTTTCAGCAAAGAAATTAAGCTCATGAAACATTGTCCTAGAATGAGCAGAGGCTCTGCTCTCAAAATAACAATGATATTTACAAATATCAAAATAATTCTATCAGTTCCCTGCCACCCAAAGGAAAATGAAGCAGCAGACAGGAAAAATAAGGGAAGAGCCAACATTTCATAGCAGTATATGGAACAGCAGTGCAAAGAAACAAATGATAGATGGTTGGAGGCACAGAAACTGAAAACACAGCTTGACAATGGAGTTCTGGCTGGGGAGCCAGTGGGAATGAGAAGGATATACACAAGCTTGGGGATACAGCCCTGGAGGAATGAGGGACAAAGACATACAGAAAACTGACTGTAGAAAGGTACTGAAGACAGGAGGTAAAGAACAAGTACTTAGACCATGCTCATGGTAAAAAAAAGAACATGGGACAAGAAGCCAGTGGGGCAGTGAGAAATAGAACTGTTGTCCTTAGGACACAGTACTGGGTTATACTCAGAGTTTTAACACATAGTGAACAAGGGTAGGAAAAGTCATTTAGAACTGAGCAGAGAATCAATAATTACTAAAACTCCCTTTTGGGTCTTCTGGAAACCAAATATCAGTTTCTCATTATTTCTGTGCCATCAGAAAATACCTGTGCAGTCAATGGTAGTAAAACAGATATCTTACTCCTTCAGCAGTAGTTTTTGCAGAATATTATTCCATGCAAGTTGTTTAATAGGAGAATGGTACAACATTGTTTAGGGGATTTTAAAGTTCCAAGCAGCTTACAATTCAGAAGGGGTTGAGATGTTCTCAGAAGTTTCTATTTTAAAATGCTTTGTACTCATTATCTTTCCCTCTGTCTCTATTTCCATCTCTCTGCCACAGACACATTTTCAGAAAACTTTTTTAACATGACCAAATCCAGAACAAAGGTGCCAAAAGTGCCAGGTTGCCTATAAAACCAAATTTTCCCTCATCTTGTGAATGATCATGGAGAGTAATGGCATGACTCATATCTATTGTTACCAGAACACACCTGCCTCACACAGTGCAGGAGACAGCCTTGCTGCAAGGATAAATCAGAACTGTGTACTGTACACGGTTCACTTGGTAAAGAACTTTGAAGAAATGCACTAAAAAATGGGATCACATAACAACAAGAACAAGAATAGTTAGAGTAACTGGATGTCAGTCTAGAAAGCAGGATTCTATCTTTCCTTGACATAAAGTTTCCATTATACTAATTCAAACCAGCTTTTTCACAAGTGGTCACTTAAAGTATATTCTTCATTTTCCATGTGATTCACTAAGAAGAGGCATTTAGATTTGCAGAAGAGATGAATGTTCAGAGACATACATAGCTGTAGACAAGAAGACCTAAGTTGAAAAAGTTTCATGTGACATTAATGAGTCAATGCTTTTGGACCTCAGCAGCCCAGGATGGTCCTGTAGATTAGTGGCAGTTTTTGAACACAGTATTCTGAGCCATGGTTCCCCAGCCAGAAAATTGGAATCATATTGTCTGCCAATCTCAGAGGCCTCCAGTAATGCTAATTTAATGTCTGCTCATCACTTTGGCACTATCATGATACTATGAAAATCCCAAAATGCAAATTATTAATAATAAATAACTATGTCTCCAGAGCAAGGCTTAAATATTCTATAGTAAACAAGGTGTGGGGCCACAGACAGAACAATGTCATGAAAACAAAATATGGAACAGCTGCTCATTAAGTGACTATCATATATTCTGTGAACTGAATGAGGAGATTTTGTAAGAAAAAACAATATGTGATCATGTAATTAAAGAAGTCTTCATAATGCATATGCATGGGGGAGATTAAATTAACTTGCGTTAACAAAGTTAATTCCAGCACGTATTAGCTTTAGTGTTTGGACTCTTTCATGTAGATTTTCCACACACAATATGAAATAACTGAGATCTGAATAAAGGACATATATTAGTCACCTGTATTTTATTCATCCAGTTCAAAACAGAATTTACTTTTGGAATGCAATGCTGGAACAAGTTATAACAACTGGAATATAGAATTGACTATTTTATTACCAATTATTCTTATTTTCAACAGAAAGATTGTATTTCAGCCAAAAACTTCCTTCAGCCTCATAAATGGCAAAATAAGCAGGTTAGAGAGCATCTTCTATGTAATGCTACATCACAGTAGTTCCTGAAGTCAATCATTGTTCCTTAAAGTACATGAATTCAAGACAAAATTTATTAATTATTCTCACAAGTAAAGAGTACATTCAAACTCCATGAACTTCAAAAGATGTAGAGCCAACACATGGCTCTTTTTATCAGTCCTGCTCAAGCACATACAAGTGCAATCCAAATCAAACCTTTGCCTCTTTTTTTTCATATGGATATGACTTTCGCTTTGTGAAAACCACAGGCTTTGTGTACATATGGGTAAATATATATGTATCTGTATATCTATGTGATCAATTAAGTGGCTTTCATTTGAAATATTCTGTCCTTTAAGAATGACTGTCTCTCTTACACCACCATATTTAACCAGAGATGATATTCTGTAGTATGAGTTAATTCTTTACTTTCTCCTGCACTCAAAGATATGACCCATCACATTAGTAATATATGGCTACTTATTTAAGGTAGAACCACAGTTCTAAAACATGCTTCCTCATTTTGTTTCTGTGTGCACTGCCTGTTTTACCAGGGCTAAGCTATGTGTCTTGGTGATGAACAGGCAGACCACATAGAAGATTTTGTTTCTCTAATCTCTTACACAAAGAACACAGAGCCAGCTCACTGGGTACTTCAGACCATACACTGAACCATCTAATATACCTTACCTCTTAAATTTGAGATTCCTTTGCTCTGCATTCATAAACAAATTTTAAGATAAAGCTAGTTATCATCAAAATAGTTTTTCACCCTGAAAATTTTAGCACATGGGCACTACAAACTACAGCAGTCATCATTCCCATCCTAACTGTCAAACTATAGAATCACAATTCCTCAGTCTGAGCTGTAGACCTCATTTCTCCCTCAACAGGGGAAGATGAGGGGCAAGAACCAATCTCTTCTCTCTGGTGACTAGTGACAGGACCTGAGGGAATGGTTTTAAGCTGTACCAGGGGACGTTCAGGTTGGATACTCACAAAAGTTTCTAGAAAACTGGAACAGGCATTTTAACAGGCTCCCCAGATAAGTGGTCACAGCACCAAGCCTGACAGAGCTCAAGAATATGGACAAAGCTCTCAGGCATATAGTGTGACTCTTGGGATGGTCCTGTGCAGGCCCAGGAATTGGACATTGATGACCCTTGGGTTACTATGAAACCAGAATACTCTGATTCAATGATAATTACTATCCCTTGTCTTTTGGAAACTTCTAGATATCTTACACAATATACAATCAGCAGCAGATATGGAAAGGTCTACAGCACAGGATTTAAAAATTAAATACAATATTTAAAATGCATGTAAAATTTCTCAGCTGCTTTTTTAGATCATTTTCATCCCTTACTCCATATTAATATCAGATATACATTTTATTTCATTGATCTTATTCTACATACCAAACACAAAGTAACAACTATTTCAATGTTTCTCACAATTTCACAGTGCATTTTGAAAGTTCAAGTTCACTTAGCACAGTCCTGGTATTGCTTTCTTTAAAGTTAAATGCAACTGTTTAACATGGACATTTGGATCTTACTTGATCTAAAGCAAATGCTTTTCTGGTTAATCAAACAAACATGTTCCACAGCCATGAGTCTACTTTTACCTTTAACAGTAAGGTCATAGAACCATAGGAAAACTTGTCTTGGAAGGGACCTTAAAGATCATTTCATTCCAAAACCCCGCCCATAGGCAGGGTTGCCACCCACTAGACCAGGTTAATCAGAGCCTCATCCAACTTGGCCTTGAACATCCCCAGGCATCCACAGCTTCTCTGAGCAACCTGGTCAATGATATAGTGATTTTACATAATGTCATTTTACAACACTTCCACTTGAGGATAAAGTGGATTTAGAACATTTGAACTTACAAAGCAATTTTTATTTTTGTTTACACATTTGAAATTACCATAAATGTGGACAGCTAAATGCTATGACTCTGAAAGATATGGGAAACGAGGCAGATATTTAGTCAGCATTTGCATGTGATTTAACTTAAGTTCATGTTTTTATCTGTGGAATACTTTGTAATTCTGCTCCCACTTTCTTTTGAAAACCATGCTATCTATTTAAATAGCAAAACACAGATTTTGACCAAAGTTCCTCTCTACCTTAACACGGGTAATCTGTTGCAAGGCAAAAATTAGAACATTGGTCTTCTAACTTTGAGTTTCTTGCTTAATCTCTGACAGTTCTACGCACTTTATTTCTGAAGCCTGAGGGGCTTTTGCTTTTATTTACTGAAGTACATTAGAGATTATTTTTGGCATCTTTACACTGGGTCATGAAACAGCATGTTTTGGCACCTGCTAGCCTCACTAGCAATCTGCTTACTCCAGGCTGTCATCCTTGTGCTACTCCTGGGCATACATCTGACAAAAGTCTTGCAGGTTTGCTCAGATCTGGAGTTTTGCAAACAATAGGAGAAGAGGAGCATATGAAAAAGCTTTATTGATGTTTAGGTGAATCTTCAATTGTTGATTTTGTATCTTAAATATATAATAAATAATGTTGTTCATACTTGTATGTTCCATTTTATTGATTATGGTTGATACAACCAAACACAAACCAAAATGAAGATCCTTTCTGCAAAACTCATTTGTTAGCTCTTGAAATTATTCATTGTTGAGACTTTCAGGCACATTTTTACTAACCACCTCTTCTGCTGAATCATGTAGTGAAATTATGGCACTAACAGTAATGAGTATTATGAAGGACTAATTTAAATTAGTCTGCTACCCTAAATTAAATGCATACCTTCTCTTTCTCCTTGAAGAGGTTTCTGATTGAGAAAAAAGTATCTGGTGCTGAAATGGTTCACAATAACTAACCAAAACCATGGTGAAACTACATACATACAGATTATTAGCAGAGACTAGTAAAAAAATTCTACCACTGTAGAACCAGTGAATCATTGATGATAAATATATACAAATTACCTATTCATAAAATTCATAAAATTTACTCAATCATCACACCTTAAAATATTAAGTTAGGAGAAGAAGGGAGTATATTTTCTTTTTAATTTATCACCTCATGGGTATGACTATGAACATGCACTCAGCACAGTGAAACCGTAAACTCTGAAGAAAAGAGTGCTTCCTGAAGAGTAGGATTTTTTCCTCTGACTCTGAACTCTAACTTAGTTCCTATAGACATAAAGTTCATTTCACTTAACTTTAGATATTTGCAATATACGCATCAACATCTATGCTGATCCCTAGGTTTCCTCTCTAGTAAGGAATGTGCTATTGTACAGTCTGATTCATCTGACCTACTTAGATGTCTACCTTCCGAGGAGATGAATCATGCCCTAAAAGTGTCTATCTCTCTCCATTGACTATAAAGGCAGCCTAGCCAAAGATAATTTCGATAGAAAAGCCATTACATTAGGACAGATAAATTTCATCCCAGAAGCTATGAAAGGAGCAAAACAGGAGTGAATGCTATTTTCAGCAATATTTAACTTCTGTATGATTTTGAAATAGAAATCCATCCACAAGGTCATGTGGGGACAATACTACTGAGAGCTGCTGAGCAGCACAGACTCATCTCTCCCAAATCACAGGAGAGCAACTCCCTCATGAAATGTGCAAGGTGAACATGAAATGATAGTATCTACTCCCTCTACAGCTTTCCAAAAAATATTCACAAGAGAGGAAACCTTTAAAGTGCACTGCTTTCTTTAAATGTTGTTTGCAATAAAATTAATACGGAGTCAAAACCTGTATTTGTATTTCTGCACAGAAAGGACTGCTGAATTTATAAGAATCTGCCCATAGCTTTGTCCTCCTGCCACACTTTTTTAAATAGTTTATTTCTCGCTTTGATTGGCTAGGAAGCATGCACCTTCTCTTGGCTTTAGCTACTTACTGGATAAGAATCTTTATAGTTTTTACCATATTCCTTTCCTTAACATTCTTCAGTGCACTGAAGATGAATGAAGTGCTGTAAAAATGCACTTCTGTGTCTCTTGTCTCAGTATGTGGAAGTCCTTTTTTATATGTAGACTTGTTAATAAAAGCTTTA
Source organism: Chloebia gouldiae (assembly GCA_003676055.1). NCBI lineage: Eukaryota > Metazoa > Chordata > Aves > Passeriformes > Passeridae > Chloebia > Chloebia gouldiae. The sequence goes on along the minus strand of QUSF01000002.1, from coordinate 14,549,249 downwards.
TTTCTACTGTATAAGAAGCACAGTTCTGACCTAACTAAACCATGACCCAAATTCTACTTGATCAAGGAAGTCTTTTTCTGAACTTCACTTGGCTTTCAAATTATCCCTCTGTCTTCCTTGGCTTGAGAATGAATACTTCAGTTACAGCACTATACAGACAGTCATCTGCAGTGGAAGAAAGCAAAATCTGCCTAAGGGTGCTAAGATTTCTTTTGCCCACCAAAAGTCAGTACCCAGTATTGATAAGGACAAAAGAATCATTTATGATCACATAACAAAGCTATGTTAGTTTCAGTAACTACAAACTAATCAAAATAATGCTACATGATAATCCTTCTACAGAAAATGTTAAAGTAGGAGAAAAGGGATTCAACATTAAGAAGATGCAATGATCTAGCAAAATTATTTTTTACTTCTTCTAATCAAATTACTCCAATAGTTTCTAAATGTTTGCTACAAAAACAGTCAGCTCTATCATAATCAGATTTCTCTTAAAAACATTTTTACTTATGTGGTGTATTCCCCTTAGTCTGAGTTTGAGATACATACACATAGCTGCTAGTGCAGTGAAGAGAGACCATGATCTTTCATAGTGGGTTTAATTTGATTTTATAACCCAACCAATTTTCAGGATGATTTAGGGATTAGATGTTCTGTCAGGCTGAGCTATGTATCCAATAAAGCACATTTTTTCTAATTCTTATGGTGATATGCCCCTGCCCCGGCATTTTTACCTTTAATGTCACACGTTCTCTTTGGCGTGCTAACATCAGCAACAGCCATGACCAATCAGTGGGCTGGGCCATGCAATAAAACAGCCATGCCTGCTCACAGGAGCAGAGATGCTGCATAGAAACTGCAATTTAAAATTCCTACTGCCTCATTTTTGAAACCATTTAAGTCTGGAAAGACACAAAGAAAAAGCAGCACAATTTTATGTGATGAATCCTACTACTTACATTTATAGTGACAATTTATAAACTGCAAATTTAGCAACATATGACACTTTGATTGATGAACTTTCTTTTTCAGAAGGTTGTACTAGAAAGACTTACACTGCCAAGAACTAACATGAACTTGTCACCATGACAGTATCTTTGTAATTCTCTACCTGAACTAACATCAGGCATTGCTTTGTGCATCCCTGACATTCCATCAACACCCTCACACAAGGCAAGTATGACAGAGAAGTATACAGAATTCATTTCAGCTGATGAGGGGAGTGAGGATTTCTGACTACTCAATTATTTAAGGGGGGTAACTAAGACACCATATACAAGAGAAATACATGCTGCTTCAAAAGCAATGGAAGTATGGTCACAAACACCCATCCTTAGGTTGTGCTGAATTTTGGTCAATACTTAGCTAAATGTCTTGTAGAAATTTGCGACATAGGCAAAACCTGAATTAATTTTTCCCAATTCTAAGCTAATTCTCTAATTAAAGGGCCAGACTCTTCTCATTCCTGAGGCGCCATAGAACTAGTGGTAATAATATATAGCTGGCTAAGAAAAATGTTGCATACCAGGGATTCCTACATTGCCTAATTAGGGTTGCTTTACTATGCCTTTTCACTGCCATGGCAGGGCAAGCTGAATATAGAAGAAAGTATAAAATCCCTAATCTGTGGTACTGTCCTCTATGGGTCTTCATCCTGTAAAGGACCAGAATATCCCTTCAAGATATAAAATAACTATAATCAAAATGCTTAAGAGGCTGCACCTTTCATTGGGTCCATAATTTATTACAAGATGAAGCTTAATAGAAGGCCCAGAATGATGTTTCTATCTGTTATCAGCTGAAGTGAGCAATCCTCATAAAGACCATTCACACAGAAAAGTCAGTTTACATGGGCTTTTCTAGCATTAGTTTCTAAATTTCAAACTGATTTAATGATCAGTTTCAAATTGATTTAATATAGTATGCACAACTGTTGTATGTCAGCCATGCCAGGTCTCTGGAGTGTCAAGATTAAAAAACTGTGTGCATCTGATAATCTCTGCAGATTAAAAAAAAAAAAAATCAAGCTTTATATACATTTTATCTAAAAGAAAGTAGCAATAAGAAAATGGGAAAAATTGCATCAGCAAGTTTTAAGGTAAGCCCTTGCAGCATTGCAAGAGTCAATTTGAAAAATTCTGTTTACAAAATATCAAATGTAAGAAGGTAAATATTTCAACTTAGGCTCTGGTACTGCTGTATCTTCTTTTGACTTTTCTCTCTCTTTGTGTTGGGGCAGGACTGATTTATTTTTTCACCCCTATGCCCATGTTCCTTAACTGTCTTGTTCTGTAGAAGATTCTACAGAAGAAAGATCCTTTCATGAATCCATTTAAATTCCTCATGTAAATTCTCTCACATCTCAAACTTCAAAACTATTTTCTTTAGCAGTCCGCCAGAAAGCACTGCACAGATTCCTCATGATCCCAAACTACAGCACAAGAAGTTCTATGAGCTCAACCTGAGCTGAGAATCCATTCAGTCATGCCCTCCATATTCTCATCCCACCTTTACCTATTCTTTTACTGCTTTCTTCTTACACTTCCATTTCAAACTGCTACTCCTTTTGACATATTGTGTCTCATCAACCCCCTAAAATACACTGGCAAAACATAAATCACAGGTAAATTTTCTTCTATATCTAAATCCAACTTTTTCCTGTAATAATTTAATTACTATCTAATGCAATTAACTGATTCATGCTTCATCTTATTTTAGTATAGAATTTATGAGTTTAACAACATTTATAACTGCTGTTCATCATCATCAAAGGAACCAAGTCAGTGGACCAATATAGTGTATATATGTCTCTATCTTATAAATTATTCAGATTTCAACTAAACTTTCTGAGTTTACTTTGAAGAATGGGACCTATGATAATAAGCAGAGTATACTCTACTAATAAAGTAAAAGTATTCTGGTGTTATTTTGAGAAAACCTAGGGGATATGCAGGAAAATCATAACACAATTGTCTCCTGTGATATTAGCTCATAAAGGTCTGTGACAAGTGGCCCTCCAACAGCTGCTCAGCATGGAATCTGATACCAGCCTTCTGAATTTCTGGACAATGTATCGATTTTCCAAAAATTCAGCAGAAGAAAAATGATTCAAGAAAAAACTCCTGTGATGAACACCAAGAAAATACCTCTCTCTTCTCTATATTCCACATACATGGAATGCATTACATCCAGCATTTTAAACAAGTTTGCAAGCAATGCTTAAGAAAAATGCATTCCTCAAATCTAAAATGGATTTTATCATTACTAGACTCTGAATTCACTTCATCCACATTTTGTACACTTACACACTCAATTTATACACTCGTTTTTCATGCCAGCATATGAGAACTACTGTGATTGCCTGGTGATAGCAGGATGACAATTGGGAAAGTCACACTTTATGAATAAATATATATACAGTGGAAGAAATAGCAATTTTTCCAACCTATCCATCCTGCACATCTGACTCTACTATTACTGTTTAATGAAATAAAATTTTCTATTTATTTAACATTGATTAGTACTACCTTTTTGATTTCACAGTAAAAAGAATTCCAGTGCATTCAGGTCCAAAAGGACTCAGGCACTGATTCCTGTTCTTTGTAACTTCAGCAGCAAGAATAATATATGCATCATCTAATTTAACTGCAAATTACTCTTTTAGCATGAATTGTCTGTTTAAAGATAATGCACAGCAGAATTCTTAACTGCATCCCAGAAGTCATGCAGCACCAGGCAGATAAGATCACAGTGGTTACCAGGGGTGGCAAATGGGAAAAGCACTACAGGAAATGAACTCTTGTCAATAATCTCAAGAGAGTGCTATATTTAGGTCAATTGTACCTGAAATCGTTTGGTGGGGTAATTGCTCTTTGGTACAGACTCTGCTCTCTGAGCCTGTCAGAGTGCTTGTAGGTCCTCTGGATTGAATTCACCAATTTTCTTCCAGACTCATTTTCTAAAAATAAAAACAAACAAAGAAAAACTTTAATGAAGGACAGCAAGCTTACCAGAACACAGACAATCACTCACATGTTATTTCAGATTTCAAAAATATGCTTTTAATTAATGCATTTAATACAAAAACATGTTTCAATAGCCAACTGATTGCCTTAATCTTCTAGAACAGAAATGTATTCAATTACTCATTTTTTGTATTTGGCCCTCCAAAGACTTCCCACATCTACTGAATACCTACAGCGATCTAGAGTGCTTTTGCTGATCAGTTAATAGTCAGTGCAAAATCAGAATTGTTCTTAAATCTTATGGTGCATCCCACTGCAACATTATTCTAGCTTTAATTTGGGTTGAGTCCTCATCTGAAAATATGGCTTAATGTTTAATAATTTAAGATGGTTCATTCAAGTGTTCTGAGAAAAGGGTAAACTCAGTTTTAGGAATCCAATCTGAGGTATATACTAACCTTTTACATCAGTTAGCTGGATTAATACAGATACCGGAAAACAGCACCTAGTCATTCTGTCTTATGATTTCTTAGTAGAGATATTTTATTTTGATATCACAAGGTCTCCAGCAGAATTATTCCTTCTTCACATAAAGAGTAAATATTAACCAGATGAATTTTAAAGTAAGGAAAAGCCTCCTTCATCAGCTATTCAGCATGATTTTGCCTTCTACAGATAGATACAGCACCATATCTGTAGTCATTACTTAGTGCTTGTGATTAGTGTCTATTGTGATTAAAGAAAATGTCATGATGCAACTATACTGCTGAATAATATACATGTACTTTTTATTTTTAAAAAAATTAAAAAGGGAATAAGATGCACTATTGAAAGCTACATTAGGTGTATCAGTTATTTTAGCTATTGTTTCTTGAGAAGAACTTCAAATTCAAAGATACTCATTAAACAGAGTAGATGGCAATAACAGACGAAGTGTTAATGGGGCAGCAGTGGAGTGTGTCAGGAAAATGAAGGGACCCTGAGGGGCTCACCATGCTGTTTATGCTCAGCTAAATTCAGCAACATTACCATAAATCCTCTAAAAGACACTGTACTCAACTCCTTATTTGCTACTTTCCAGGCAAGGAAATATTCTATGAGAATAGAAGATGGTACTATTTTCTATTAAACAAACTTTGCACGTAAATACACTAAATATTTACATGTAAATGCTATTAATCTTTTTTTTTATTTTATAAAAAACAAAGAGAGGGTCTTTTAATCTTCAAAATAATGTGTGAATCCATATGAAAGTTTCTGAAATCACACCCAAGAACAGACCCTTTAAACAAAAGAATCATCATTTCTCTCATAAAATTCTTTTATAATTTAAAGACCAAGTTTCAATATTAATTTGTCAAATGCATAATTGAACTGGATAAAATAAAATTATGCATAACCAAATAACTTTTCATGAGAGTTCAAAATTCTTGATTTCTAGTTAGGTATTGTTGGGTTGTTTTGGTTTTTTTTATTTTAAGGTGGCATTCTAAGGGAGTAAATTAATTTTAGGAAATATACATAAACCATTCATTCAAAAAATGTTCTGGCTAAAAAGAAGTATGTTCTAAGCACTTCTGCATGCATCTTTATGGTGACCTAATTGTGCCTTTGATTTTAGAACAAAACTTTTCCTACATAGTCATAGGTGGATTTATTGTTAAGGAGAAAGCAGCTGCAACATGCTGTGTAACTTCAACTATAAACACAAAGTCATGTAAGAAATCATTATCTACAGAGGAAAGAACCTAGCAAAACTGCAAAAGGCTCCATGGAATCTCCAGCAGCACCAGGGACAGCGGCGGCCGCCGGCTGCAGCCGCGTGGGCTCGCCATGCCCCCAAACCCTGCTCAGTTTCAAGAGTGTCCAAAGAACAAAATAAGGGCTGAGGTTTTTTCCCAGTCTTCTCCCAATGCCAGCGTTTTGAGGTCTACTAGGGCTTTCAATTCTTGGAAACAATGAGAACTAACAAATCTGAAAACTGGTTGTTGAAATACGTTAAGACAGGCCTTGGGCTCTGACAAAGCTGGTTTCCACTCTGTGCTCTTGATCCTCCACTTCTAAGCCAAAGATCTGATATCCAAAAGCAGTCATGTGTTTTTGGGGATTACCATTTTGCATATATAAATGTCCACATGGGGAATACTATTCAGAGCCTGTCTCAATACGAAATGTTTGGCAAATGCACACACAGCCATAGATGGCCTGGCATGGGATGCTACACTTGTCACTGAGAATACTGAAAAACAAAGCCCCCATAGTTATCCACTCCTATTCTAATAACGATAATAATGCTTTTTTTCAGGAACCCAAAAAACCATTCAGTTACCCTTGCAGAAGTAGAAATAGGGTACTTGTAAGATGCTGAAAAACAGATTCTCCTTACAGTTTAACACCCAAGCAAAGCATATTTAAAATACAGCTTAAATGTCATGGGCTCTGAGATGCCCTAAGCGATGCACTTCACATGTGAATGACAAAAACACCTGGAATGGATACTTTATCCTTATAAGCAGTGGATATTTTAGTAGCAGCCAAGAAAATTCTCACAAAAAGGTTACATTCTGACTGATGCTGAGAACCATCAATTCCCAAAAAGGTCACAAAGAACCCCCAGTTCTTATTATCCTTGAAGGTATGGGAAAAAACCCTGAACCACTAAAGTTAAATCACAAGAAGTGTCCGGCTCTCAAGCAAATACTGCCTGCCTCTAAGAGGTTGTATACTTCCTCTAATGTATTTCAACACTGCTGGTCACTTGAGTTATTTGTGACAACAATTTGCTTTAGCATTGAAGTTTTTTTTTTGCTGTAATTACAACTACTTCAAATACTATGATAGGGTTTTTTAAAAATTACTTATATTTTATCTCATATTAGGATTTATGAGGTTATTTGTGAATGTCAACAGATTTGGGCAATTAACAATTTTACATTAATTTAAAGGTATTAAAGTAATGTTTCTGATTATTCAGAAAAAATCATAAATAAAAATACATGGACCTAGTCCCACTACTGCTGACATTAGACAGACATCTGTCTCACTTTTCAGTGGAAATAACACCATAATCCAATCTCTAGAACTAACATAAAGTCAAAGCTCAAGAAATATAAATATTGAAAAATAAATAAAAACATTAAGTGAATAGCAAACAAAGTATTTTTTTCAATCAGAATATGAAGTTCTAAATAATCTGTGAAAACAAAGAAGGTGAAAAAATGTTTTCCCTGTCATTACGTTTGGTGCATTACTTTCTTCCATCAACAACACACTTCAAACTACAAAGTATAAGCACTTGTAAGATCTTACATTAACTTTCACGTAGATCTACCAAGACAGTCTTAACACCAACCTGCTTTGAAATAAATGTTTCCTAAACTTATGAAACTCTATCTATAAATAAAAAAGGATGATTAAGAAAAAGTGATACAACATAAAAATACAGGAGTGTGAATGTCCTTCTTTGAGGAAGAAGATATCCAAAGTTGACACTTGGTGCTCTTGGAAAATTTCTGAATACCTTCATTGAAAGGTATTACTGTTAATACTGGATGCCATGTTTAGGTAGGATTAACAGTTCAAAGGATCAGTTGCTGCCAAACAAGGATTTAAAACTAATGAGAAACTGGCACTGGTACCTTTGGAAAAGCTGTGTGCATCCCTTACGTGGCAGGTAAACAGTTACTCCCTGACTGAGGCCCAGTCAGGAAGTGTGGAGAAAGTGTGAAACAGTGCACTAATACCTGAGTGAAAAAATAGGGGGCTCTCCTGATTGCAGAAGGAAATAAGGATGGTGAAAACACAAAGTGTTTGCACTGTTACTGGCTCTTGCAGTGAACGCTGTGTTCACTTCCAGGACAATAGGAATTTGAAAATTCTTTTTAAGTAGGAGTATGGCACACAGAACTGCACCTTAAAATCATGCTACAAAGCAAATGACATTAGGAGATTACATTAAAAGCTGTTGATTTGGAGGCATTTCCAAGGTCAACGTTTGGGTGTGCAGATTTCACCTTCTCAAAACTGTTACCCAGTGAGCCAGAGCAAAATAAAGTCAGGGAGCAGGTAATCAAAACAACCTGCCAATGGTTAAATAAAATGTAGGGTAGAGAACTGATTTGCCTTTCCAGATATTTCCTGCTGATTTCTGAAGCAAGCTGGAGGCAGTGATGGCATCTTAAGGAAAAAAAAACACAACTAGTGAAATGGAAGTGTAAAATAAATAATATTACCTACATATTACAGACCTATACACTGCAGACTATGAACTATATACAGCAGATTTAGTTTTACCCTCCTACACTGACAGCTATTGGAGAAGAGTTCTATTACCAGCAAAAGCAGCAAAGCATTGTGTGGCAGATTTTGGGCAGTGCTGTTTACACAGTCTATCATGCACCAATGTCAGATCTATCTAATGACTGTAGGAGAAAGCACAGAGCATCTACTGATTTTCTGTGGGCTAAGGCCTAATTCTGCTATCTCTCACCACAAGTTAAATTTTTATTCTCTCTCCTTAATCCTTAACTGAAGTCACTTAGCAGCAAGATTATCTTTTGAACAGTAAAGTAAAAGGGAAATATTGTAATATAAAGAAGCAGAGAACTAGCCTTTTCAGTAGACCAAAATGAAAGAGACACAGCCTGGTCCAGAAAAATGTATTTGCACTGTAGATCCATTTCCAGTGTCTCAGTTTGATGGTGACTTAAAAGGTCACCTGAAACATGTTTAAAAAAATTTGACACATCTTTTAAGCCTAATGAACAAAGATGCAGATTTATTAGAGAGAGACTGATCAGTACACATCTATCTATCTTTGTCTTCCAACACCCATCTACTTACACATGGTCAAGGAGAAAGGGTACACAGAAGCCTTATTCCTATTTTGCCATATCAAACAAGCCTAATCAAGCAGTGGTATTTTCATACATCCCTCTGCTGAAATCTGCTTTACCATTGTCAGGACAGAAAAGAAACATGTATGGGGAGATTCTTTCACTGTCATACTCTGTCACCCCAACAGCTGTCACTTGGAAGCTGCAAGTTATGTCCCTTGGCCAGTTCAAACTGATGTATCTCAACTGACTTCTCTTTAAAAGAGCAATTTATATGAAGATACTTAATATTATGATTCTCAGAAGCAACAGATAAACTATGTGTAACTGAATTAAATGCAAAAGAAAATCTGTGCAATAGTGCTATACTGATTTTTGTAGCAGATATATAAGAAATGCCCTTCTCAGAATTTTTATAGCACATCATACAAGCTAATGCCAAAATACCATTCTGGATTTGAAAATTACCATTATGTATACTCAGTTGCAATGCTTTACATCACAGAAAGTACTGTTATGAATAAACTTACTGTTGCTTTGTACAGTACTCACAAAGATTTGCCCGAAATGCAAATAATTTCTATTTTAGTGACATTTGACAAAAAAATAGAAGTCTAAATAATGTTTACAAACTGGCCTATATTTAGGATTCTACTTACAGGCTGATACATCTCGAAAGAAAAAATAGTATTTACTGCTAAGTATTCACTGCACTTCAATTACTTTTTTGTTACAAATACTAACTAATCAAAGACTAAAACTATACATGACTGTTCACACACTAAGAATAATTGTTCTTAAGTGTAAACTGAAAATATAACTCTCCTGTAAGGCTGACATTTGTCTTCAAAAACAATTGGAAAATACTGTTGAAAAATGAATATGCTCCTACTGATTGAATTTCTTTGCAAATTATTTGTGAACAGATTAGAGCATTAATTAATCCCAAAATACATTTATAGTCAAATCTAACCATGGATATTAGTCTCGCATGTTAAAGCAATTTATGGTTTTGGACTATCTCTCAGATGACCTTACCTCAGAAACTCTCTTTCCCCTTACATTCACTATACAGTTAGGTAAGAGAACAGTAACTGGTATCACTAATTAAAGCAGTGCCTCCTATGCAAAGGTGGAGACAGACAAGGCAACAGTTACAGAACATAAACACAACACAGAACTTCCAAAAGCAAATAGAGAAGAAATCAAAATATGCTTATGAACACATGCATTAAGAGGACAAAGCCTTGGTGTCCTCTGATGATGGTATAGGAGACTCCAAATGGGTCATGAAGTATTTGTAGGGCAAGTTCCTACAACAAAGTGACTTCCAATAGTCTCAAAAGCAGAAAGCTAAGGTGGGCTGATGTATCAGCTACAATGGGAACTGCATACTGAAGAGCTGTACTAGCATATTAGTAGAGTGAATGTAAAGCATTCATGAATGGAAGAGTAAACTGTAGATGCAGATACACTAACAGGTGTACAACTTGTCCCCAAAGATACAAAAGCTATGTCATTACTGAGATACATTTAGAATTCATTATCTAATACATTACAGCATGTTTTACCCCTGTATTGAGAGAAATCAAAAGAGAAATCAAAAATTCTTGATTAGCCAATAGACCAGGTGTTGAATAAATAAATTATGGATTAACAGATATTAAAACACAAGACAAGCCTAAATTCTATTTAGATGCACAAAGGGCATAACAAATAGAGGTGTTAGCTTAAAAGAAAATGTCACAAAAAACCATAGGAATCCTAACGTTTATAAATGATAGGAGGAAACTCCTGCCCTTTTATCATCTCCCCTGAATTACAGAATTTCTCATACTCGTTGTATTGTCCAAAAGCTCCAGGTTTCTCAGTGAAAACAAGCAAATTTTGTTGATTGTGCTGGATGGAAAATCATAAAACTGGAGCAGATAATGTAACATACTGTGTGGTGCCAGAGAAAACAATAGCTTTTGCAATGGGCACAGAAGAAGCAGATCAGGTAAGAAACTCTTCCCTTTACACCAAAACTGTTTAAGACTTATAGAAAGAGACAGTGAGAGAGAAAAGTATTTTTAAAGTCAATGGTGTCATGCAATAGGCTAAGCCATGGGTGAGCCACAAAAGGTCATCTCACAATGAATCTGAAAATAAAGCATGAGATGGGGACCCTCTCTCCCCTAGGAGTGAAGGGTAGAAGAGAATGTAAGAGACATGGGAAATTAAGAGTCAGTGCTGAGATGCTGAAGACCACATCTGCATTGCCAAGCAAAAAGCACAGAGCAAAGCAGAGACAAGCCAGGAGAGATGAGGGAAAGAGAACAAGATGTCTTAGGAACAGGTCACTAAGGCAAATGGGAGAAGTCAGAGGAAAATATGGCAGAAAAGCCATATGGATGAAATGGATGTCAGAGAAAATGAAATCAGATCTTAAATCAGATCTTATTCTTGTTGAGAAAGACAATGAGATGTGTAAAAAGTGAAAATTAAAATGTGATAAGAGAAAGATTTATTAAATTACACTGGATCTTTTCAAGTTCAGAGGTCATGGCAAGAAGGCCATAGGAGTACCAGTTGAACATTTTCCATTACTTGCAATATTTTAACTTCTACATTCAACCATTAAGGTGATTCTTAACTTTACAGTTGCTGTGTTAGACACCAGTATTATCCAAAACCAGTCTGCATAATGTAATATTTGATAACCATCCCTAATATATCCCAGATCATCACCATAATTAAGGTTATGGTATCAGGAAGCTTTTTCTCTTCACTCAGCAAGGTTCAAAAGCTGTTCACTGCCATATTTCACCGTTCTAGTCCACTGCCTATTGTTCTCATTTTCTTGTTCAGAGTCCAATATTTTGTGACAGATTTGAAAAACAGTTAGGAATCTCCAGGGTTTTCTCACCGTGTTCTTCTTTGATCCAGGTCTCATTCCCACAAAGCAAATAATTTTCTATGTCCAGGTCCTGACTAAGGACATAGAGGCTGAAAACCTGCTTTTTCTACTAAAAGTCTAAAGCAGGTATTGGTTGTTTTGTTACAGACACTGTGAAATCTAATAGTAGATTCCCCTCTCGGGGCTGAGTTGCCACTCAAATCACAAAAAAAAGAGTGGGATTGTTGCAAGAGGAACAAACTGAGGGCAGAACTGCACCTCAAAAGGACCTCAATGAACATGGACAGGTCCCCAGCATTCCTGCAAGAGAAGGATCAGCCAGGGCTCTGGAATCTGGTATCATCTTTCCAGCAATAACAATGAGATGCAACAATGAACTACAGACTTCCGTCTCCAATTCTTGAACCTTAAACCTAGGTTATTTTCATGACTTCAAAGGACAAGAAGTGACTCTCTGAAACCCAAATTCTTAAAACATTTACATGTCCAAGAACTTTTGAGGTTCTGAACATGAATGTTTTAAGTGATTCCCTAAGGAACACTTAAGATTAGAAGTAGTATTTAACATTGGTACTCGAAGTATATTAGGAAATCTCTTACATATGACTGAAACCAAGGTGTATTTACAACAGGTTTCATCTTGTTCCCATTTAAGACTACAAAAACCCCCCATTTTTAGTAAACGACAGCAGCATAACCTCCATTAATTTAGGTAAGACGCTTAGAAAGTCTCCCTTTCTGCTACCCAACTACTTGCGGAGTATAGTGTAAATTAAAACAACTGTCAGCAGTTTAGATTGATTATCCTCCTGTTGCCATTCATTAGTGTTGATACAGAGTTCTAGTACTGAAATAAGGATAAGTTACGCCCTAAAATAACTGGCAGTTTAACACTATCAGCTTAGACCTCAGATTTTCTTATGTGTATTTTAAATGACCAGCACTACTCTGGATCAAACATTTATAGCAGAAACTCAAAGGAGTTCTCACCCAACGTTTCTTAGCAGTTAATCAATAAACCTAATTAAACCTGAAACCTTCAATCATTCAATTGCTCAGGACTTTCAATAGTACCAATTGCAAGGAGGAAAGACTCTCGACTTGCCATGATGGAGAAGCCTCAAGAAATATTAAAATCTAAGTGCAGATAGTTTGGCTTGCCAGGCAGACAGCAGCATAACAGTACACTGAGTCACAGCATCTTCACATGCAAAGTCAGTGACAGCCCAAGCAGCTGTGATTGAAAAATGCCAACAGGATTCAAAAAATGTTTGTGTTGGTTCACGTTCAGGTGAACGTACAAGTACAGCAACAACCTACAGGTACTTGTCCTGTGTTCCAAGAGAAAGGAAAAGTACCAGGGGCTTAGAAATGGACATGGTGAATATGAGATAGACAAACTGTCAGATGGAGAGGAAAATGCAGAAGTACTGAGGCAGAGGGAAGAAAGGATTATGCCTATCATGGCATATGTTACCTATAAAGCAAAATTTCAGTATGCAATTCTTATTTACAACACACAAAACACCCTTCATTGAAATCTGTGAACTTGTCAATGCAAAAGTCATTAATGTTTTCTTCCTAAAGAACTGATTTATAAATGACAGAGTATATTTCTTTCTAAAGAACTTATTTATAAATGGCAGAGTATGTTTCAATTGTGGAAGCCTTTCTGATATAAAAAATGATTTAAAATGTACATTCATTTTCATTTAAAATAAACAAAATATGTTGTAAAGCAAAAAGGTTGTGAAAATAAGAGGATTTAAATAAAAATCAAGCACACATTGCTGTCAATAAATATCAGGAGACATCTGAAAACTTTTTAAATAGTTGAAAGGTTAAGGAAATATAAAAATATGAATGGAAATGAGAAAAAACATTTTCCATCTACTTTCCCAAGCAAACAAAAAATTACAAGAAAATATGCAAAAAAAATGCATTAAAAAACTTCAGTAACTTCACTTAATCACAAAATCTAGTCATGAATAGGCTGCTACCATAAGGTAAGACAGGTTGCAGACAGTCCTTTATGTAAAGCAAATGTCAAAAGAAAAGCTCTGATATTTAGTTGTGGGCTCCCACTTTTCACATAGGCATTTCCTAAATCCATGTTTGATGAGCTTCTCCAGCTATAAATTCTGTAAATTCCCTCTGGAGCAGTGCAGAGTGTGCTTCATGAAAATGTCATCTGCCAGCACTGCAATTACTCACACTCCAGCAATCATGTGCACAATGCAGAATGGGTCGAATTCAGGTGAGAACGAGAACCAGCAATCAAGCCTCTGGAATTGAGAACAAAGCCATTTTCTTTCATTTGCCATCAACACAACCATCAAGGCCTTAATTACATGGCAAGTGTCAAGCCTGGCTGCTGAAAGGCTTATTATTATACAGCTCAGCTTCAAATCAGTTTTGTATTGATGAACCGCAAAAATGAGGAAGCCAGCTTAGCCCCACAAGAAGAGAAACATGGACTGATTATGTGATTGGCAGGGAAAAGCAAGGACATATAAAATACATTTTTAGATAGTAAAACTATTAGTGAGCAGTACACCTAAAGTCTTTCTATAAACATATTTTCTAACTCAATAGCAAATCTGGGTGGTCTGATAATTCAAAAGACACCCTCTTTAGTTGAGATCATTGTATTATCCACAAAAGACACTGCAAAAAGTCTCTCTTTAGGTCATGCATTCTGTTTTTCAGACATTTGCATTTCTATTTCTTATATGAGTGTTCTCATCCTCCCCTTATTGCTTGTCTTTAAACAGAGAGATATTAAGAGAACTACATACAAATTCACAAGCCTTTGCCCAACAATTATCTATTCACATTAGATTAGTTGTCTCCATATTGAACAGCAGATGAGAAATCATCATTTACTTAGCAACAGGATTTATATATGTTGCTTCAATTGAATTATTAGTATCACATTGTAACTATGAGCCAAATGTCCCCTCTTTTAGCATTTCCTTTATAAGACTTTTAAGCATGACAAATAATGACCAAACCGTTGGGAGAAGGTTTGGATTTGGAACTGGTTGTTGATACAATTTTACTGCTATCATAAGTGTTAAACCTTGTTTTGCCTTTGGGTTTTTTAAACCCATATTTTGACTTAGCTTCTGCATATCTTATATAACTATGTCTGCCTTTTTGATTTCTACAATGAATAGGCACATTTATAGCAGATAGAAAAGCACTTAGGTCAATGAACATTTTACCATCTGTTTTAAGCATTTTACCTGAAACAGTGACGATCCCATAGCTCTTTCTTAACCCATTACCCAATCCAGTAGATATAAAACATACTTTTTTTTCCTCTTGCAACACACCATATCCTGAAAATTTCAATGGCTCATGCTTCAACAAGATACTAAAGAATCTGAAATCAATGACATGAGAAAATAAACACTAACACAAAAGAAGATGAAGGGACATGACAACAGAAGACACATTTCTTTTGTCATACACTTTCATTGGTTATAAACTGGATTTGTTTCTATTAGATATATAAATATTATATGCAATACATACAAAATTAAATACTCAAAAGTTAGGAAATAACAGAACAATTTACCTGCTGAAAAACTTTTGATATATTTGGAAATATAAAAAATAACAAAAAAAATCACACAAAAAGAAGTACAATCAAAAAACAGATTAAAAATGGATGATGATTTTTTTGTCTTCCTTTCAAGAAGGAAGAAAGTAGTCAGGCTTCCATGCCATGTATTTGAAACATATTCAGGTAGTTCCAATAGAGTTTAGGTAATTTTATGGTATCTGTATCTATTTGCACATTTTAAGAGCTACATATCTTTTAACATTTTTTTTCCATATCCCTTGAAAGACAAAGATGTAGATAGGTAATTCCCATTCTGCCATAAAAAGCTCTAGATACAGGAAAAGTGTAAGAAACTCTTAAAAAAGCTTTATTAGTTTCAATTTCCCTCTGCATTAGTTTTATTATTTGTAGTTATATAACTTCTTTCTTCCAAGTAATTTTAGAAGTCCACCTGATTTATTTCTATCAAGCACCATCCATTTCATTTAGAAAGACATCTTTGCCTCTTCAAATCAATTTCAGGTTCTAAATCATAAGATATATTATTGTACCACAAATATGCACATAAGTCTTGTCTTACCTAGAAATAGCTGGCAGAACAATGCTATACTTCTTCAGTGTCAAAAAAAAGATAAAAGAAGGAAACTTTTAGGCCTATATGTTTTTGAGTGAACCTGAACACGGAGAACAGCCAAGTATAAACGACTGTGTATGTCAGACAATGGGGTTAAAGAATATGAAATGTACCTAGGCAGAAAGATTACTGAAAAATGTCATCCACACATATTGTTAAAGAACCCCATACTGGGTATCAAGATAAAAGGTTGATGCATTATATTTGATAAATAAAACTGAAAAATATTTAGGCAATTTTTAGAGGAAGCATTGGTAAGTATGTGGAAAACACCAACGTTACTAAAGACTAAGAGAAATGCAACTGGCACCAGTGGCTTATCAGAAATTTACTGGCATAGTTTGATGTTCTTGATGTGGTTAGACTGCAGTATCTCAGATCCTTGGTTTTTTAAGGGCAGGGAAAAGGTACTTCCATGTGTCATATTCTCTGTGTGCTCAGACACCCAGATACCTTACCACAGAACAGAACAGGTTCTGAGAATGAAATTAAAAGTAAAACAGATACTGGTGACAGACCATTTTGTGGAACCCATCTCTGAACGTCCTTTCAAAGCAAACAATTCTCTTAATAATATAGATTATTTACAAGAATAAGTTACTAGTTTTCTAAAGTAACCCTTTAAGAAAGTGAACTAAAATTCTCAGATGTAGCCTGAAATGATTTTGAAACCTACTTTGTTTTCTTCAAATGAACTTAGGATCCTACAAAGAGGAGGATATGTATGGATATATTCTATATAGAATATATCCATACACTGAATTGTAGTGATTTTAGAAATACTCCTGTTTTGAGAGACTAAAAAGAGAGGACAGTAAGAAAAAAAAGGAGCGACATAAAATATTAATAGAATGGCATAACTGACATTCTTATGTGTTTAATATCACATGCCTTGCTTTTCTGTACAGGTATACGTCCTCATTTCAGAGCTCCTATATTTTCCCTCTTTATCCTCAGCAAACAAGAACAGCATTTTCTTCAGAAGCAACAGACTTCTACTATGCACATATGTTGAAAGAATTACATGAGAAAACTGCTTCCTTAAAGTTCATTAATAAATGTATTTGTAGTCCATGCAATTTGGAGAGTTCTTCATGTGTTTGCAATTAAGCAATTGCCCAAGAACCTTCTTAGAGTGACAGAACAAGTGCAATACCCAAACCACTATGTTCTGTCACTCTGCCAGAACAATATTGGTTATCTCTGACATCCAACAAACACAGCATTCTTTCAAATAGCATTACCTAACTACTACCTAATTTTAAAAAATTAATTAAATTCCTTTGAAAATATGTAAGCAGAAGCAGCTCTCCAGCTGAAGACTATAGTGAACAAAACAAACAAAGCAAAGACACTCAAATTTCTCTTAACAAAAATTTAGTACCTTTCATATGAATCAACTTATTTTTAAACTTAGAAGTTAACAGGCATATTTGAGGTAGGAAGGGAAAGGGTAACCTTCTCTATGTAATTTGAGGATACCACCTACAAAAAATCCAATGGAATACTGCTTGCCCACATTAAAATTGCCACTATGGCAGGAAAAAAAATTACATTGAAAAGGACAGTTGCCGTTCTAAAAATAATTTTCATGTATGTGTTGTTTACATTTATTGCAACAGTGAATTCCTACTGTAAGGACTGCTCCAATACCCACTTGGCAGGCAGGAAATCATACTGAACACTGAGGAATTCCAAGCCAGCACCTCTCATGAGCAAACGTTTGCATAAACTTGCAAGAGCAATTGAGATTCTTAAACTTGAGTTTTATCATCTAATATACCTGAATAATGAAAAACTTCTTAGTTGTTAAATTTACTCAGAAAGTCACAAGAAAAAACCAAGACAAAAAAAAAAAAAAAAAAAAAAAAAAAAAGAAGGGTTAACACTTAATTGTTTCTCAAAGTTTTGAAGAATCTGTGAGATATTTGGAGTTGAGAAAGATGGACTCAGGAAAAAAAGACAAAATGGACAAATCTATAATTTGTTACTTTAAATTGTTTGAAGGGCTTAACATAGATTTAATTCTAAAAGGTTGTGCTGATTACACACAGCCTGTGACCGAGTGCCTCAGTTGTGTGCATGCACACACAGATGATATGGAATTCCTACCATTTAAAAGACAGGATCCTGTTATGATTTCTCATGGTGGACAACAAAGGCTTCTCAACACTTTGGACAGTCTTGGCTATTCCATACTCTCTAGTTGTTACACAAAGAGACAAAAAAATTCCATTCTCTGGAGAAGATCCTGATGCCAGCACTTAGTGAATGGCATGACAAAGATGGGGCAATGCTACCACTTTGGCAAAATGCTAAGGTATAAATTCAGAAAAGTGTCTGAAATACCAAAGTTTCTAAATCATCCACCATTCAGTCAAATTTCTTTCATAAATGTTTATAAGTATGTTATGGCCAAATCACATCATTTACATGATAGCGCTCAAAGGCAGTTCTAACTTCAAAGGTCACATTTTCAGTATGCCACTACTGCATGGACCAGAAACGTGTCTGTCATATAGAGGTTTGCCTATAAGGTTTGGATTGGCCAAGGTTATTTTTTCCAATTCTTTTCTTGACCAATTTCTTATTTTGCGGTAGCTGATAAAAGCTTAACCATTTACCTCAGTGCATACAAGACTTGTATTCCTCTTTATAAAAAGCCTGATATGTATAGTAAAACATATCCACACCTTTTCCTCTATTCTTACTTTTAAATGGTACAAATTCAGAAGTATGCCTTAAAATAAGAGAGCATGTTAGGTCTGTATCTCTGATTTGAGTATCAGAGCATGGTAATTTAACATACTCAGTTCAAAACTGATAATAATAAACACTAACTCCAGAGCAGGATAAGCAATGCTGATATCCCTTATGAGCAGCTGCTACCAGATAAACTTTGACAGGGTCAGTGGGACTAAGTAATGTCCCAGAGAATATAGGCAGATGCGACTCTAACTACATAAGCTCTTTTTATTGCAGTATTTTCTCTCACCTCATGATACCTTTCATTTCATTCTTTTAGATAACAAGAATTTGAAAATTGTTGTATGAGGTGCCACTATACACCACATGAGTTCTTGCACTGGTAGAGGAGTCTTGTGAATCATCAAGAGCAAAGACATGAACTACTGAACTATGAATTTCTATGGAATAGCTTGATACATGAGGCAGATTAGCCTCTAACCAATACAAAGGTATTATGATTTGAAAAATACTTTTTGACTTGGTCAATATAAACAGCAATTTCTATCATAAAACTTAAAAGTTGCAAGAGCAGTTCTACTTGGAAGTCATTTCAGTGGAATTAAGTGGCATCTATGCAAAAATGAGATATATGCCTCCTTATGAACAGTGGATATCAGTCCAAGAAGTCTTCTGAAGATACCAGTAGAGAAGAAACACAAAACAAGAAAAGCAGAACCAGTTGTGAACCCTCCGGAACAACAGCAGTTGAAGTTTTAGTCAAGAACGATACCGATGCAACATTTTGGCCTTTGTCAAGAGTTTACACAGTCACAGATCAAGTTGTATAAAAAAATATGTGTTTGGTTGTTTACTCCTTCCAAAGTCCCAATTTAGCAATTTCATCAATTCAATTCCTCTGGCTAAATCAGAGGTAATAACTTACTACTTCTTTGCCTACTGTGATACGACATCATTCATCACACTACCAGCCTAGGATGGGATTACCTGGTGGGAATGACATGTCAGAGTAATCTCCAATGTTCCAATACTACACCTTAATGCAGGAACTTTAAGATGTGAAACCTCTGAGAACAATCTCAAGACCACTCTGATTCCCTGCAGGATACAGGGAATCTCTGTCTTTCCTTTTTTTTCTAAGCAGTGACAGGCAATTTCATTAAGAGATATATTTATGAAATTTTCTGATACCAACATTTCCTTTAATATTTCCTTCTTTTCACAAGCTTACTTTTTACAGGATCAGAAAATTACATTTATTCAGGCTTAAAGAGACCTCCCTTTCCCACTCAGGGTCAATACTAAATACAGGTTGCTCAGGGATTTTTGTCAGCTGAGTCTTGAAAACCGTCAAGGACAAACATCTACAGCTTCTGAGGGCAACCTGTACCAGTGTTAGTTTCCCCATTCATTCTTCTAATATTTTGTATGCACAAAGCTGAGACATGCTTGATCAGCTTGATCAAGACTTTGTTTGCCCACTTCAATGAAGACTTCATGTTTGGGTTTCTTTTAATATCTAGATTAAAACAATTAATTTCCCATTAAAATCAGGATTTCATAGTAATACAGAGACAATATAGTTGTGATACAAAACTGCCACAATATATTACCTCTGTTTGTTGGGAGAGGTGTTTTCCAACAGAAATGTTTCTATGGTTCGATGATATTTTGAGGAATACAAGTAACTGGAACTTCTTGAACCAGCTAAATAACAAAATCAAGAGTAAGGGAATAAAGTAACTTAATTTACAGCACTCTTATTAAACATTTTTTTTTTATTTCTGACTTAACAGAAAGAAAGCTTACAGTAGTACTGAAAAATATTGCACTCCAATTACCTGATTATTATTATTATTATTACTATTAGAATTTCAAAATGTCTCCTGTCTGAGTGCAATGTCAATTTACTACCTGTGCTATAAAAACTTAGATAGATGGTAGATTAAATCTACCATAATATATATTTACCAATAGAATAGGTTTTTTTCCAGGAATTATAAAAGGGTCAACTCATTCATCTGATTCAGCTTCTTTTACAGTCAATGAAAAGGTATCCTGAAAGATGACTCAGAAACAACAGCAGATACTAATATAAGAGAAAAATCTTACTCCAGACTGCAAACTGGATGGAGACCATCAAAGCAGAGCCAGAATTTCCTCAAAAATATTGATTTCCAGACTAGTTTTGTTTTTAAACCTGAGGTAAGTTTAAGTTTTCAGTTGTTACTAGTAAATCTATGAAAAGTAATGTGTTTGAAAATATAAAATGGCTTTTGTGGAGTAGTCATAAACATTCTACAAAGTGTGCTACACTCCTGTTCTGGCCATTACATCTCCTTTCTAGAATGGGTTTTAGAATAACTCACTGGAGCATAGGGTTATTGTGTTAGGAGGATTACAGCAAACAGCCATCCCACTTTCAAGGCTTTTATAAGCATCCAGATTTTCTTCATCTCAGGTAGCTTTTGAAGGCATTTTGAAATGTTGTTAAGTGCTTCTCTGACCACTAACAAGTCAAGCAAAATAGTTCTTGCTCATTTTAACAGGAAAAAAATATGAAGCCAGCCTTGGTAAGAAGAAAAATAAATTAGATGATCAAATTGAAAATTCAGACCCTTATGTTTGAGGAAACAACTCAACATAGTAATTTGCAATTGCAGGTAGCAAATTCTCCTACCAAAATTACACATTTTCTTGTCCAAATGGCATGTTCATGTGCAAATTTCACAGTTAAACAGTATCCAAGCCTTTTACTGGTTGTAAGGTAGTCCCATACTCAGGGCTGAACTTCCTCAGATGTGGAACATGCCTTCAGCCAAAACAGTGCCAGACTGCTAATGAGGAAATGTGCTCAGCCCTAAGCAAAGCCCACCCAATGCAGAATTTACCTGCACCTGCAGCTGGCTATACCCAGGAAGGGTAAAACCCACCATCTGTACCTGGCCTGTGGACTACAGCAACTTATGTGGAAGCTACACCAGAACATGGATGGCAAGAGCTCTCCTAAGATGGGATACTGGCTTCGTTAGGTTTTAAGTGATTTCAACTGATTAGGTTGATAAAAAATATTTTTAAAAATCTACCCTTTGTTTTTTACCTCCAAGCCTAACAAAAGAAAATCAAATACTTTCAGTTTTCTTTTTAAAGTATGTATTCAGTTTCAGGCCAGCCAGTTTTAATATGGGAATACAGGTATATGGACATGCTTCCTACTTTTGCTCAAAAATCTAGAAATAAACAGCAAGTTCATGTAATTTAAATGTGTGCCTTTAAATAAAGCAAAACTGCAGTCTTCTTTTTTTAGGTGGATTTGCTCTTTAATAACTGACAGGTAGAATCTGACTTAAAACCAGACACAACAATTTATTTTTAGTGACCATAACCTCAGAAAATCTATTTTCCTTTGTGTCCAACCCCAGCAGCACAGTGACAGTTCCCACTCCAACCTGACAGACAGGCCATCACAGAGCCCAGATGTCTGAAAACAGTCATGCAACAGCAGCATCTGGCCCCTTAGTGGGCTCCACAGGCAAGTGAAGCTGACAACTCTGGAGTTGCCTGTGGGTCTATCATGTAGTTAGGCTGCTAGCTGACTTATTCTACTCAGTGCCATTTTTCTTTGACTTACCTTTGATCCTGAGATATTTGCATATCATTATGTGCCTGAGAAAAAGTTCCTCTGTAAATCTCTCATGAGCCCTGTGTGTTTGTGCTTTCTTAAAGCACGAGGTGATAACTGCACAAAGAGAGTCATGATGTGCATTACTTGAGATGCTGGCACAAGACAACCTCTCCCAGCACTTACACAACACACCCGGCGTTGGTACCCACTGATACGTGACACTCTGGGAAATCATGCATGATCTAAAAGCAGCCCTATAAATGACACAAGGCAGAACTGCAGGCACCTTTCAATCTGCATATTGATGTGTTAGTCTCCCAAGAAGGATGACTTTACTCCTCCTTTCCATCCTGATTACCACAGTCATTAGCAGAGGTCTACAGCACAGCCAAATCCCAGAATCAGAGAACTTGCACTCCAGGAGGTGGGAAGGAGGGGATGAGAGCAAAGAAGAGAAAGGCTGCAAGCACAGTAGGAAAAGGGACTGGGGCAAAACTAGAAGAGAACAAACGCCAGTGAAATAAGTTCAAGGGGCATTATTGACAAGCACAGCTCTTAGGAATTCATCTAGCCTCCAAAAACCATGCATCCCCGTGCAGGGGGCAACATCTATTACTGTTAATTTCATTTTTAAGAAAAAACTGTATTGTTGTTTCTAGACTCCCTACTTCTTTCCTGAAAGTTACTTGTCCCTAAGGATCTTCTACTATAATGCATTTCATCACAATGAAGCAGTGACCCTCTTCCTTAAATATGGCCGTTCCTAAGTTTCAGATGTTAGCAGCTCTACAGTATTTTTTTATTGTGAAGTCTCATTTCATTTTTTAATGCCAAAAGATGTAACACAACTCAGAAAATCAAATCTAATTCTTCTTCAATATGGAATTAATTACCCCTAAAAAACAAAAAAAAACCCAAGTTTTTTTAATTATTATTTTTAAACTGTTTAGGCAAATAAAACATTATAGGATACATTAACAATTCTAGAACATGTTCAAAATGAGATCTTTACCAGATTCTCCTACTCAGCAGCACTGAGGCTGGCCCCAGGACAGACCCAACAAAACTGTAATCAGTTTAACTAAATCTGATGGCTATTCAGAAATCACAAAGTACCTCCCTTCTAATAACTCTAAAGCAAATGTTGGGCTCACTGAACTTTGGCCACATGGAGATAATGATACACTACACGTGTATCAGAATAAATCCTGTTGTGTATGTAAATACACAGATTTCCATTACAAGAGAGAATACAAACAGGTAATTGCAGAGTTCACCTTGTACAAGCTGCCAAAACCTTGCTTCAACACCTACTGCAGCATTTTCAGACACTACTCTAGCTCTCCTGCCATGAGTACGAGCCAAAGGAAGGCAGGAGTTCGTTGTTCATGGGGCCCTTACGAGCTTTGCCTTTTCTCATAGCCTGATGGTGTGGGACATGGAATAAGAGTGTCATCGACCTGCTTCTTCATTTGGACTAAATATTAATTGTTCAGAAAAATGTGGGCTAGATCTTCACAGAGACTTTTTGTAAGATTCAGGAGTCATTTTATGGAATGACCCACCTGCTTAGATTTCTCCAATATACTTATGTCAACAATTGCTTAGTGCCGGCAAAAATCAGTTCAGGATTGCACTAACTGCATGTTCTAAGGTACAACTGGAAATTTTCATATGCCAAAGCTGAAACTTGGGGGACTGAAAATTTTATGCATAGTTTAAAGTGTTGGGGATTTTCAAAAACATGTGAAGTTCAGCAATCTGTAAACTTTACTGTTTTTTTCTCAGTTGTCCCACACCCAAAAGGACTGCTACCTCTACATGGCATTAAAGCTAGAAAAAATAGTTTAAAAAAACCCAAACAAAACTGAACATTAATGGTATTAATATTCTACATCGTTTATTATAGAAGATGTTACTGTAAAATATGTGCCCTTAGTAGAAGAGAGGAAAAATATTTTCTTTCATCTTTTATACAATAGCCAAAACTTATACATGCTAAATATCAAGGGCAATTTTCAGGTGGATTTTATAAATTACCTCTGTTTAGCCCAGAAAATGGAATTTTATGCCTTAATACTGGATCTCTTGACAATAAAATGCTTCCAGTTAAGATATGAATTTGTAATTGCATTTCTGTTTAACTTATGTAGTACTTTGTCTCAGCTTCATGGACCTTTTTGTTTTTCTGACTTTCGGACAGTTGCAAAGAACTGCATGTAATCTGATCAAATTTAGGTGATAATAATCTGACTCAGCATAAAGTCTGCTCTGGAAAAAGGTAGCTATTCAAATTATGCAATCAAGCTTGGGCCAGTAGAATAGGCGATAACCAGCTCATGGTTTCATGTCATGTATGTGTTTGCTTCATTTTTTTGGTATTAAGTACTCAAAACTAGACTTTCTATGTGGTTGAAATTAAGGTCTAATCGTTGGGTCTACTGCATTGGTAGTATCCCAATCTAGCTTTGCAAGCAAGTAAATACAGATTACATGCTGAACTATGAAACTGTTAGCCTTTTTCAAAAATCCAACCTATACTGTAAAAAAAAAAAAAAACCAAAAAAAAAAGAAAACAAAAGAAATACACAACTCTCTGACCTACAACTTCTTCTCGAAGTCTAAAGAGATTCTGTAAACAACTTTTGTCACCATATATCAGCATTTTAACTAACCATTCTTTTCCCTGGATGTTAAATCAGTCTCATTAATGTAATAGCTATTTTGAAAAATCCTGAGATCAACAGTAACAAAATCTGATACAATGATGCTACCCAAAGATGTGATTTCCCATTTTCCAAATTAGAACAAAGTTAAAGAGATGGCTATAATCACTTTCAAACAATCCTCAAATTTTCTTCTCCCTTCTTGGAAAACCAAGGAGAGCAAGATTCCAAATTAGAATGCCTTAAAGTTTGATTTGGCATACATTGCTAAATTTTCAGAAGAGCAGATCAATAAACATGTGACGTTCACATTCATGAAGTCTGAAAATCTGTCCTTATCCTTGTGTTGTTATTTCTTTTCTGTCATGAAAGAAAATACGGCATCACCTCAGTGATGAGACTATTACACTTCAAGGTTAGTGAGCAGCAAGTTACAGCTATAAAAATTTACATAAGTGAAAAAAAAATTACAAAATGCAACATATTCCATAGCTGTATCATGTAATAGGACTTCTCATCACAAAGTGTTATAGTATTGAAATCACTGCTAAAAAGCCAGTCAGAAAATACTTGAGAAGTTCTACAAGTATGTGATTCTTTTTCAGCGGTGTCAAAAAACATTGAGAAAATCTCAAATAAATCTATCAAATCTACTGTCATCAAATGAAATCCTTTTGACCTCTCTCTTTACCCTACAATAGCCTTCTTCCAAAGCTAGCTACAAAATGTTTTATTCCTTCTTTTCTGTAGCTGCTTTTTCCCCTTCCTCCCAAGCTCTCTTGCTCCTCCCTCTCAGCAAATTCACATGTCAACCCTTAACCAGCTCTGTCACTGCAGTTTTGCCTCCCAGAGGAAGTTCCCCTTACCAGCAACTTGTTCCTTTGTTTTTAGGGTTGTTTTTTTTTTTCCTTTTTCCTCTTACCTGTTTGATCCAGTCATACTGGCTGGAGGAAATGAGATCTGCCAGCCAACACCTTTTCACACATCCTTATCCAAAAGCCTCAACAAGACATAATTTCCAAGGAATTCTACCTGTGAATAACAAAACTTCCATCCGAAATTTATGGCGCACAGCTTCCAGTGGCTTGTACATTCTCCATAATGGGAGCTTTCCTATGCCCAACTTAAAAATAAATAAATAAATAAATAAATAAATAAATAAATAAATAAATCCTTCTAGTGTTAAGGCTGAGCTGGAACATTTCTGCTATGTGCAGAGAGGAAGATTAATCGAGTTCTTTAGAGACAGAATAATTACTCTATTTGTAATGCATTTGAATCTGTGATGCAAATAGACACCTTATATCATCAGAGTCTGGGAAAGCACCTGAATCACTCAGGGAAGCTCTGGTTACCAGACACTTATTATTAGGAAATAAACAAACTTGTTTATTTATTTATTTGTTTATTCACCACACAGATAAATATCTCACTTTTAAGGCACTTATAGTCTTAAGATCATGACAGAGACAATTACCCTATCCTAATTTGTGCTAGCTCTACCCAAATCCTTGCAGAAGATAAATCTCTATGCAAAATGAATAAAAATAGCAAATAATCCCATACTGGCCAATTCATACACCTTTGACTTTCTTTGGGCTCAGATCTTTGACAAAGAAAGATACAGAAGTGCTGAATGCCAAATGCAAATATCTCTCCTGGAACACACAGCAGCTCTTGCCTGTGCTTTACATTGCTAGAGGTTGTTGCTTATTTTAATTAATGTTTCTTCTTGCTTCCTTGGAGTAATCCTCAGCATACTTAGAACAAACCCCTGACTTAGACAAACACTTCCTGCAAAAAGTTGAAATACCTGTTTGTACATTCTGATTAAAGCAAAAACTATCTCAGCATAATCTGCAAGGAGATGGAGAGTTTAAGAAAAGACTACAGAAGCTAGAAATACTAATGATGAAATTTTTTCTCTGGCAGGAGTTCCCAGCTTTAAAATCTTGCCATATTTTGTCTCTGGACGTGGAGATCTATGTGTTTACTCTCCTAAATACTGGTACTGTTGAAGGTAAATAGCAATCAGTATCAAATATATCCTAGAGTGACCACAACTAGCAATGGAAACATAAAGAACATCAGTTACAGTAGTCTGAGAGAAACAGTACTGCAATAATTTCAATAGTCTGAAAGTACTCTGTTTATAGTGAAGGATTTACTGTAAGAATCTAAATAATTTGAAATTTTTCTTGTGTGCAGAATGGGATTTAACTCATGAAAGTTTTTCAGTTGACCAACTCCTCATACCCTGAATAAACACCACCTAAATAGATAATGCAAGAGCAGTAGTGGAACGAAGCTAAACCAAATAATATATCATAAAGTAACTACTATACTAGTACAATATAGTAGATAATTTTGCTTGTTCCATGAGCAACACATTTGCAGCAAAGTTGTCACATAACCTATGTTTCTGGCAGAAAAAAAACCATCAGCATAAACCAGATCCATACTTCCAAATCTCTGTAACTCCATTAACACCTTGATTTTCCCCTGCCATCAGGTATTAAATATTTTATCCCCATCCACTGTAGGTAAAAAATCCTCTGTCATATAATTTTGAATGCCAACAGAGTCTGCAGCAATGAGGAGTCAATACCCTGTCCATATATATGCCTTTATTAATTCTTTTGCTCAGGTATCACTATTTGGATTTCCATACAGATCTTACAAATAAATAAATAGGACCTCAGAAGATTTTAAGAATGCCCTTCTATCAACATGAAGATACAGAGCTCAAATAAAATAAAGAAGCTATGCAAGTAAGAAACTAAGTGCACAGCTTCCCACAGATTCTGTGTCATTTAACCTCATAGTGGTATTGCTTCTCTGAGAATGATATCCATGGCCTCATTTCAACAACACAGGTCTCAGACACATACTAAGAGAGATTTTATGTTAGATCTGAGTAATATCAAAAAACCACCCTTTCAAACTGCCATAGACACACTTCTAGCCAGCTTATATAAATAGTGAAAACAGTGGAAAACCCTATTCTACCTGACATTCCCTGGAATCAAGATTTTTAGCATAGTGGGCAGCATCTTCATTTTAGGCAGACTGAAATTAGTCACTACAGCGTAGTTTGCAAGTACATCCACACATAGTTGTCATTTGAAAATACAGGGAACAACATCCTGGAATTTAAGTACCAGTGCTCAAATTTAACCAGGATTTGCATCTTGTTTCCCAGAAAAGCCACTAGAGGGTGAGACAATAGCAAAGTTGGTAAGATTTGAACAGGTCTGTCTCACGGCGGGCGTTGATGTGAGAGCAGGCAGGGCAGCCTCAGGAAATGAGCTCTCAAGAGCTGGTGGCAGCTACCCGTGCCTCATTTTGTAACCTGAGATACAGATTTCACAGACCACCACATAAGCAGGGATATGAGACTGACAGTCACACAGCAGTGATTTTTTAAAATGTGTCAGAGCTGAAGATTCACTGTAAGTGAAGACATTATTTCAGTGGATTGGTAATAGATCTCTCTCCTTCAAGTCACCAAGCAGCTGAGCAGGTCACTAATGACAAAATGTTGTTTGTATTTGATGATAACAGCATACTCAAGGGCTTACTATAAAGCAAATAATTTGATGCTTTCTGTCTCTACCAATGTTGATAAAAACCTCCATCATAAAGAAATCAGGACCTGAACAACTCCTTCTGACACTGATGAGTTTCTTATGAATTTTTTTTTTAATATACTATCTTTATTTCATTTTTCTGTATCCCTTTTTTCACCTGTGGTATCTACCTTTAAAAAAATCCCACATTCTAAAGAGAAAGAAGAAAACCATATCAAAGATGCGACACACAGAGGTGGTGGGAACAATTACCTGTGATCTGTATGATCAGGCAACCAACTTGCATAGAGAAACCAAGCTAAAAAGCAGCCTCTGAACCTGCATGATGAAACAAATTTCAACTGGTGGAACAAATTTTACTGTCACCAAAGCAACAGTTTGGCATCCAATAGCAAATCCGCACTGGAGGTGAGGAATTCCTATTTGCACTTCAGTGCTATTACCTGAGATGCCCTTTTTCTTACTCGTATTTTACAAAAGAATGATGCATTTAAATGCCTAAATGCACTGAGCAGCATGCTGAAAGCTATGTGGTGGCTCTTATTACCATGGAGGAGCACAGGAAAAGCAGAGGCAATGATTGATTAGAGTCTTTATGAAACCACGTGCATGTGTGTGCACCCTCGTTTTTCAATGCTTTTTCATCCTCATGCATGAGAAATGTTTTCCATGTATATAGGTAAGGCGGGAGGCAAAAGAAGAAGATACATTTTACATCTTTAAGTGATGCTATAAACATGCTAGGAAAATCCTATCTGGCATGCCCCCAAATTTAGAAGATTTTTTATTGTAGCCAGTAACAGCCAAGAAACTCAAGAAAAGGAACATATGCATGTATGTACTGGTGATGTATATAGGGGAAACTGACTTATTTTCTAAGTAAATAAATTCATAAATTGGTCTTTTCGATGTTTTCTGATGCCTAATGACTATAGCCTTGTTCTTTTTGTATGCAAGAGCCCATATTATATTCCCAAACAGAAACCTTTATTTTTATCTATACTTCATAGAAAATGTGATGCAACATCAGCAGCAGGGTATAAGAGCCCCTGACATCTGTATACCCCTTTTCCTAAAAGCAATTCATGTAATATTCTTGAGTAGGGATGGCCTCTAGCCCTCTAAGGATGAAAACTTCCCTTGCAATTAGAAGTCGCACTTTTATTTCTGCTGCTCTAACTGCAATTTCTTCCCCTGTTTAGCTCCCCAAGTCAACTCCTGCAAATGATTCTTTAAAAATGTGTTTTGTCTTCAGTTTTAATTGTGCTTGCTGTGAAACAGTATGAGCTGCTCTGCGTGGAGGACACAGAGTGGGTGCTCACAGCACTGCCTGGTAGCACACCACCACAATATCTGTATACGCGAGGCCACCTTCACGATGAAACTGCTGGGTTCCCTCCTTCACTAGTGAAGCTTTGCCAGAGATACAACCCCACACATCTTCTACAAATGCCTTTGCAGACCTTGGGAAGGAATTAACACAGCTCTAAAAATTCTGCCTGTTTGGCAGTCAGCACAGGAGGCTCAGTGCAGGAGTTACACAGTGAGGAGTTCTGCCACAACAGCCCTGCCCAGCATCGCCAGCTGATCCTGCTGTCGGCAAGAGAGTGCTGCAGGGGAAAAGGGACTGCAATTAAACAGGAGCACTGCGAGTACAAGTACACACACAAACACCTACCTGCCAGAAATCTGAAGACCACAGACTTTCAAATACATTGCACACAGAATTAGATAATAGGGCAAAAGATGTAACAAAAAAAGAGAAGCATTAAAGGTGAATTTCAGAGACATTCAGGAGATACCAATACTGAGCTTTGGTAGATGTAGATATATATTTCTATGTTCTTTTATATTTACTAATTAACCTGGTTGCAAGTAAATATATTCAGGATCAATTAATTTAAAATAATTTAAAGATTAAATCTAATCCTTAAACAATATGATTGCAAGATCTTACAAACACTCATTTTTAATAAATGAAAGACAGGAGCTTGACCCTGGAGTTTGCCAATATTTGTTGCAGGGATTTAATCTCCAGTCCTGGACTCTGCTCAAAGAAGACAAACAAAAACAACAGGAAGCCTAATTTCACTTTAGTTGACTGAAATTAAAAAGAGCAGCCAGTCTGTTTTGGCTTACATCAGAAAATACCTCTGTGCATAAATGGCTGTTTTGTTCTTCCACAAAGACTACCTCTGCCTTTGACCAAAGGTAAACCACTTCTCAAGTTTTCCTACATATTTTCTTTACTAGGAGAGAATCTATCATAAAGAAATAGGTAGCAGAAGTCGTTCAAATTGCAGTAGAATCCCTACTCTACAAATAAACATTTTTCTTTATCTAGGGCCACTCTGCTTACATTTTAATTCAGCTTGTGTCTTCTTACATACAGTCATCTCCTTCAGCTTCTTTCAATCCTATGCCTCTAAAAAGACAGAAAAGAGCACATCTTCCTTGTATAACTGAATTATGTGGAGATCACTTAAAAACCAGGAAGCATAAAGAGGATGGAGAGTGCTACCACATTTGTTAATTGGTATGTGATAAGTGTGCAAAAGCAGACTTTCTGCAAACACCTGTCTGCAGCATCCAGCAGCTATTTAATTTCCTACTCAGTAAAACTACAACAAGAGATTAAACCCTATCCCAATCTGATCTAAAATGCATTTGGATTAAATCTGAGCAAGACTTTTCCTGTTTTCAGAGACACTTAACACAATTTAATTCCCAGGATGTATTTCCTTTCACTGCCATTTTTCATGTAGACTTTGCAACCTTTATTCATGTCCCCTAATAAAGCAATGGACCTCTAAAAGTTAGATATTCAGGCTAAAGTACCTTAAAGATAACATAGATTGGTACCTATACTTCAGAAGCAAGGAAGGTCTTGAATATTTCTCTACTGATCTGACCTAAAACAAGATAGCTCTTCACACTAAGCTTGGCTCATTTATGTCCTCTGACCATGCATGTCACAAAGCTGGGTTTCTGGTGAACTCCACAGGAAGGGTCATCTAAAAGCTTTCTTTACAGAGACTGCAGAGAGATACTCACCATTATGGGGCTATATTAAGATAAAGGTCTAAGACTTTAGACAATTAGCATTAAATGAAAGCTTTAATAAGAGTTGGAAAATATATTTCTTTCTAAAAAAAGTCACTTTGAGACAATTCACATAATAAAGGTAAAGGTATAACAGTACATTGCACAAAAATCTCACTTGAGTTATGGTTAGTTCGGTATAGAAATCAAGTTACACTGAACATGCCAACATTCAGTTGGAAATCAAAGCCAGTGGCATAACATTTTCACCAGTGTATATATTTAGAATTGTCCTCTAAAAATACTTCTTTAATAATTCTCATAACTGGTCTGTGAACATCACATTGTGCTTTTTTTTCTCTCTCTTCAGAGCAATTTGAAGAAAACAGTAAAGCACTTTGTCTTGGCTTACAAATCTACAGAGAATGAAGACAGGAAAGTGTCTGGAGCAAAATCTTATGAAAAGAGTCTGAGGGAGGGGGGATTGTTTACCCTGGAGAAAAGGAGGCTCAAGGGAGACCTCACTGGTCTCTACAACTACCTGAAAGGAGGCTGTATTGAGGGTTGGTCTCTCCTTTTATGTCTCAAGTGACAGGATGAGAGGAAACTACCATAAATTGAGCCAGGGGAGGTCCAGATTAGACATTAGAAAAAAAATTTCAGTGAAAGTGGGGTTAGGAATTGGGAGTAAGTTGCCCAAGGAAGTGGTGGACTCACCATCCCTGGAAGTGCTCAAGAGGCATCTGGATGTTGCTCTTGGGGCTGTGGTTCACAGGCGATTATGGTAGTGCTGGGCTGAGAGTTTGGCTGGATGATCTTGATGGTCTCTTGCAACTTTGATGATTCATTGAAAACTTAAGTGACCAATTTAAAGTATTAATGCTTCTTTGTATCTGCTTTCAACTTCACCTTCAAACTCCCACAAATCTGAATTGTACCAAGGGTACACAAAATGTTTCTCTTTTTTTCTGTTTCTAGTTGGGTGTATGTTTGCAGTTTCTTTACAACCTTGGGTTTCAGTTGTAGTTTTGAAAACATAGGCACTCACTGCTTTGTACCTTGCCAACTTGGCTAGGATCCATTTTATTCTGCATGGTGACTGAATATATGAGACATATATAAACTGTGCCTGCTTATATCCAGAAAACGACATCAAATCTTTAAAGAAAGAAAGTAACAGGTAAATAGAATACAACATCTTACTCACAGATGCACCCTTTGTATGCTAATATACCAGCAAAATTTTATCTCTTTTCATATTCAAAATCATTCTTTTTAGAGATGGGTCAAAACAAACTGCCACATTTCCGTATGCCTGAGTTTTGCAATTGAAGACTACTCTACTACTTCATTAGAGTAGGGAAATTCTTTTTTAAAACTCAATTAATAGTGCAATTGGTGCAATTTTTGCATGTGCTTATACATTTCTTACCACACAAGAATAATCATTGATTTTCCAGTTCTCTCTGCAAGGAAACAGGAAAGCACAAAGATACCCTTGCCACTTCTTTGGGAACATGAAATATCACATGAATTGCTTTTCCCTTAGAATCAGAATCACAGAATATTCTGAGTTGGAAGGGACCCACAAGGATCATCGAGTCCAACTCTCAAGTGAGTGGCCCATAAGGGGATGAAGATGAAACCCATGACCTTGGAGTTATTAGCACCATGCTCTCACAGCTGAGCTCATCTCAGTGGCAACAAGCCTCTCTTTTACTGTCTTCTGCATAGTTTGTGGCCAGCAGGATCTATCTACTTTACTGTATTAATCTGGCTTTTCACATTTGATTGCTACTTTTAGTTATGAACTAAACAAGCACAGTTTCAAACAGAAACAAATAACAAAACAGAAATTTTAAGTTGCAAGATAGCATGAAATGCCCAGTACTTAACTCAACCCCAAATTTCTTAGGTTTTAGACCTCAAAACTAACATTCTCATGGACTGTGGTATTTTTCAAAATCTACAGCAAAATGACACAAAGTTACCGTGTTATTTGAAAAAAAATCAAATTCTGCATGCATGAAAAGTTGTTATTAAAGTAGCCTGTATCTATCATTACTAACTCTGCTAATTATTAGCATTAGTAAAAAAAAAAAAAAATCCACAGTGTAATTTCTGAAAAATAAATGGGAAGATTCTACATCTTGATGGAGCTTCATTTAATAAAGCCCTTTGGATCTACAGACAGCAAATAATTTGTACCAGTCTCACTGGTAGCCTGGTGGGATGCAGTGGTGAATGGGGATGCAGACTGCCCTGCAGTGACACACATGTTCACAAAGTAGAAAGCAGCAGTACACACCCAAGCAGGTCTCCTGTGGCATGCTTTAATTCAAATTATTATCCCAGCTTAAATAATAATAAATTATTATTTAAGGGATTCAAAAACAAAGAAACAAACAAAAAAGCAGAAGTTTGGTTTGAAATACAAAATTGCATTAGTCTGTCTTCATCTATTGGGCCACATCAAATGCAGCATTATCAGAAGGTCAAGGGAGGTGATCCTCTTGCTCTACTCTGTTCTTCTGAGAACCCATCTGAAGTGCTGCACCCAGTTCTTTTGCTCCCAAAATAAGAAAGACATGAAACTGTTGGAGAGAATTCAGAGCAGGGGCACAAAATTGGTAAGAGAACTGGAGTACCTCCTCTATGAAGACAGCTGGAGAAAGTCAGAGCAGTTCAGCCTGGAAAAGAGAAGGTTGAGTGGACACCCCACAGGAACCTTCCAGTATCTCAAGTGGCCTACAGGGAAACCAGAGAGGGGTCCTTCATCAGGAACTGTAGTGATAGGACAAGGAGCAACAGGTGCAACCTGAAAGGGGGGAAATTTAGGATATATATATATATATATGTGTGTGTGTGTGTGTGTGTGTACATATATATATATATATATATATATATATATATATATATATATATATAAGAATTTATTATCTGCTTAGAGGGTGTTGAGGCACTGAAACAGGTTGTCCAGAGCAGGTGTGGATGCCCCATCCCTGGAAGTGTTCAAAGCCAGGCTGGATGGGGCACTGAGCAACCTGGTCTAGTGGAAAGTGTCTCTGGTCATGAAAGGGGTTTAGAACTAGATGATCTTTAGAGCCCCT
Source organism: Chloebia gouldiae (assembly GCA_003676055.1). NCBI lineage: Eukaryota > Metazoa > Chordata > Aves > Passeriformes > Passeridae > Chloebia > Chloebia gouldiae. The sequence continues at coordinate 14,514,606 of QUSF01000002.1, read as the reverse complement.
TTCAATCCTAACCACTCTATGTTTCTATGACTTGCAACAGCAGTGGTATGTGAAACTCCAGGAATGAGGTTCACTGCATCCAGCAAGGTTCTGCTGCTTCAGTGTGGAATGAAACTTTGGTCTTTGTATATTAAGCAGATTCAAATCCATTATATGGGGAAATTCTTAAGAAAAATTTGAATCTTCTAAGTATTACTACCTCTGTATTCAAAGAAGTTGACACTTTTAAATAACTAAACCTGAGAATTTCCTAAAATCCATCTACAGTACCGAAATGAGCTGTCCATAGTCAAAATCTCTTGGGTCAGTAGCCAAAGCAGCCTATTAGACCTGCATGCATTTAAAATGTCAGGATTTAACATTCATTGTAGCATTGGTCATTCAGTCTACTTTAATGCCTTTCTGGCATCTAAATGATGCACATTTAGCCTGCTCTGTGTGGGGCTGATTTTCACCTCAGTGCATAAAACACTTAATTATAAAACATGTCAAGTTTCCAAACAAGAATAAGAAGCTCTCCAGAAATACCTTAGGACTGATTTTGAAGCACTCTAGCAAAGAAAACAAAAAGTGAACAGCATCTGTCTAACTCAGAAGGAGGAAATGGGAGAAGATTATGCAGGTACCACAACAAAAGAGATGTTTAAAGAGGGATTTGAAGGGGAATAATAGAGAAATCCAAGATAATATTAGGATAGTGCTTTCAAAAGGAAGGAGGAGAACAGAAGAAAATGCCTATATGCTTCCATATAGGCAAGACTTACAGTGAGTCTGGAGGAAAGAATCAGCTCACTAATAAACCTGAGATGACAGAGAAGAAGAGTGTATTTTATGAAAGACTTTCAAAGCACAGTGATGCATGTTAATGTGATGCAGAAAAGGTCAGTGACAAAAGCAAAGAGGCAGGTGACTATTAACTGAAGCTGCAGTGGTCATAGAAAGTTTTGATGTTCAACTGCACCCTCTTATTCCCATTTCTTAAGAGGAAAATATTGTATTAAGTACAAGGAAGAAGCAGTATAACACAGTTAAAAAGAGACACTTTAAAATTCAAATCTGAGAAAGAAAAACCATGAAAGAGGATTCCATAGGGTGCCTCCATTCTGATGGAGGTGAAAGAAGCAGAAGTCAAATGAAGGAAGACTTAGCAAATAGTCTGCATAAGCTGCTGTTCTGGCAGATCCCCACTTCAAAACAGGGACTGAATAATGGGGAAATGAAGTCCAGAGAGGCTCGTTAACACAAGTACCAAAGAGAAGAGACATCTGCAGCACAGATAACTCTAAGGACATTGGGATCCTGCTTGGGGAAGAACTAGCATAACCCAAGGGTTCCGTTTCCTTAGAGACTCCAGGCTTTAACATAACAGATTAATTTTAAGTGATACTGATACACTCGAGCTAATGCTGCTAGGGAAACAAAAGCCAAGCTCTTTTCCAAACATCTGTGGGATGCATATGTGCACATGCGAAAGGATGAACATCATTGAATGCTTCACTTTTTGCCTTTAATTGCATAATTTATCTAATATATTCAATATATCCTCTGTATTTCCTCACTGAATGACATTGCAGCTTAGCTATAAAGGTAAAAGTGTGATGAATTTGTATGCACATCAACCACCTCACCTTTATTAATATCTGTTGGTGACTGCCATGTGATTCTCAGGACCTGAGTTCTTTCTAATTTACTGTATTGTACTGACAATTTCTTATGATTTCTTGCACAAGGTTTTTTTTTTTCCTAAGGAAGCAGTAATAAATAAATAAAAATAAATTTTGAGGCTGTGATCTTGCCTGTCATCCAAAGTATGTTCACACACTGAAGAAGAACATGGCATGCAGCCCACACCCCGCTCCTTTCTATCAGTATCTGAACTAGCCTAGCTATAGTTTAAAGATAAAGCATCCCTATGCTTCACTACAGTGTCTCATCACAATTTGTACTGCCATAGCAATACAGATCTATCCGAGTTGTGTCTCTGTTTGGAACTCCCAGTCTAGCTATAAGCTTGCCAACATTTTGGTTGATCTCCTCTGAGGATATTTAATTCAATTAGTATATGGTGGCTGGTATTTCACAGGTGAGATGAAAGATAAATCATGCACTCTGGCATCTGTGTATTGAAGATTTCTTTTTACACAGATTGGAAAGTGTGATATGGACTGAACTAATAAAAGATTACTTGAATTTAGAAAAGAGCTAAAAAAAACAATAGACTCTTTCTTGCAAAAAAGACAAAATTCCTTTTCTCTCTATAGAGTCCAAGAGTGTGTGTATGTGTCCACACACCTTTCTTCTCCTCCAGCATTTTCTTGCCTTTGACACTTGAATCTGGAAAGACATTGAGTTGTTGGGGTTTTTTTTGTTTTTAAGCAGTTACTATTCCTATTCTCCATTCATTTTTTAGCAACCTACATAATAAAAGGCTTATTTATCATTCTATATGAAAAATAAGAATTGGTGTTTCAATACTTCTCTGTATTGAACTGCATCTTTTTCTACCCATTTGGACATAATTTCTCCTGCTAAGCACTTTAGAGAGTTACTGAGCTACAGATTTTTTTTTTCCTGAATTAAGGCCTAATTCATTACTAAATACTGTTATGATTATGAAAAGTAATGATATTTGGTATTATAATTAGGCAGCTTGAATAAGTTTCAGTTTCAGTATGTTGCAGAACTGAGGAGAAAATGATGGTTCAAACACAATAAATATTGTTTCAGACAATATTTAAAGTCAGGAAATAAATGCACAAACAGAATTTACCTTATTTCACACTTTTTACCCAAGATTCTATTTTAAAGAAAGTAAACACAATTAACTGTTAGGTTAACTCCCATAGAATATTGTTTCATTCTGTAGCCAGCGATACATGCCATGCCAGGTTAGTACCAAAAAATTATTGGAAAAACCCAGTTCAGAAGTAATCCATATATACCAAGTGCAGATCAAGAACTGCCTTTTGCAGGCAAAAAAGGAGGGTGTATCACTGTAGCAGCGTGCAGCAGCAGTGACACGATTGTGATCCAGAGAGGCCACCACCAACAGCAGGGAAAACAGACGAGACAAGTTTTTTTGTGTAGTATGAGAGTCTATTTTATTCCCCCCACCCACCCCGAGCAGGGGGAGGGGGCCCGGGAGCCTGGGCAGGGCCCAGCGAGCCCAGAGAGAGCAGAGAGGGAGCAGCCCCAGGGCCACGGGGTTTTATCAGGTGTCCCACAGGAGGAGTCCTAAAATCAGATTACAGCCTCCTCAGAACGGGAAGGCTCCACATATCACCCTTGGAAAAAGGGGCAGGCCTCTCAGGAAGTGTTTAAGGATGTTGTTGGGTCATGAAGAAATAAAATTAGAGAGGCAAAATGTCAATTAGCACTTAATCTGGCCACTTCTTTAATGGATAATAAAAAATGTTTTTATAAATACATTAACAGCAAAACAAGGAGCAAGGAAAATCTCCACTATTTATTGGCTACAGGAGGGAATATAGTCACTAAAGATAAGGAAAAGGCTGAGGTACATAACACAGGTGGTCCTCAGAACAACTGGCCTCCTGAGCTGGCAGACAGGGATGGAGAGCAGAACAGCCCCCCTGTAATCCAGGATGAAGCAGTTAGTGAACTGCTGACACTTAGATGCTCACAAGTCTATGGAAACATAGGATAGGATCCATTCTAGGATGATGAGGGAGCTGGTGGAAGAGCTCACCAAACCACTCCCCATCATTTATCGGCAGTTCTGGGTAACCAGGAAGGTCCCAGATGACTGGAACCTGGACAAGTGATATTTATCCACAAGAAGGGCTGGAAGGAGGATCCAGGAAATTTAAATCCTGACAAGGTTATGGAACAGATCATCTGGAGTGGCATCACACGGCACCCACAGGATGGCCAGGGTATCAGACCCAGCCAGCACAGATTCACAAGGGGCAGGTCCTGTCTGACAAACCTGATCTCCTTTCATGACCCGGTGACCCCTCTGGTGGATGTGGAGAAGGCTGTTGATGCTGTCTGCCTGGACTCCAGCACAGCCTTTGACACTGTCTCCCACAGCACAGCCCTGGAAAAGCTGGCAGCCCATGGCTTGCACTGGAGCACTCTGCTGGGTTAAGAACTGGCTGGATGGCCAGGCCTAGGGAGTAGTAGTGGATGGTGCCAGTTCAGGTGGTGGCCAGTCACTGGTGATGTCCTCCAGGAATCAGAGTACGGCCCAGTCCTGTTTAATACCTTTATCATCAATCTGGATGAGGGGATCAAGTCTTTCATTAGTAAATTTGCAGATGACACCAAGCTGGGCACAAGTGCCAATCTGCTCCCTCTGCAGGGAGCTGGACAGGCTGGATCAAAGGGCTGAATTCAACAATATGAAGTTTAACAAGTCCAAGTTCCAGAACCTGCACTTTTGTCACAACAATCCTCTGCAGCATTACAGGGTGGGGATTGAGTGGCTGGACAGTGGCCAGGCGAAAAGAGACCCAGGGCTACTGACCGACAGCAGCTGAACAAGAGCCAGCAGTGAGCCCAGGTGGCCAAGAAGACCAAAGGCATCTTGGCCTCTATCAGGAACAGTGTGGCCAGCAGGAGCAAGGAAGTAATTTTTCCCCTGTACTTGGCACTGGTGAAGCCACACCTTGAGTTCTGTGTCCAGTTCTGGGCCTCCAAATTTAGTAAGAATGTTATGATACTGGAGCATGTCCAGAGAAGGGCAATGAGGCTGGTGAATGGTCTGGAGCACAAGATTTAAGAGAAGTGGTTGAGGAAGATGGTGTTATTTAGCCTGGAGAAGAAGAAACTCAGGGGAGACCTTATCACTGTCTACAACTGCCTGAAAGAAGGCTGTGGCCAGGCGGGGTCAGTCTCTTCTCCCAGGCAAACAGTGACAGGACAAGGTGACACAGTCTTAAGCTGCACTAGGGGAGATTTAAGTTGGACATAAAGAATTTCCTCACTGAAGGGGTGATTGGGCATTGGAATGGGCTGCCCAGGGAGGTGGGGGAGTCACAATCCCTGGACTTGTTTAAGAAAACACTGGATGTGGTGTGCCATGGTCAAATTGACAAGGTAGTGTTAGGTCATAGGTTGGACTCAATGATCTCAAAAGTCTTTTCCAACCTAATTGATTCTGTGACTCTATAATGCTGCAATGAAATTCCCACAAGGATTGCAAAGCTACAAGCTTTTACAGCAACAAAAGGATATACATAATGCTTCTGTCATACCTACTACTTCTCATGTGCTGAAAACATTGTTAAGACTTACTTCAGCAAACAATGTGTAAAATTAGTAACCTGTATGATTTTGCATTTTGTTGCTAAAAGTGATGCCTTTCAAGTAGATTAAGTAAAGATTTTATCTCATTCTCACTGAAATATCGTGAGATCATAGTTCCTAAAGGTTGAAGTCATATTTATAAACAAGGTAGAACAATTCTACAGAACAGGAAATGGGGCAAATGCTCAGTTTCAACCTGACAGATACAGATCCCTATCTCCTTGTTAATTCTAATAAATATTGCATGATTCATGTTTTCTAGCAAATAATGAGGAATTTTTAGACCCAAGACTTCATTTGATCCCTGAAGTTTTGAATTTCAAAAATTGCAGGACATTTACAATTAAAACTGGAAAAACTGAAGATATGTTTTTTAAAAAAAGAAGGAAAAGAACTTGATTTTTTTATTCCATGCAGATATCACATCTGATCTTCAGAATTAATTTTGTGCTACAGAGAATCAGCCTGAGTGGCAGGTATAGGGAATGTAGGCAATTCAGTCTTTATTACTGAATCATCAAAGTCCCTGAAAAGTCCATAGTTTGAACTGAATTCAGTTGCCTACAAGTCATATAAGAAATATAGACAATCCTAATTTTCTTTCGTAATAAATAAATAAAAAAATGAATAGCCAAAAAAAGCTCAGTCTATCCAACTGTATTCTTTTAGGTTCAGCTTGGGTCTCCCTGTCTGACTTTCCCTTAACAATTCCCTTACTCACTCAGTCAATACAGAAAAAAAAAATATAAACAAAGCAAATGTGTTTATGCACAAGTTAACCAAATGTTCATGTCATTCCTGTTAGAATGTCAGCATTTACTGAAATTGTTGATACGTGTATGTGTGTAAGACAGACAATATCGCTAAATACATGATTGATATTTGGTAAGTAGGGCAGGTAGTGAAACTGGAACAGACACTCTGCTCTCATTTTCAATCTGGGCAATACCAGGAGAATTAGAAGGGTTAAGAGATGGTTAAATTAGGGCAGAATTTGACCCAAGAATGTTAGAAAGCTGAAACTGTAATCAACATTTTGTTGATTACAGCTTTAAACAGAGTCTTTATAGAACACCACAGTGTCAATCCACAAAGTCAATTACCTGTATGCTCACTTTAAATTTAAATGCAACATTGCAAGAGCACTGTGAAGCAGCTAGAACTTGCAATATTTTTTCCCAGACTCAACCTTTTCTTGTATTTTTTGTACTGCATAACACCTAAAGACACATAAGGCAAGTAGTAAAGTCGCATGGGTGGAGCCCCTAGCTCTCCTAAAAGAACAAGTTTGACAACCCTGCTCCAAATAAGGTGAATTAATGAAAACTATCATAGTACCAGAGCTCCTCCTGGAATTTAAAAAAGGATCCACACTTCATCTGCAATTTCGTAAGGCTTAAAAGAGCAAAAGCTAGGATTACAGATATTTTTCCTTCCTTTTTTTTTTTTTTCTGTTCCTGTAATGTGTTCACAACAATCTTCTCAAGCCAGAGCACAGAAAACTCCCTCTTCTAAAGCCTCCTCCCACTTCTCACTTCCAAACAGGCATGCTGGAATGGATTTTCTCCTCCCTCTCTGGCATGATACATTTACTAAAATACAATGCCAAAACTGTTCCCATCATTCCCTTTTTCTGGTGTTACTGTGGGCCCTATGAGATCAGGTGCAGAGAAGGCTCAACTTCTAACTTGTACATCTTCTTGGGAGAGAAGAGGGAGGTCATTAAAGAAGACGGGAGAAAAAGGCTTCCAATGCAAAAGTAAGCCAGATAGGAAAATGGTGGGAAGACAGGAAATCAGAGGGCAGGGGAGAAAGAAAAAAATGCCCAAATGCTGTCTACACACACAAATACACACACACACACACACATATGATTAATAGGCTAAGGGTCTATTAATTGAGGTGAACAGCTAATCCCAGTTCTTAAGCTTCTACTACATATCTTAACATGAAAACTTAGCTGATGGAACAGATTTGCTTTTCTGATTATATACCACTCTTCATAAACTGTTGTACGTTTTGGCATCGCTAGCTGTACATAATGTAATACTTAACCCACTCCTGGGGCACATAATCTCAGTTTATTTTCTTGGGATCAAATCTTTCCTGATCCAATCTAAGAAGTACTTCATTATCAGTCATGACTGGGTATAACAAAAAAGCAAGTACACATTCTAGGAGGTACGGCCCATGAAAGCTTTTGAATTTTCTGGGAGTGAGAGAACACAAGTTGTTACTGAGAACACAAGTTGTTCACCTTGTGTTCTCAGTAAATTATATATTTGCCTCGATACAGGGAAAATAGGCTTTTAGAGGCACTTCTAAATTCTTCAAAAATGGAGCATTGAAAATGCAGCTGGATTCTTCACCACAGAAGAGCAGTAGTACCTGGCAGTTTGCACAATTCTGGGTCATGGTACGGATTTCATTTGGCTTCCTCTACCTGTAGTCCATGGAATTATATGCAGGAACATCTTTCCTCAGCCTGAATCACACAAGATCACTGTGGTATCCCATACAGACACAATATATGACTGCAATAGTGTTTGCTTGTGAACTCAGGTATTTCATGAGTCTTACAAAAGCACTGAAAAACTCAGCAATCTGTGTTCCACATTTTGCCTGGATATGATACATATCCTTTTCTTTTCTCCTGGCATGACACTAAGATTACTGTTGCTTGACAAAGAAACCAGTGACTGACACGGCAGGTTCCACAGTCTTTCATAGAAGTCTCTTCAAACTGAAATAATTTCTTGTACTGCATTTTTGAACTCAGCCCATAGCTGAGCAACACAATGTCCTTTTAACTTTGCATCCTGGTTCAGCACATTTTGTATGGTGTGCCTTGGCTCTGAGCAAAATTGAACTTATACTTGAGTCTGGGAAAATGGATAATTTTGGCAGCACTGTGCTTCACCAGACAATTCAGAAGCTGCCTTACTTTGCCAGGGCTTTTTCAATATTGTAACATTTCACTCCTCTCACACAGTTTATTAAGCAATAATACTGATCAAATAGTAAAATAATATTCTCTTTCATTGCTATTTCAAAACTTGATTTCTGCTTATGTGTTTATTCTCCTTTCAGGCATGTCATACCTTGTAATGAAGGTACACGTTTCTTACCATGAATACAAGTCAACCTTCAAAACATATTTTGAATTAATAAACTTGAGTGATTGCAATTAGGACACCTATACTCTGCTGCATCTGTTAAGAGATACATGCCATGCAAATTATGCATGTACAAGGGATTCCCCTAATACAGGATGTATTTCATCTTTCTTTGCCTGATTTTATAAACAGCTCAGAGCAGATAACACAGCCAAAAAAAAAATGCCAGCAGGCAGTCATATATTCCAATGAATAAATGGTATATCTTACTTGAATAAGTGCTACTGGCCAAGAAATGTTTGCTAACATCAAACAACAAAATTTTTGAAGGCAAACAATCAGCTGGCCAATGTAGTAAGAAATTCACTGAATAAAGTATTTACCAAAAATTATTCTCTAGCACAAATAAATTGTTCAATTCTGATCTCTAAAATTTGTGGAATTCTGTATTCCACAGCTATATGAAGTTACTAATAATTGCAATTTATATTGATAACCAACTCTGAATCACCCCAATCTGGTTTGCTCCAATACAGAACAGCAATTTGGAAAAAAACCTGAAGAGATAAAAGAGTCTATAATCTATCCACTTTTAACAATTTCTCCATTGTCACAAACACACAGAATCTCCAAATACTACCTTTTATATTCAGTTCTTTGATTTAGCTTAAACCTATGTAAAATCATGAGATGGCAGAAGCTCTCTATTGTCTGTGCCCATGAGAGGTCACATTGCTTATTCCACAAATGCATGAAACAGCTGCAATCTGTGAATTATGAACAGGTCCAAGGATTTGAAAAAAGTGTTTGGATTACTAATATGCAGGTTTTATTTCTTCCAAGTTGAGAGATGTGTACACTGTGCACACACACACTAATAAGTTCCTCTATGACAGGCATTCCACACATCATTGCATGCTTCTAAATAGTAAACACAGGTTGGAGTGACATGACCTTGTTGCTTGGTTCTGCAATACTTTACAGTACTTTAAAAAAAATGGGATTGTTCCTGGCATGTACATTGTGGCTGTGATAAGTGGTTAAAATATACCAATAGCTACAGACATAAAAATACTCTATTAAAACAAAACTGCATATTACTTTAAAATCTCTATTATAAAGCTACCAGCAGACCACCATCAAAAACTCATTAAGAATATTATTCCAGCACCTCCCTTAAAACTACTTCACCCAGTTCATATTCCATCCCTGTAGTTTCACCTCACTGTGAAGCTAAGCAATCCTACTGCAAGATAAGTAGCAATTTTTCAGTAAATGAATATTCAAAATTATAAATTTATGGCATTAAATTGCAAAACTCATATTACCATTTTATAATTCAATCAAGGTACATGCAATATAGTTAACAACTGAGAAATGACCATAGAAAAAAGTAGCATGTTACTAGGCAGTAAAAAAAAAGCTTTAATTCATTTATCAACCTGAATATTCAATATCTATATACTGAACTCATTCTAGTATGGGATCTAAGCCTTTGGGAAGTATCTTTCCAGTTATGTGACCCTTAGGGATTCCTAATCTAGTCATAGATTTTGTCCCTCAGCCTACATCAACTTTCAAAACCAGGGCTGGAGTGCCTTTAAGGGGAAGGAAAACAAGTGGTTAAGTTACCTATAAAATCTGCCATTTGTGTGGGTTTCTCAGCTCTAAAAAAGGTACAGTATTCTGAAGAAAATATATTTGCATACACATTTATACAAACACATAGTTTCCTCACACTGTGTAATCAAAAAATGAACAAAAGCCCCCAGGCTCAGTGCTATTCCAGATATGCAATGGGAGGAGCCCTTTGGAAGCTCTGGTTTCAGAAGAGAGCAATGAGATAATAAGGCAGCTCTTTCCACCCAGTCTCACCCACAGCCGTGCCTAGATACCAAGATACATGTTTAGTACCAAATTGCACAGATTGGTGTAGTGATGTGGAGCAGATCCTTGATCCAGAATAAAGATGTTGGAGACAGGCTTGGCAATCAAATGGCAGTGGCAGGAAATTGTACAGATGCAGGCACGGCAGTGAAAGGTTGCTCTCTTCACTCTTCTCAGACACTGTCTGACCCCAGAACATGGGGAGGCTTTTGGTGTGCTTCTGCACCTGTCAGGGCAACATGCAGAAGTTCATGCAAGCATCTCTTTTTCAGGATCAAGCTGGTCATGTATTTTTATTCCCCTAGCTTGCTGGGCTTGCAGATGATGTGGCCAATGATGTAGCCTTAAAGAGCAAGTTTGGGCAGCTGGGGTAGAAATCTAAGTCTTACTATTAACATTATTATGATGCATTAACACATATGCCTGGCTTTTCTTAGAGGGACACCATAAGGTACACATAGCTTGGGCCTCTTTCTATATGAAAGTCATTGAGGAGCAAGTCCAGACAAGGGCAAAGGTGCTGGTGAACCATCTGGAACACAAGTTCTGTGAGGAGAGGCTGAGGGAGCTGGGGTTATTTAGTGTGGAGAAAAGGAGGTCTAAGGGGGACTTTATTGCTCTCCATGATTACTTGAAATTTAGTCATGTAGAGGCACCCTCTTCTCCCAGGTAACATGCAACTAGACAAGAGGAAACAGCCTCAGATTGCGCAAGAGGGGGTTTTGACTTGATATCAGGAAAATTTGATTCCATTGAAAGGATTATCAAGCCCTGGAACAGGCTGCACAAGGAAATGGTAGTATATATGTATATATAAAGACAGTTGGACCTTACACAGATCAACCTTCTGCTGATGGTAAACTGTATGTAAATTAATCTGTAAAGCAGCCTCAACACAATCAAAATACAGATGAAATCTAGTTAGCAACTAACAAATTACTCATGTCTGAATTACCTGAAATTCCACAGGATCCAGCTAGGCACTCTAAGCCCTTTGTTCCTCTACTCTATCCTTCATAAGCACATTTAAATATTGACTTTAAATGAAACTAGGGACTAAACTGTAAAAAGACAAGTTTCTGACTTAAGACTGTGTCCTCTTTCACAGGTTAGGAAGCTATGGCAGCACAAAGACCTGGCTCAAAACTTCCATTGCATTTAATTTGGAGAGGTAAAGAGTTCTGAACACTACACAGAGATTTAAATCCTCATGTGCACCCACAGGCAAAATTTTGTGTGGGTAGATGAAAGCAAACTCTCTTACGTAATTCCTTGCCTACGTGACGTTCTCACAGCACTCTTTAAAAGCAAAAGTAACAATTTTTTGCTCCTGAGTTTCCTTCCTACAACCTAAATTGCTCCTGCTTATTCCTCCCAGCTGGCATTAACTGTTTTTGAGCTCTGAATTTCGATTCACCCAGGGCAGCACTCAGCTCACCAAGCATATTCACCTGTGCTTTTTGGCAGGATTCAGTTCTAAGCTGGTGTCTGACACAGCGGATCAGCATATTAACACATGAACCCTGCTCTCACTATGGTGTGATTTCCAGCCTCTGTCTCACAGGCAGTTTGCAGACTCTGTTGTTCCAGATAAAAGGTGCTGTTCTTCGGAGAGATTACACTGAAGCAAAGGGAGCAGCTCTCCAAACTAAAACTGCAGAGTGGCACACAGAGCATCTTTTTAAAGATATACAAAGGAGTTATGAACCTAAATCCTGGAAGATCAAAGACAAAGACTGAGTTGCATTCAGTTATCAAATGCTTTTCTACATATAAGCAACATTCTAATTCTAATTAATTTCACACCTTTAAATACAATAACAAATCTTTCAAACCAACATTTTGCATTAATTTTGTATTTTATTTTTGTTTAGCAAATTATGTTTACTGTGTTTAGACATGGTATTTTTCCTGTACATTAGGTGGGTTAAATATATTGTAGTGTGAAAAAGGAATCTTTCTGAATGTATTTTAGTGAAGACTTATTTATGTAACTTTACAGGTCTGTTTAGGAAATTAATTTCCAAGAAAAAAATTGTTATTGCTTTCAATCCCATAACTGCAATGCATCTTATATCAGTTCTAGCTAAGCTACCTTCCCTTTCATTTGAATGAAAGAAGTTAGGAATGTAACAAAATTTCTTATTCTCCAGGTTGACTTCAGTGGTATGCACCAGCAGACCTAACAGTGCCCAAGCAAACACACGAGCTTGTAAGTCCAGAAAGTATTTTTTCTATATTGCATTAAATGGAAAACTATTACTTGTTTTCTTTCTAATGCAGATGGCAAGAAGCCAGGTGCTATAGAAAATAAAGGCTTAATAGGAGAGACAGAAGGAATTTGTTAGATGAAACAATGGGTAGTAAAAGGTGTTAATTACTGTAACACACCAGCTCTTTTTTTTTTTCCCTCATGTTTTAATTACTCTCTGGTAAATAATTCCTTTCCTAAACTTGTTTTTTATCATCCTATCTCTATTTCTCATTTAGGTATTAATCGATTACTCTGTTTTTTGTCTGAGGACCAGCACTCTACCATTCTGTCCTTATCACATTTCTTTTTCAGTTCAGAAGTCAGCAGGATTGCTGATCCAAGCAACTTTGAAAGGTGACTGATGACCATTTTATATGAATGACATTTGGCTTTAATGAGGGGAGTTATATGCACTGCAAAATAAATAACCCACAAAAATAATTGTGCATGGTATATTAAGAACTCCAATATTGTTTTCAAAACAATGTTATGTGATTTGAATGTAGGCATTGGGATAACAGGACATGGCCACCTGGGTGCTGTCTATGCCACAGGCCTTTCTTCCTCATTACTACATTTATGGTCACTTCAGAACAGACCATTGCAGATGTGAACAAAACCCATTAAACTAAACGGGCCAGATGTTGTTCCAGTGTCCTTCAGGGAGCAATTGTCTTATGGTAGGGCAAATAGGAAATGTCTAACAGAAATCTCTGCACACAGGCCTGAGAGGGTGCCGACTTTTGAGTTCACCTTTCAGGATAGCACCTGCTTGAACTGCAGATCTTAAGGAACTGAATGAGGAGACAACTCATAGTGGTATCACTCGGATACCAAACACACATTTAAGCAGACAGGTGAAAAATCTTTTTATATGCACATTTCAAATATATTCCTTGCCATTTCTCTGTGCACATCTGTGTAACAAGAGGTTTCTTGTTTGTTCTAAGCAATAGCAGAAATCAAGAACAACTAAAGTGAAGCCAGTGTGGTTACACAGTGCACAGCTCTGTAAGGGGCCTAAGGGTGCTCACTCAGGAACTGACTCAATGTGAGTGTCAAGTAAAGCACTCCATCAGGACTTATGAAGAGATGCTGACAGCAACTGCATTTGTGCACTTCTTCAAGCCTCCAAACTACATCTTCCTTACTGCTAAACTACAACATAATCTTTGCACTATTTCCAAATCCCCTGATATAGACAAGAAACAGCTTTTATTTCTTCCTGTAACCAAGTCCCTAATCAGACTACTTCCTCATTTTAAGAATGAAAACTAGGCTGCTTATGCAATTCCCATTTTTAGACTTTTTTCTTTAACTGTGATCAGTATTTATGAGGGTCCAAATACGAATGAGATTATTAGTCTTCTTCAAAATTCATTTAATCAAGTGTATGTCTGCATATACCAATTTCTGTATCTCTCATCTCCACACAGAAGAATGATATAGTATAAAACATAATAGCTCTCTAACATAATTCTTACAGTACATAATTCTTGTGCACAGGCACCTTATGCAGGCTCTTTCCAACAAGGTAAAAAAAAGGAAATCCTTTAGACATAAACACATTTAATAATGCTATAAGGCTAAAAAAATGTAAGAGATTTTGAAAATATAGTAGCAAGAATTAGGAGGAAAAAAGTGAAAAGAAGAGCAATGGGGCACTCATTTGAGTGATCAGATGGCTCCAGTGATGAAATTAAATTAACAACTTTTAAAGTTCATCATATGCTGAAGTGATAAATGGGAAGGTTTAGCATAGAGATTAGATGTGTAACAGGAGCAGGAGAATATTTAGATGTAAACAAGACAGCACCTGTGACCTGTCCCTATCTGTCATTAGAAAAGGAGAGGGACAATATCCCGAAGTAAAAACAACTCAAGTAACTTGTCAGGAAAAAAAAAATGGAGGGAGAAGGTCAGAGAACAGAAAACACAAGCAGAGGCACTCTGGGAAGGAACAGAGGCAGAGCTGGATTTGGGAGAGATCAGGTGAATTAGCCAATGAAGGTGACACAGGATGTGGTGATACAGTCTTGTCTCCTGGAACAAGACAGGAGTCTTGCCACAGCAGTCTGAAAACCTAGACAGTGTGCAAGTAGGCAGCTGAATTAATAATGAAGCTTTTAATCAAATAGAAGTAACCAGAAGATATATATTGTCTTATAGCTCAATGCAAACCCAGCCAAGGGAGACAGCATGCCTATTATTTGGCTACTTTTAAGGATAGATATGGATCAGAGGCCCTTCCTATTGTGAAGACAGGTTATAGATACAAATTAACCCACAAGTATCCCATAAAACTCCTGGGAAGCTGGTCCAGAGACCTACAGATCTCCTAGTCTGAAATCCTCTTATCACTCCCAATTAACTCTTGTGCTAGTACTAGCCTTTAGCTTAAATAGCTCTTCCCCCTGCTGCATGTGTCTATCTATACTGCAGTGTATTCAGCAAAGCAAATGCACTGACAAGCACCAGCTGCTGTGCAAGCAAAGGTCCTTGCAGGTTCCAGCGAGGAATGTCAGAACCAGAACAATCATTTTTTAGTTCTTCCAGTTCAGCATGTCAGTAAGGGGGCCTATGGTACAGAGTTTCAAACATGTGAGAAACCAAGTGCTCTGAGACAATGTCTGACAGCTGATCTGTTCCCTGAGAACTGATGCACTCAAGTTAGCAGTTTCTCTAATATACAATGTGAGACACAAAAGGCAGGGCACTTTAAGTGAGACGCTGCTGTTAATTTAGAATGGCTTTGCTAGTTTAGTTCATTAACTTCTAAGTCATGCCACAAAACCCTTTTATCCTTTCTGACTTTTCTTGGGTGAAGAAAGAGTGAATGGGAAACTGAGAGAGACATCTAAGTTTCAAGGATCTAGGCAAAATTTCCCTCTGATTTGTAAGAGCATTTTACTGCTACCACTCACACAGTCAGTACTCTGGAAGGAGGTTTATTAATCAAACAGAAGAGATAAACATTTCTAATGAGACTAAGTCAACTACAGGAATGGAAGCCAGCACAGAGCTTATGAGGGGGGTTTTTTTGTAGTCCATCAAATTCACAGGAAAAGTGCCCACAAAGCTGCTGGACATGCTTTAAAGGCAGCTTTTGTTAAAATAAATGTATTTTCTCCCACTTTGCAATGTATGCAGTTAGCTGATTTTACAAGGATCTTCTAAAACAGCAGTGAAGACCACTCAAACCCAGTAAGTATGGCCATTGAACAGAACATCACTGAAAGACTAAATCCAAATTATTGACATTTTAGAGCTCAAAAACACTGAAACATAATAAACACAGGAAGATCTCACAGACATCTTAGAGGATAGGTGCAGTATGAGGAATCACAGCAATGACATTCCCCTATATATTGCTGGTTGATTCATGTTATCTTCTCAGTATTTATTATATTGGGTATATCCATTGCTATATTTTATCATACACTGGTGACACAACACAACCTGATATATATAAATATATATATATATATATAAAAGGCAAAACTAATAGGGAAAAAAGTTTAGATGTAGAAAATACACTTTGACTTGTTTTCACACTTTTAATGTGTGTACAACTGCATAGGCACTCATCATGTACATAAATCCTCCTCTTTTAAAAACCAAGTCCTCATCCATGTGGCTATTTATGTTACATGTTTTACTCCCTCAGATTAATCCTACAGTTTTATTCCATTCTCCTGTTCTTTCTTGACTACTAGATCCTCGAGCTATTTTCTAATATATTTTAAAGATTAAAATATTATTCTGTTAATCTAATAATCAAAGTAGGTTTTCAGTTATCTTTTGTAACCTAATAATTTTTTCATAAATAAATGTACTTCACCCAAAAAGTAAAAGATCGGCAGCACTGTCCACTCAACAATTAGTCCATGTTCTGCTGAGCATGGGTGCCTCATGTGTGTTCTGGAGGATACTACCTCAGGAGCAAGAGGCTAATTCATTCTTCATGCTTATTCACTCCTTAGCTTTTCTACTGACACCTCCAACAAGAATGCCAATTAGCACTAATCAAGGTAGTGGATTTGTGATTTGGAAACTTTCATTAGACACTGCATTAATATCATCCATGCTTTTCACAGAATACATGAAGTAACTGTCAGATTATAACTCCTAGTGTTAGCCTCACACAGAAAAAGTTTGACTTCAGCTTATGAAATGTGATTTTTTCAACCAAGGTATCTGCCTTTGTTTTTTAAAAAAAATGGAAGATTTAAAAGAGTTGTCTATGAAATGCAAAGATTTATAAAATGCACTTTAAAAATAAGCTACAGAAAACATATAAACCTGTGCCAATCACATATATTCTTTAAGCAGTACCTGTAGCATGATATTACTCTTATTATCATGGAATCAAATAGAAGTTTTCCATGTGAATAAAACAGTTCAGCCTCGTGGTCAGCAAAATTATGCAAGAAACTGCACAAGGCAAATTTTTGTCTCAGGTAGCTGGAAAAGATTAACCAAAGAGAAAGCAGACTCTCTGTGTGTTTGCATGTGTTCAGATTTCATGTTCCTTTTTCAAAAAACAAATACAGAGAAATAAAACTTTTGAAAGTATTTTTATATACATAGGTACCTATGTGACTGTCACAAAATGGGAGGGACCTTAAAGATCATGTAGTTCCAACTCCCCTGCCATGGGCAAGGATGCCACTCACTAGACCAGATTGCTTAGGGCTCCATCCAACGGGGCCTTGAACACATCCTGGAATGGGGCATTCACAAGCTCCACAACCTCTCCAGGCAATGCCTGTCTGTCTGTCTGTCTATCTATCTATCAAGCCAACCTCAGAAAAGTCTAAGATGTTTGTCAATGTTTATTTCAACAGTTGATCTGTAAACAGATCTACACGATAAAGCAGGTTGCATCTCTAACTTCAGTTATTCAAACTTGTTAGTTCTTAACCTCATTGAACCTCTAAGAACTAGACTTCAATAATATCAGATTGAACAGGGACAAAACTAACCCACAAACACAATTAATTTGCAAGTTTAATCATGTTTTATGGGCTCTGTTTCCTTTCCTTTTGCTGTTACACAGTTTCTCTAGTAAAGCCTGTTTCTTCCTCTCATTCTCTCAACCTAAAGGGCAATATTATCACGTAAATTAGAGCAGAGAACTTATCTTGGGATATTTCAGAATGCAAACTCTGAAAACTCAACCTGTATTTCCAAATGTCTGCAGCAACATTATAACCATCCCACAATGCTAGTTCTTTTAGTTTGTTAATATTTATGTATGGTTAACACTGTTCTTCAGCACAAATAACTGATCCTCTCTCTCTGATACATTACTTTCAGAAACTAAAAATTGCAACCTTTCTTAATATGATTTTAGGTTGATGACAACCACCCAATGGCTCTTGAACTCCCCCTCCTCAAAACATTGGAGAAACAAGATGAAAAGGCTCGTGAGTTGAGACAAGAACATTGAGATCACTTAAATTGCCTTTAAGGGCAAAACAGACTTAATATGGGGAAAATTAATTTCATTTATTGGGAATTAAAGATAGAATTGAATGGTGAGAAACAAAGACAAAACCTAAAATACCTTCCCTTCACCTGAACATTCTTTCCAGGCTCAACTTCACTTCTTCACTTCCTACTCTACCTCCTGTCTTCCCTGTCCCAAGGGAATCAGGAAGCAGGGATGGGATCAGTCCATAACAGCTCCTCTCTGCCACGCTTCCTCCCGCCCGTCCCTTCCTCCTAGTGTGGGTCCTTCCACAGACTGCAGAACTTCATGACAAACCTTCTCCATGTGATCTCCAAGGACCACAGATCCTTCTGGAAGTATCCACCAGCTCTGGCACGGGATCTTCCACAGGCTGCAGTATGGATATCTGCTCCACCATCATCTGCATGGGCTGCAGAGGAGTATGTTAAACCCCGGTACTTACAAGTGTTTCCTCTTCCTCCTCTCCTTTCTCTGCCCTAGGTGTTTGCAAGGTTTCTCACACTTTTTCCCCTCACTCCTCTCTGCCTATACAGTGCTCTTGCCCTTTCTTAGGTTATCACAGAGATGCTCATATCTTGGCTGATGGGCTCAGTTGTGTCCTCCAGTGGGTACATCATGGAGCCACCTGAAACCGGCACAGCAGACCCTGAACACCTTCCACAGAGGCCACCCCTGCAGCCTCCCACCAACACCTTGCCACCTACATACAATAAACATTGCTGAAGATGCTGATTGTCCTTTACAGGCCAAAGAGGGATACTTGATATGCATTATGCAGTCTTGCCCTCACTTTGGAAAGAAAGACCTGTCTCCCAAGAGAGATGGCACCACTTTACATTTGACACAGCTGGTGAGACTTCACAGAGTCTCTGCCACCATTACTCTGCTGAGTAACATTATGGTCTTAAATGAATTGTTCCTTTCTGGCTACCAAAGATCTTGGTAACATGAAAGCTGTTGAAGTCTACACAGTATTTGATTTTTCTCCTTATTTGTTGTCTAACAGATCTTCCTCACTGTGTCTTTTATACAGAGACAAAGTTACACCAACATAACTGCTAAAATCTACGTCAGCCTCTGCAATACTCCTACAGTAGCATCTGTGAGCTAAGGGCAAAAAAGATTAAACATTGTATGCTGGCCTTCTTTACAAAATACATTCTGTTAGCAAAAATAATAAAAAAAGACACACTAGAATAGCCAAAGCTTGCAGTGCTTCAATAGAGCTTCTACCACATTATTTGCATTTCTTAAATAACAGCAAACAGTGTTTGCTGTGACAAGCAGATAATCACATAAAACTAATAGGTTCCCCATAAAACCTGTAAGGTTCTCTACATAAATAGTGCTCACTACTATAATACTCATTGTTAAGCAGGTTGGGAGACATGAAAAATTAAAACAAGTGAGGTGTATGTTAATTTTCCAGTAATAATTTAATTTCTTATTCACTGAAATTTTTTAACTTCATCTAGACAGCTTTGTAACATCCTAACAAATATTTTCAGATTAAAATGCCAACCCAGATGAGGCCATACTCAGAAAACAATCCCTGGGGCAGAAAAGAGGGTCACAACATAGACTTAACCATCTGCCAAAGTGGATTTACAGTGTCTACAGTTAGCTAAGTTATTCACTGCAAATATACTCTGTGTGGAAAAATAGCCCTTTTTTTTCTGCCATGTAAACTGACCTTGACCTTACCGACAGTTTTCAGTATTCCCAAATCTTATCAGAGAGATTCTTAAAAATAATTTTATCCATGGATTGTTCTTGAAATGTACACTGTAAGGAGTAAGCAGCTGAGAGTGGTCACCCAGGTCACACAACAGCAGCTCAGTACCCTAACTAGTGAAGGAACAGAACTAACACTATGTGGCTATGGCCACCAGCCATCTGACAATAGTAATGAGAAGATGGTACAAAGAAAGTCCACCAGCAATGCGTATGTTAAATATGTTCAGAAGATACATTTGTCAAACAGTTTTGAGTAACTAAAAAATCGAGAAAAATCTGTTCATACACAACTCACGAAGAAGGAATAAGAACAAATTTGCCAAGCAAATTGTTTGCTATGCATAGATATCCCAGCTGTCCTCATTATCTTACTTATCTTGTTTAAATCTCCCTTGCACTCCTACCCTCTCGCCTGGTTTACCCAATGTCATCAAATCCTTTATCACCACAAGTTTTCTCAAAGGCACAATCATATCTCCACCTGAAAAACTCATTCTTCCACTGACACTTATTTTAGTTGTACTTTTTTTCTTTCAGATAATTTGGAATGAAATCACAAAACTGTTAAACACTTCACAAAAGCTCACAGAAATTTTCTCATTGAGTGTGTGACATTGTCATAAGTGCCAGTAAAATGGCTTATGCAAACAGATACAGGGATTCAGAATTCCTAACAAAGCAACGAAAGGTACTCAAACCTTCTGCCAGCTTACAATATTGCTGCTAAAAGGAAGAAGGATAAGCAAGTGCCATGTCCAATACCTATGCCAACTCCATCACAGTCTTCCTGTACAACTTGGGAAAACAGCACATAGGTTCCTCTCTGCAATACAGGATAAAAATACATGTCTGTCTGGAAAGAGTGTCATGAACATAAATACATTAAAGCCTGCCAGATGCATGGGAACCATAGTAATGGGATTACACTGAATACAAATAGATCACATGTGAGAAGGCATATGTGCAGAGATGTGCATGCTTACAGGGTAAATCAAAGGTGAGCGGGGGAACATGTAGGAAATTGACACTCTGTCACTCTTTAGATTTTGCTAAGAGAAGTCTAGTTATGTTGCAAAATTAGGACATTAATCCCAGCTGGAGACATCTGTCCCATGGAATAAGCAATACTGTACTGTTTAAACTTCATAAGGATTCATTGCAGCTTCCATGTTAGATATAACCAGACAGCCTTCTCTCTAATTCTTCCTACTTTTGATAAGGTTCTGGTACACTTACATTTTGAAAAGGGGGAAATGACAGTAGTGCAGGACGGTCAGACATTGTTAAAACAAGAAAAGCAGCAGGGGACAAGAAGTCAGCAGAGACAGATCATGCAGACTTTTCACCCCACTGGGACTGGAATTGCTGCAAACACTAGAGACAGAATAGAGGGCTTCACTAATTCTCAACATACAAATAGTACATGTTTTCAATTTGAAGTGATATTTGCATGCAATTTAGCTGCATCAGTTCCAATTTTGCTCTTTTTTTCCCTAGCCAGTCAGCTTTATTGTTAAAAGTCATGTTGGGGCACAAACATGTAGAGCAAAGTGCATGTGTAACTCATAAACCAGCCCTCTCTATCACCTCAGAATGCATCAAACAGCCCTTGGAGAAACAGAAGCAAATAGCATTGCCCTATTAACAGCACAGAGATGGAGGAGAAAAGAAATCACATACTAAATCTTAGATACTCATTTTAAGAGAGGGATAAATTTTTGCATTAAATGGGTACCAACAGCTTGAAAATTACAGTTCTGCTTGAAACTTTCATAACAGCTGTATTACAAATAGTCCATAAAATTACCGTGGCTACCAAAAAAATCCTAACAAAATATTTCTTTCACTTTTTTTTTTCAGATTTCTTACTTGAAGCACATGATAGAATTTATTGGACAGCCAGTCTAAAACTATTAAGGTAAGGACAGTGAGTCTTAAGTCTTTCAAAGACCAAAATATTCAGCTTGAAGATCATTAACATCCTCTCTCTGTTCAATGGGACTATTAATATTTTTCAGGACATGCTAAAATGCTATGCCATGACATTAGATTATTTTCTTTGGTACCTACATCTTTAAATTTTTCAAATGTCAAATAAAGGTAAACAGAAAAGCTTTTTTTTTAAAGACTAAATCCCCAATTAACAAAGAAAGCCACATTAAACACAAGGGAATTTATCTTTTAAACAATATGTTAAGATTTTTTTCTTCTTTTACTAACTTGACAAATCCAATTTCCACACACAGCAGATACGCTACACATGTGTATGCTTGTGAAGAGATCAGCTATCAGGTGAAACTTTGAGTGCAAGTCTTGAAAATTAACTTAATTTAGTGGCATATTTCTTATTTGACATAATGTGGGTTAGTTCATTGCTGCATTGGACCACCCCAACCCCTAAGTCATGATTAATTACTGCTCTCTTTGCAGGCTACCAAGTAGTACAGGATCACTGCTCTTCCCAAACAACCACTGCTCCCATGCAGTCGTGTCCTCTCCTGTCTGTCTGCCCATCTCTAAAGATTCTCATCATCCTCAGCTGCTTTGCCAAATCTAACCAGATCACTTGTAAGAAGCTGTGAAATAGCACAGGAGTCTCTGGCCTCTGGTCTCAGGACCAGTGAGTCTGTACCTAAAAGCTTCCTCTAGAGGCCACTGTCTGCCCTATCATCCATATCAAAAGGTCAGATACCTTTCCCTCGCTGCATTCAATGAACACACCAGGAATACGCCTTCCTCCCAGTTCCCTTAGGACTTGGCTCATCGCTGTGGACTCCTAACACGAGTCAATGGCCCCAGTGGTCTGCTGCCAGAGTCAAAAATGTAAATGTTAACACTCAGCCAATTCTTGTTTTCTATCAATACTGATATTCTTTGGTAAATTCAACATAAACTCTTCTTTTTATGACAATCCTGTTTATAACAATACTGTGAAATATAAGTAACAAATTTTCTGTTCATCAGAAGCAACTTCACTATTTACAGAGGCATTTCTCCCTTTATTGATTGCATGTGTATGCATAAATGTGAAGTTCAATGTTTTTATGAAATAAAGCTACTTACTAGTATTTCCAGTACTCCAAATGAACCAAAACAAAAATAGTGGGTCAAGCAAGAGATTTTCGCTATTAGCATCCAAACTGCCAAAAGGTTTCAATAACATTATAACCCTAAACTATTGTATTGTGTAGTCTAAGCTCAGGCTTATCACTGTGGCCTCAATGGTATCAGATTGCTTTGATCTGCTTTGTGTCAAAGGAAAATAAAAGGGTTATAACTTTGCCACAAATAAGAAATGCCTTCAGAAATAGCAAGAAAATGATCAGCTAGAACACACCAAGATGATCCAGCAAGTGTAACAATCCTCATACTCTCTTAATGACATTGGGAAAATTCCTCACTGATCACTTACTTGGCAATGACTTTGATCTTGAGATTGTGAGCAAGACACAATGGCCTGGCCTCTCAGAAAGAAAAAGTTGTGTTTTGCTACAAAATAATGCTCTGTCCTGTTCAGCATCTTGCATTTAACTGTGCCCAACCATGGATATCTGAGATATTTTCAGAAAATATTTGTATTAATGAATTACAAAAAAAACACAGCTCAAAATCATAGAATATCCTGAGTTGGAAGGTGGCCAACAAGGATTATTAAAGTCCAAGTTCTGGCCCTGCACCAGAAAACCCCAACCATCACCCCACGTGCCTGACAGAGCTGTCCATACAAAGGGCTGGCTAATTGCACCAAGTCCTGAGGCATGGTATTGCAGAGTTCCAGTAACTGAGTATGTGGGATATTATGTTGATGTCCAGGTCTGATCCAAGAACATGAACAAAACCACTCAGGTTCCCCATTCTACACACTAGTCCATTATTCTCTTTCACATAAGTCACAGTATATATGTGTGTATATACACAACCCAGAGAACATACTCTGGAATGACTACCTAAAGACTTCCTTCAGCTGTTCACATAAATGCATTTGACTAATTTCAAGTGCATTTTGCTCTATGGTTATTATATGACCAGCTGATTATGTTTTTTCCATAGTAGTAACACATCCTCTGCATTAATTACTCAGCTGCTTTGAATGTTTTATCAAGAAAATGGGCTACCTACAATCATGTTTTGTTTTTGTTTTTTTTTATAGCCATGTAAGAAGCTGGAACAAACACTAAATTATAGCAGATAAAACATGTATCCCTTGCCTCCTCTTCTTTTCAATAGTTTAAGTATTGGTGTTGTATTTAGTATATATATACACACACACACACACACACACAAACACACACACACACATATATATATATATATATACAATAAAGAAGTGTAACCAGGTCCAGACCAGAAATACTTAGAAACTTACTAGTTTCATATCAGTGTATCTTAAACAAGACCCAAGACTGAGGTGCACCATTTTGGCTACAGGATATCTAATATAAAGTGTCTCTAATATGTTAAAAGTACTCTTGAGAATTTTGTCATGTCCATAAATTGCTGTCCAAATTAAATCACCATGAAAACATAATGGTTTTTTCTTTATTATATAGACAGGTATCAATTGATAATTTTATCACTACTATATCTAAAATCCTCCAACTTCAATGTAGATAACAAAGATCACAGAAGATGCTTGAAAAAAAGCTTTGATTATTAACTATTACAACATCTTGAAAAATTACAGGTTTAAAATCTACATAGTCACGTGCATGAACAAGTTGCTTTGGAAGAAGAAATTAACTTGAACCAGTTTAACTGCATGAATGTGACATTTTATTTTATGACAATTATAAATTAAGACAATTCTTTCCCTATGGAAAAGGATGAGTCCTCAGTGAAGTAGTTTATGTACCCAGATTAACCTCATAGTTGCTCAAGAAATTAAGAAAACATATATGAATGATGTGTGCCTTTTATAGAAATAATCCTTCATTAGCAGTTGATCTGTTGGGATACTTCTCTGAAAACACTGAGTACTATGGAAGAGAAGAAACAGCATTTTTTTTCTCCAGTGCAAAGTTATTTTGATGTTAGAATTATGAGGACCAGGTTCAGATTTACCCAATGGAGAAGAAAGGAACAGGAAAAATAAGTGGCCTGTAGTTTCCCAATCACTGCTTTCTAGAGTTCTGCATGTGCTCCTGCTCATGAACTGCATTGCAAGCTAAATGGTTACATCACTCACCTGCTCACATACATTCGCATTGCATCAGCATGCATACTCATGTTTATCACTTAAAAAGAATAGAAAAAAAAAAAAAAAAGACCTTGAAAGACCTTACTATAGACCTTATTATTTAACTAGTACACTAGTTGGCCTCTCCTACTACTAACAAATCTTCAATTTTTCCAAGAAAGACAAAGTTTGATGCATTCAGATGGGTAGCTGAGAAAAGTAAACAGCCCCAAATCAGTCTGCAGAACATCGCCACACAGATGACAAGAGGCCACAGAAACTAGCAAAATTCACTACAGCACTCAAAGCAACAAATGCACCACAAATCTAGACTTCCATATTTATACTGCTACAAGAAGTATGAACAGGTCATGTGAAAGAATAAGCACAACATTAATTGAAGGTGGCCCAGCACAAAAGGACCTTGGGGTGCTCGCTGACCACAGCTGAACATGAGCCCACTGTGCCCAGGTGGCCAAGAAGGCCAATGGCATCCTGGCCCAAATCAGCAATAGTGTGGCAGCAGGACCAGGGCAGGGATTGTCTCCCCATACATGGCACTGGTGAGGCCACACCTCAAGTTCTGTGTCCAGTTCTGAGTCCCACAACTCAGAAAGAACACAGAGTTGCTGGAGCAAGTCCAGAAAAGGGAAATGGAGCTGGTGGAGGGTCTGGAGCACAAGTCCTATGAGTGGCTGAGGAAGCTGGGGTTACTTAGCCTGGAGAAGACGAAGCTCAGGCTTATGGCTTATGGCTCTTTGCAACCGCCTGAAAGGAGATTGTAACCCAGCAACATGCAACAGGACAGGAGGAAATGGCCTCAGGCTGTGAAAGGGTACATTTAGGTTGGACAACAGGGAGAAAGTCTTCACAGAAAGGGTGATTAGACATTGGAATGGGCCATGAAGGGAGGTGGTGGAGTCACCCAGCCTGGACTTGTTTAAGGAAAGACTTGACACAGCCCTTTATGCCAGGGTCTAGTTGACATGGTAGTGCCAAGTCACAGGCTGGACTCAATGATCTCAAAGGTCTTTTCCAAACTAACTCTCTGATTCTGTGAATTCTGAGTTATTAAATTCAATGTAGCCATTTATCCAGTAGACAGCTATTTGATATCCATCAAATATCCGCTTCATAGTATTTAGATCTTTGGTAGAACATGACAACTCAGCTGAAAGTACTTTGCTGGAACTTGCTAGTCTCAAAGTATGAAATATTGAGGATCTATGTTGTGTACTACAGAGGAGACCAGACTTAGGACGTCACAGTCCTTTCTTCATAAGATCTCTAAACTACAGGAAATGGTTGAAGACTTGTGGGTAATTCTACCTCATGTGTATAGAATGCAGGTGAAGATCCACCCTTTGAATTGAGCACTCCCAGAAACAAAGTTCAGAGATGGCATGTTCTTGGAAAATGGGGAAACTTGTTTTCTGAGTTACTGTTATCAGATGGGTACTGCTGGGGGATAACAATGAACAAGGCATAGATTTTACCATCCCACAAGAATGAAGAATTAATCCCTTTGGCTGAGTGACAGTCTTGGAGATAATTAAAGAGATTCTATCACTATCAGACAGTACAAAAACACAGGTTTTATACACAATGAAAGAATAGAACCAATGAGACAGGAAGAGACTTTGCAAGACAACTGAGGCTAGCAGCCTCTCACTACAGGACTGCCAAATTCTACCCAATGCAGGATTATACTGAATAAATTATTAACTGAGCCTTATGTGGCCTCCTTCCAAGACTGATAGCCTTTACTGGGCCCTTGGTGCAAAACACACAAGAACAGGAATCCCCACATACATACTAGAAAGCTTGATTCAAAGAAGGCTGTTGGGGACTATGTCCTTGCCACTCCACCTGAGACTTAAAGGAAGATTTCTCTGAGAATAAAGGTCTGTGCGAAGTTTTGGACTACGGACTTTCCAAAGTAGTCCTAACACTAGCACAGCTATCAGATACAAAATTGCTTTGCATTTAGAGCTGTCCTTTGCTACCAGAGCTGACTGTTACCTCCCTCTTAGCACTTATTTTAAAATCAAGCTTTAGTTCAGCATGTCTGAGGACAGCAAACTTTATACTGAGATACAATAACATGTTCTTGCAGGCTCTGAAATCTACATGGTGCAGTGTTTTAATGGATTGGTACTTCACCTCTAAGCATTTGGTCTCTGCTCAGTTTATGATAGAAGGCATAGCTGAATGTAAAGAGATTACTTACAGTACTTGGCTTTATCTCTGTCACAGAAGCCCTACTCATCTTGCAGCAAGATTATAGCTGCTATTCAACAGTGGCATATTAGGGGAACTGCCTTGCCAGCATTACAGTACTGGTTGAGAGATTGCACACTCCCACCTGCACTATACTTAGTTCTAGCCAACACTAATCATTTCCAAGACACATCTACTAATGTGCATTTCCTCTCAAAATACTGACTAATGGTGAAAATCAATATAGCAAACTGACAGGATATATGACTTGGATATACCTGTTTCACATAATGGGAGCATTTACCTTTAAACAATTTGTGACCCATAAAATGTTCACTGAAATTAATGATTAATTACAAAAGTGCAGACATTTGTTCCAATTACAGTTATCCTTACTGTTGTACTAAAACATTGGGCTTGATGGTATGGGCTTCCTGGTTTTGATTTTTTTTTTTTTATGGTAGCCAAAGAAGTAATTCACTGCTTAAAGCCAGTTTCTCTTGTGGAGCCCTTTCTCTCACATTTTTTGTGCCCCTTGACCTCAGGCATCTGCCACAGCCACACCTCTGCTCATAGCAGGGGAGAAGGTGAATGGTTTCATCAGAAGCAGATGCCAAAATGCTCCTTGCGTGGGCTGGGACACAGCAATCATCACTTTCATCTGCAGGACAACCTGACTGCTGGTCTGGAATAGTTCCCAACCTCAGGAGGTCCCAGGACAACGCACTGCTGATTATGATGATTGGTTTGTCTCCCACACTGCAGAAAGTGCTGATGGGAAGTCAACCACACAAGCCTGAAGGGCCAGATTTTGCCCTGCAATCTTTTTCCAGTAACAGCTATTGCATTCTACACAGCAAAAGAAGACCTATTTTTTAATAACTTCATGTGGTCTTTTCTTCAGATCTCTTCTGTTTTTCAACAGGCATCATTGCATAATAGAAGCACAACTAATTTTGCAATTGGTAGTTCTGAGAAAAGAGGATACATGGAAAATAGTAATCTATTTCCAAAAGATCTATGAGAAAGATCTGATCTATAGGTCTCAGAAGACTTCCCAATAGCCAGTGGCCAGAGGATGAGGCACAAATGACCAAAAATGGAATTACAGACATCTTTAGGCCATCTTGTAAAATGGAGAATTTTAATACCATCAGAAAAAGAAAGGAAGAGAATACTGGCAAGGGAGGATACGGAAGAAAGTATGTGGAAGAAATAGTGCATATGCAAGGAAAAATGTCTAACACAAGGTCTGTACATTTGTCTTGTGTATTAAATATTTTCTTCTGTATCTCAGAGCATTATTAAAGCATTGGAAAATTAATTTATTTAATGTAAGCATTCTAGGCCCATTAAATAAACATCATTCTAACTCCTGTTGGAACTCCTCTATATTTTACTTACCAAAATTTATAGATGGCAATGGGAGTCCTCCCACTGTGTTCAATACTCTTTGGATCTGACACCAATGCAGAAGCTGAACTTGCCCAGTGCTCCTAATGTGAACTCATGAGCATGTTCTTTTCAAAGTAATCATCACCAATTTATCAGTAAAATGTTCAAAAGATACTGGACTCTGGTGATGAAATCCTAGTAGAATTCAAGTCAATAGCAAAAGTGCCTGTGACTTTAGCAAAACTGCCTGTGACTTTCAGAGATTTACCTAGAATATCTGCCCAGGTCATGCCTGACATATTTGTGCAGTCAGAAGCAGTTGAAGAGCACAGAAGCAGAGGTGAGCTTTCTGGGTAGCACAGTTTGCATGTCTGAGTAAGGGAACCAGTAACTGGAGAGAATTTGTACCAACCAGTAAGATACATATATTTCTCTTCTCTAATCAAATTGTCTGGAATATTTATATAGGAACACACAAATACCTGTTATTCTGGAATAAAAATGCATGGATTTCCTTTTCCTGCACTGCTACTCAGCAACAGCTGCAGTCTTAAAATCACAGTCAGCCTCCTGAAACCCTCAAAATGCAAAAAAATTGCACAACTGGGGCAAAAACTTATGCAGTACTTACATATGCAGATAATAGCAATTTGATTGTCTGAAGCAACTGTTTTAGCCCAATTTTTACACAGAATTACTAATAGTGAGCTTAACAACACTGTGCAAGAAAGTTCTAGTCACCAACAGGCTGCTATGCTAAATCCCCAATGTAAACAGGTACACTGATCTGCTATCAGAGTTTGGACACAGGATCCATTATCACAGGTAACAATTACTTCACTTGGTCTGAACTCTTTCTGCCTGTTGCAGAAATCCCTCTTTCTTTCACATATTCAAAAGGGTCAACTACCATCCTATCTTGTTTCTCCTCATGACCTCAAACTATTTGCCTCCTATACTGGTATAAAGAATTAAGGATCAGTCTTTAACAGTTTGCCAGTCTCTATGGACATGTACAGCAGAGGCCCAATTAATAATCAAAACAAGCCAGCGGGGAACAAGCTATACCACTCCTGCAAGCATACACAGGTGCTAAGAAACCTTTCACTTTTGAATATCTAAATATCTATTGCAAATTTTGGATATAAAAAAAAGTGTCATCTGTTGCTGCAATTATTAGAACTGGCCTGCCTAAAGATGAATCCCCAAAGATTCACAGTTTCAGCGTACAACCCTTGAGTACAAACTAGGAAAGATTTTGCTTACCATATTTCAGGAACTTTCTCTTAAGTCCTAAATTAGCTGATGCCCAAAGCACTACCAAAATACAAATATTAAACCACCAATAGATTCCAATGACTGTAAGTAAATCTAATACCACATGGCAATTGACTTGGGTGGACCACTGAATCATGCTTACAATTCTCAGGCTTTCAGATCACAGCTGCTTCCTTGTAAAAGAGGCTGTTTCAATTCTGAATCAAAGAAGAGCTTTGGTTTTTAAGGATTTGTCTATTTACCACATATATTAGCTAGAGTAATCAAGTAATCGAAGATGGTTATACTTCTCTCTAAAATTTCTATTATGATAGTCCTAGACTATCACAGTTACTGTGATGCATCTAATTCTGCCAGATGTGTAAAAATTTGCATATATTTTCATTAGAATGTGACTTGCAGTTTTCTCCCACAAAACTTCCTTAGCTTTCAAGCATTTGCTTTCCTAAGAGACTGACCCAAATCAAAGCTTAATTTAATCAGAGATAAGACTTTTTTCACTTTGCACCTTGATAAATTCCTTGCCACAAAGTTCCACAGGGCTGTGACAACATCACTACCAGTATCTGCAGCAGCCAGCTAGTCTCCACCTGCTCCACGTTCACAGAAAGACAGGATGAGCCTCATTTAATATCCCAAATCCTTTCTTTTCACTTCTTTGCATTGCTTTTTCTTTTTCTTTTTTCTTTTTATTTCTCACAATTTCTTTAGCAACTCTGCAGTCACAGGAAACAGGGCCACAGGAAAAAGGTCACCTAGCTCACTTCTCTGTCCCAAAAAAAAGATCAAATATACAAGATTGTATTACCTCATTATGAGAAGGTTTCTTTCTGCTTTATAAATAAAACCTTTTTTATCCTGCCACTTATCTACAAAACTGAGTAACTACATAGTCTTTCCTAGGGTATAAGAAACAAACAGTACCACTCATTCCAAGAATGAATAACAACCTGCAACAAGTTGTAGCTTTCAACTTACAGAGACTGGCATATTGGTACACTTTAATTTCAAAAATATTTTTAGAAAAATTATATATTCAGGAATTTTATAATTAACTAAACTTCTGTTGAATTTTCAGCTTGCCACAGAGATCCACACCCATACATTACACAAATCAGAGATGATTATGGCAGAAATTGTCTGGAATGATGAAAGTACACTGAGTCTTCAGTATACAGAACACTGTACATCAAAAAGATGTCCCGGAATAGCTTCTCTTCAGCAACCCCCTGCACAGGATCACTTACATACCTGCATTTAAAAGAAATTGGGAATTATGCCACACCTACAATTATAATAGTGTGTTTTATCTTACCAACAGCTAGTAAGGGGCAGAACCTTCTCTTGAACACACTGTAGTAAAGCACAGCTGATGATGGAAAGTTCAGCTGGATGGCATCAATATACAAGACAAGTACACATATCTATAACTACATACAAACCAATCTCCAGCGGTTTTGGCTATGTTGTTACTGATATGGACAACACAAAGAGTAAGTATGTTGTTTCCTCTAAAACACTGCCCCATAATTGTTTCACTCTCAAATCTATGGTGAGAAACACAGTTTAAATTGCATTTCCCACAAGTTAGCCGAGTAAGTCGAGTAAGTTGACACCATGTTCTTCACCCACAGCTGACCTTGGCTCACAGTGAAACAGCAGTCTTGTCTCTACAGGATTTCTAACATGCATACGTTATTCTTGCTATCAGTCCAAATTGTACAACTGAACACCTTCTGCTAAGTGCTGTAAAGACACAGAAGAAAAAGACGGTCCCTGCAGAAAAAGCGCAGCTGCTTTGTCAGTCATAAAGCCTTAAAATACAGCTTCAAGTGATTCTACATCTCCCTATCTCCTATGACTCCATCTTTCTTTCCATTTGACATTGTTGAGAACAATCTTATTTTCTGCAAAACAGATGTCATGGCATGTGCAACGTAAAAAAATATCTAAACCTTAAAGGTGAGTGATGATTCCATAAACTGCTAAATCGTGTCAAACCTTGGAGTACTTTGAAGTTAGAAATGTGCCTGAAGGCCTCCTTAAAAAGTAGAGCTTTTAATGAAAGAAGCTCTTTCTTTAAAAGGAACTCCCAAATTTTGATTTTTAATTTAAACTATAAATTATAAGGGGGTTCTATTTAATTAAAATTTGTAGCTCTAGTCTGTGTTCACACCTGATATTCTGCTAGGCCTGCAGTCCTTTCCAGGTTATTCAAGTTATTCTTGCAGCAGTGGTTGGATACTTTCAAAACAGCCAGTAAGATCACTGGACACACTATATTTACACTAGTACTGCAAAGAGAGAAGTTTGATCCTTAATATCCTAACGGTGTCCAAGGAGCCCAAAGCTGCCTTTCTAAAATAAAATGAACCCACCTGTGCCTTATGCACAGAAAAAGACATGGAGTCTTAGTTTTCTCCATTTTATTTTTGTATCAAGACATCTCAGTGTCATCTCTGACCCATAAATTCAAGAATGCTTAAGGTTAACACTGACTAGCAGAAAAACAGGCAGGAAACATAGCAGCATGATGCTGAGTTTTGGAAACACAACAAATTTTTGTGTTGTTACTAGCTTTCATTATTCCACAGTGTCAATATTCATGTTAAAGCAAATGAATTCCTTAATAGAAAACAGAGATTTATTAAACAACCAAAAAATCTGAAAGGACCCACTTCCATCTTGTTTCTAAGCTATGTTTAATGACTATCTGTTATGTCCAGCTTCTCTTGACATTAAGTGGTTTTTTTCAAACTTCTGACTTAAATTCATATGAACTTGAAATGGGAGGACCTCTTTGGCCAACGACGGTATCTCCCCATTGGTGTTGAACTGATTCCTACTGCATCTTTTCTATCTTGCAACAGAAATGTGATTCTATGATTAAAAACACAATTTCCTCTCCCAAACAGTTTTTCATAACAAAGGAAGTAGGTAGACGATTTTTTAAAGATATTTTACAGATACAGTGGCCTTCAGCTTGCATTTTCCTCCCACCCTTCTGACCTGCACAGATGTTGTGTATTCCCCTTCACCACCTGATCCAACAGAAGAGTCAGCTCTTGGCTCTAGGGATGTTTCCATTCCCACAGACATGTGGAGTTGCCAGAAATAAAATTACCTGTACATGGTAATATCAGGTGAACTCATTAAAAAAAAAAAAAAAACATATATATGTATACAGCAGCACACTCTATCATAACATTTAAATAGAGATAGAAAACTGACTTTAAATACACCTTTTCATCACAGTCTCTCATGTGCCTTCACAATATTTGCATGCCATTGTGTACACTGAACTTTGGACATTATTACTGCTATATTGTGATTTCAGTGCCTTTGAGAAGTTTGTACTGGACCTTCAGATGTCCTTTTCAATATGACTTTTCTACAGCCTATAAATAATACACAATATGGTCTCTAGGGTAAAATGAGCTCTGGATGAGCATTACACTACAAAGACTAGCACAAATATAATTTTATTTTTGTCATCAAATAAAGCACTGTTACCTCTACACTTCTGTAATTCATAGATCAGCATATACAGCGTTAACATTTCATTAAGGCATGTCAGGTACAAATGTTTCATGTCACTTGATCATAACATGCTATCTCAGGCACTTAATAATCAATCTGCTCTCAAAAAAGCCTATTTGCAAAACACACAACAGGAGGGAAACATGAATTATGCTTATTTAACCAACTGGATTGCTTATCTTTATAAGTCTATCAGCCTCATAAAATTTCACGTTACTGATTCATAACAATTCTTTTGCTAAAAAAAACCCAAAACAAAACCAGCTGAGGATCATCTCAACTACCTTGCACCTTCTACAGCTATTCCAGACCAAAGTCAGGGATAAATACCAACTCAGGTATATTTGCACACTGTGCACCCGTATTGACCATTTTGATGGAGACATTCTTTTACTGGCTTATTGGCAAACAAGGAGATGACAGAAAGGAAACTCACCAAATGGAATGAGAAAGGAACCACACCACTCCACCCAGCTCAGTAGGCAAAGGCTAGTAAAGACTCATCTAACACCTTTACTTGTTTGCTGTTTTTCAAATTACTTCTCAGGTGGTACCATCAAACTGAAATCCTTTCAAGAAGTAGTGCCTGTCAGAGATTTGAAAAAGAACACCATGCTATTTATCACCATCAAGCAAACCCTGTTTTTATTTTCCCTCCTCATCTTCTTTTACGTGTTGGCCCAAAGAAATGAGTTTTTTAAAAAAGTCGCTAAAATTAGTGAGTAGCCTGGCTTAGAAATGCTAGTGTTAACATTTGCAGATCTGCTCTCAAGCCACACTGTCAATTTGCAAAGTATCCTTTGTATTAAAAGAGATGCAATGATTAAACTAAAACCCTCCTGGAAAAGATGCCAAGGCACATGGAGAATGGGGTGATTGGACACAGCCAACACTGCTTAACTGAAGGCAAATCATGCCTGAAAAATTCGGTGGCCATCTATGATGGGCTGACAGTGTAGGCGGTTGGATTGATGTCATCTACCTGGACTTGTGCAAAGCCTGTGACAGTGTCCTGCACAATATCCATATCTCAAAACTGGAAAGACATGGATTTGGTGGATGGACCACTCAGTGGTAATAAATTAGCTGAATGGTCATACTTAAAAAGTTGCAGTCAACAGCTCAATATCCACGTGGAGACCAGTGACAAGGAATGTTCCTCAGGAGCTGGCACTGGCATCGACAAACGTCTTTGTTGGTGACACAGATGGTGGGACCGAGTGCACCCTCAGCACGTTTGCTGAGACCACTAAGCCGTGTGGCACAGTCAACACGCTGGAGGTTAGAAACGCCACCCAGAGGGACCTGGACAGGCTTGAGGTGGGCCCATGAAGTTCAACACGACCAAGTGCAAGGTCCTGCACCTGGACTGGGCAAATCCCAAGGACAAATACAGACTGGGCAGAGAAAGAATTGAGAGCAGCTCTGCAGTGAAAAACTTGGTGTTGCTGGTGGATGAAAAGCTGGAAGTGAGACAGCATTGTCTCCTTCCAGCCTAAAAGCCAAGCACATCCTGGGCTGCATCACAAGCAGCGTGACCAGCAGATCAAGGGAGATGATTCTGCCCCTCTACATCACTCTCAGGAGACCCCCACCTGGAGTACTGCATTCAGCTTGGGGTCCCCAACATAAGAAGGACATGGAGTGATTAGCATGAGTCCAGATGAGATCCATGAAGACAACTGGAGAGCTGGAGAACTTCTCCTGTGAAGACAGGATAAGAGAGTTGGGGTTGTTCTGCCTTAAAGCCCCCTCTAGTACCTGAAGAGAGCCTATGAGAGAGCTGGAGAGAGACTTCTTACAAAGGACAGGAAAAGGGGGAGTAGCTTCAAAATGAAAAAGAGTAGGTTTAGGTTAGATATGTTGAAGAAATTCTTCACTCTGAGGGTGGTGAGGCATCAGAACAGGTTGTGCAGGAAAGCTGTAGATTCCAAATCCCTGGAAGCATTCAAGGCCACGCTGGATGGGATTTTGAGCAACCTGGTCTAGTGAAAAGTGTCCCTACCCAAGGCAGAGGGGTTGGAGCTAGATGGTCTTTAAGGTCCCTTCCAACCCAAGCCATTCCACAATTCTCTTAAGATCTAAAAAAGCGCAAAGAGGAAAAAAGATCAGGATAATGGTGTACTGCAAAGCAGTTTACAGCTAATTTATATGCAAAGCTAATTGTAATTCAGATAAGCATATCACAAGATAGAAGTTGCACAATGTTACACAAGCAATGAGGTGTATCCAAATCTATTTTTTGTATCTCTGCCACACAGTGACAAACTAGGAATCTCTACAATTATAAATGATCTTCAAGTGACTACAGCTCTTTTGTTGAAAACAGTTTTTTAGCCACACAGACCTAAATATAAATGGCTAAAGTTCAAAGAATTCCCTTCCTCTTGTGTCTTCGATCCAGAGACATGAGATTTCAGGCAGTACCTGCTGAGTGCTTGGAAAAACAAGCTCCTTACACAAACGTTAAGAATGCACAGATCTCAGTACTACTGGACTAAACAAACTTGTCTAAGACAGTACCACATAAAATCCTTCAAATTTCAGCTCCAGAAATTTTTTGCCATATGAGGCTAACGTATTAATTCTCACTAATTTAAAATGAGATCTTTGGCAAGCCAAACAATAGTAAAGTCATATGAGTCAAACCAGATCCTCTAATCTAAAGAAAATAATTTTGAACTTAATAGTAGTTTATTTTGTAACATAAATTAAGAAAGTACTAAAAAACTCATTTCTAACAGAAAATCAAACTATTTCATTTGAGAAGAGAAATATTGTGAATTTTTCCATTATTGCCATACTTACAGTTCTTCACAAGAACTCAAAATGTTTGCTGATTTTAGTGAATATGCAGTTTATTTTGTCTCAAAACTTCACATGTTTAGGCCCTAATTCTGTAAACATTTAAGTTATGAGCAGCAGACTGACAGACCCTATGGAATAAGAACACCCAGGCCAGGATGTCACGCAAGAATGAGGATTTTATTCTGCTAAATTCTGTCAATAAACAGACATCTTGTTTTCTAAAGTGCAAGATTCCTCCCAATGTTTCCAGCATTATTAATATGTAACACAGCTGGTTCTTAAGATTTGCAGCAATGCATTCCAACTTATCTACTGTCTTGTATGAGAAATATAAAAGTCTATGCACTTACAGCAAATTGTATCTTTATCATTTGCATTCAGTGGGTTTTTTTTTAATTCTGTGAGTAAAATCCCTGTGCATACTTCCAGGCAAACAAAACAGTTTCAAGAAAAATGAAGAGGTTGGTTGTACTTAAAAGACTATTTTATAGTCAGGATCTTATCACAAATTATTATGAATGTATCAATTACACATTTCTAAGTAAAGAGAAAGGTTAATTAATGCTGATATCCTATGCCTTTTATTTTGATACTGTTTTGCTCATTAGTGTTACAGGCTACCTGTAAACAGGGGCAGCAACATCCCTCCAGAGAGGACAGAAAAATACTTCTTGGCTTATGTCACGGGTGTGATGCCTCTTGGGGAATGTTGTTTTTAAGCGTACCACAACCAAGGTACTCGCTGATGAAGGGATGACTTAGAGCAATAAATGCCAAAATCAAATTCAGTATTCAGAACTTTGGGCAAAACAATAAAGCAATCAAGAATTCAATTTATAAAGCATGGGTTAATAATTCTATCTTAAATGGAATTGCTTTGAAAGACATACTGGAAAAATAAGTTAACAGCTGAAAAAGCTAGAAATTAACACAAAATGCTTTCCTCCCTTCAAGAAATCCTCAGTTACTTCAGTGGAACAGGACTAGGCCACTGGCTCTGTAAATGTAGCCATGCAAATGTATTGTGTCTTTGTACTACTATAGATGTCTGGCAATATCTTTTTGCTGTTACCATGGTTCTAATATTCTGAAGTTTCAGCAGAAAAGTAATATTTAAGTGTATGACTGAACACTGAGACATTTTTTAGACATTTTAGGGTTACAATTAACAGTGAGGCCAAAATTTCTTCTTTAAAAAACATTAAACTATGATCTGAAATCTGTAATTCTCATATAGGAAAATTCTGAATGTGTATTAACAAAAAAATATCAAGAAAGCAACTGATTTTTCTTTCTCAGTTTCTAGCCCTAAATTTTTGTTTCCTATTCATCCATTGGCTAGCAAAAATGAGCAACAGGTGGAATCTCCCAACTTACTGGCATCCTTACATCAAAATACTACAAATGAGTAATAAAAAGCCACATTTCTCCTACAGCAAATACTTTTAAGCTCCAGTTCACAGTAGAACTATTTCCCAGTAAGCAGCTGGGCCACTGAACAGCTCTTGGGAATACAGATTGTCTAGAACTAAAGTCACCTGAATCATAAAGCCACAGATTACCTCAAGTTGGAAGGAATTCTGGATGGAGTCCAATTCCCTACTCCTCGCAGGACTACACAAAAGTATATCACAAGCCCAAGAGTGTCATCTATATGTTCCTTGAACTCCATACTCCAGGAGTACATGAAGCTCCATACAAATAAAAGACACCATTAGACAGGAGAATTTTGGAATTCAGGATAGTTTATGCAATTTGCAGACAATCTGGAAGAAAATGCTTAGCATTGTGGGAACCTAGAACTCTGCTTATAGAATTTTAAGGAGTTTAAACTCAGCTTCCCCCAATTCCTGCTTTTTTGTGGGTTTCTTTTGAGAGCCCCTGGTTCTTCCTTCAGTTCCCCATATTGAAAACATGTGCATGTTTTCTCACTCAGGTCTATAGTACTATTACAAACATATGGAGCAAATCAGTGAAGTTCTTATGTCTTTTCATACTTTAGTACCTGTTTTCCCTGCATGGCCAGTGTTTCACTTTTATCAGATTAAAAAAATATATATATAAAACTGAGGAAAAGTAGAAGATGGAGGCAGAAAGTAAGATTTGCTATGAAGTAGGAGCACTCCACAACTGATTTAAACACACCAAAACGCATTATATTTGCCCTTGGTACAACCATGGTGCAAACCTTGCATCATCAATAGCAGAAGCAAAGCTTTTACATACATGACATTGCAATTCCAGTTCTAAGTTGTGTGCCAAGCTTATATCAACCTTTCAATGAAATGCCACAAAATCAGAAACACTTATACACTAACAAATTAGTGGCATGGTGGCTGCAAACCGTGACTCTTTAGTAGTGGTTAGCAACTTGATGTTGACAAATCTTATGTATTATACAAAGGTTCAGATTTATATATATATATATATATATATATATATTTTACTATAAAGGTATAATTGTGACTCATAAAATATACAAAAAGCATGCAAATTAGCTAGCAGGATATCCCATTCACACTTCTCTTAACTTCTGAGTACATAAACACAAGTGAGACTTTTGGGTAGTTATAAGATATGGCTCACTAACTTCTATTGAATGATGAAATCTATGTAGAGCTCATATTTTAAGTATCCTTTTGCAATATTGCAATGCAAAGACAGTTTTCTAGACCACGATATTTATAATGACAGCTACTTCAGTAACTGTAATTCTCGAAAAGCTGCTCTATCTTTTCTTTCCTAGTTCCTGAAATGATTCACCCAACATCTGGAAACAAAGATACATGTATTGCTCAGTGGCTTCTGATGTATATTTGGTAAATTAAAAACACCTTTAAAACCAAAAAGATGCTTTCACTAAGAGTAGAAATACTTATGATTCTGCATACAGAAGACCAATTATAGGAGTCAATCTGAATACAATTCCTGGAAGCCTCAGAAGCATACTCTGATATGTGTTATTGGCAGTACTGCTTTGAATCTGATTGTTCTGCTCTTATGACTGCTAAAAAAAACTGAATTTCAAGTTAACCACATTTAACTCAATTTGGCAAGAAGCACGAGCATAGGAAAAGGATGTTCCATAACAGTTTTATAAACAGAATACATCCATCACAGTTTTTGGAAAATAAAAATTTATTAACTATATCAAATAACATATAAAATGACAAAAAGTGCAGGGTGCATGAGTCATTAACATATGTGCAATTTTTTCATATGCCCTTATTTTCCACTGGAGTTGGCTGGAATTAACACTGTGGCAATCTGTGCTGGCTCTTAGGCAGGTAGGAGGTAAAGGAAGAAGGTATATGGGATGAGACCTGCTCTGCAGAGCTGTCTATGAAACACAGTGACTGCTGCAGTGAAATGACTGGGTGTTTTATCCCATACTGCTTTGCAGGGCCTGCATTTGATAAATCAGGATGCTCAGTCTTCAAGGTAAACTATTCAAGTGTGCCTTTTCTCCAGCATGTTGTGTCACAAAGGCCAAACAGACCTAAAGAAAATATCTACCCTTCTCTTTCTTTTCTTTCTTCTAAACTTCATCTGCTTCTTCTCAGGCAAGGTCACTGACAAGCAACAACAAAACAAAAAAGGCATTGTTAGATTGGACAGGTCATAGATAAAAATCTCCATCCATTTCCCACTTCTTTTTTCTCATAAGATATGAAACAGATCAGCCTCACAGTGGGCAGTTCAGAAAGTCTGTCATTGATGGCTACTTTAAATTAAGGACCTTTTCAAGACCTTGCATACAGAGGGTGGACTACCACAGATACCAGTTGCAGAAACATGGCAGTAAGTGACTGAACAGACAGCAATCTGTTCAGAAAGGGCAGACACCTCTGAAAAAGTTCTTCAGAGCAGCTGGAGTTCACCCAGACATGTTACCAGCCTTTCCACTATGAGCACTTCTCCACAGCTGATAAAGGTGAGGCACTAGCACACTGTAAAAGGAGAAGTAAAAAGAGGCCTTCCCCACTCAACATTTAAAGAATACTTGCTGAAAAATGCTGACAATGTCCTGAAGATAAATGGAGATGTTCATGCAAAGATCAACCTGAAAATCCATGAATGGAAATAGATAGCTGCTATTGTTTAATTCAGTGAGCAGCTTCTCTGAACCAACATCAAAATGGCTGTTTCCTGCAATAAAAAAAATATATTCTTAATTTTGCTTACTCTCAAAAAGTAAGGGGCTGCATGTATAAAGGTTCCACTACACGTATACATTTTATTCATAGAAAACACAGTTTTACCAAACAATTACAAGTCTACTTTTAACAGTCTTGTTTCCTATCTGTTTCAATGGCATCCTAAGGTGTCAGTTTCACTGACATTGGTTTTGCCCCTGCATGCAAAGAATTGCTATTTAGTCCCAGAAATTCTATATGCCCACATATATTTATCTGCATTTTGCACACATTTATGAATACAGGGTGTGGTGTATTATATCTTTTGGCTTTGTTTTTACTTAAAATAGGAGTGCTAAAATAAACTGGCTATTTGAAAGGCATTTTCTTTTTTTTCCTGTCTCCTTGCAATCAGACACTACTCGAAGAGAGTGATGAAAGAACTGAAGAGAAAAAACAGGTTCCTAGTGGTGGGAAAAAAAAAAAAAACAGAACAAACTAGCAGAAGTAGCATATGAAAATAAACTTACCTGAGCTTGTTTTGCTTTTCCAG
Organism: Chloebia gouldiae; assembly: GCA_003676055.1. Taxonomy (NCBI): domain Eukaryota; kingdom Metazoa; phylum Chordata; class Aves; order Passeriformes; family Passeridae; genus Chloebia; species Chloebia gouldiae. Next base: position 14,473,759 of record QUSF01000002.1, on the reverse strand, counting down.
CTGGTCCTCAGGTTCATGAAGTACTCCTGACTTCCCTCCACATACATCTCCTGACTTTCTGTGTAATCCTTCTTAACAAGCTTGTTGCCCATATCCATCTCTCAGGTTCTTTTCCTTCTCCTTTTTGAGGTCATATGTCCAATGGTTGTGGAATTCTAATTTTTCTTAGCATCCAAACTCAGTATGTTGGCTAACAGAACATCAGTTTTTCCACCAGCAGTTTCCTTTTAATTGAATGTTTGATTCTTTTTCCCTGATGTGACATTGTTACTCATTCCTCTCATCACAACCTCTCCATCTTATATATGCAATGTCCAAAAACCACCTTGGTCCTTGTGAGAATACTGCAGCCTGGCTTGTGCCCACTATCCCTGAGGACTGAAGTATGCTATTTTCCTGGAATATAGAGGTCCAGTAACTCCACACACAGTAAAGCCCTTAGCTCTCAAGTAGATCCAAACATGCAGAGTATTTTACAAGGTTGAAAAAAAAATTTATTTATCACTGGAAGTGATGAGATCTGGAGTTTGATGAAAACTGGAGTTTTGAGATTGGGTGCAGGTTGATCACAGCCAAAGGATCAGCAGATTGTGAAATTCTTGAAGAGCAGTAAATCTGTTTCTCTTAGTAAATAAGTAACATATCAACTGTGCAGACATCTTACCACTGCTGGAACAGACATCTTTTTCTATGTGTGAGGGTATTTTAACTTGACCTGTGTAAACTCTGGGTGTTTCCTAGCAAGACCCGGAATGGACTTTGTGCTTGCACGTGCTGAAAAAACACAAGCATTACTTCTTAGTGTCAACTCCCAGCCCAAGGAATCTGTTTTTCTAGATTTTTAATTTTAACTATGCAGCATAACCAAGACACTGCAGAAACATGAATCTGAATTCATAATAATTTGTGTTAGATATACCAAGAGTATTATAAAGATGCAAAGAAAGTATCTGTAGTCAACCTCATAATTTTCTATGATGTAACAGTATGAGTTCTTCCTAAATATGCACATTCTTCTCTCCCCCATTCACTCTCAGATCCAGTCTTAAAGGTGCAGAACTTAATATCCAGCATAAACAGAACAGGTGATTGGGGATACAAGCATCATAGAGTCACCCCGGGACATCCCCAAAAAATTCCTGAGTACTTATGCATAGGACATGACAACCACGATATATGCAAAATTGTTATAAACATAGTTTCATATTCAAACATGGCCTTTTCCTCTTCGGACAACAGAGGAATTGCTAGTATCTCTGAAACTATTACTAAAACCAATCACTGGTGCTGAAAACTAATACACTAAAGTCAACAGTCCTGGCACAGGAGATGTGAAATAGAAGGATGAACCACTTACAGTATCACAAGAGGCCTGGGAAACCCCTTTCAATAGTATTCCTTATGTGAGAGAATGCCCTGCTGCAGCACTGAAGAAATGCCAGAACATCTACTCTCTACAGTTTATCCTCAAAATAAACCTTGGAGATCTTTGGAGATCTTCTTTTTCTGAATTTTGACTATTTTATTTGAACTGAGGAACTGTTCAGAAAGTGACAAAGATGGACTAGGTTAAATGCTGTAACATGGTACTTATTCACACAACATTAGGCAGAGGAACACTAAAATTAGGCATAAAAATTTTATTCCCTTGGTAATATCCTCCAGTATTGGCTAGAGACAGGAGGAAAAAAGGGGATTTCCCTTGGAAAAATAAAGCAAGCTGTTGATATGAAATATAAATATTGCAGTATTACATCTGCAGTAGTATCACTATTTCTATTGGGGGGATGGGACATCACCAGAAAGCCTTGAAAAAATGAACCATTCAGTGAGCAGTCTAAAGTCTTTTTTGAATGGTAACTATACTCTTCATTATGTTCTGCTTATAAACAATCTTATTAATAAAAAAATCTTGAGAGAGTGAAGAGATGTTCCCTTTTGATTTTACTGGAACCACAAGAGAAATATGTTTGGCCTGTCAGTCTACAAAATGATATTACAAGCCTGTTCCAGAGCTCACTGCTCTCTTTTCTTTGGGGTCAGAAGCAGGATCATGCAAAGTAGGAAAAAAAATCTTTAAAACATCTCATAAAAAATATTTAAAATACTTTTTAAAACACCTCATAAAAATATTTTTTTCTTAAATTGCTTTGCCCTACTTCTCTTCACTACTGCACCAAGCAAGGCAGAGCATTTGCCAGATTCAGATTCAACCAGCTGAAGCCATACCAAGTGAACATATATTTGTTGTATACCATGCCCTTTTAAACCAACTTCCTGATAAAAAATGCCACAAAGATATAAGGTTCAAGAAATGCAGACCTTTATACTTCACAAAATAACAGACCTCAGTGCTGGTTTGGTTGGAAATCTGTGACCTTACAGTTGTTTATGTGTTTGCCTGGTGCAGAACTATAATCAATTTGGTTATGATAGACCTTCAAGAAACATAAAATTTATCCTGAAGGAAACTGTTTTCTGAAACCAACTGCCCAGATCCATTAGTCAGGTGGGAGTTTCAGCAAACCAAAGGGTCTACTGGCAGACACAACATTGATTTCCTATTGTTTACAACCTACCAGACAGTTCTATACTGACCTGATTTGATGGTTCTCTCTGGGGCACCCTGCAGCCCTGGTTATTTCCACAACCAAGCTGGCCAGCTTCCTTACTTGGCGGGTGTGATCCACATCTGCAGCTTCAGTGCAAACATGCTGAACTAGTACATACACACTGAAAATGTGATCTGAGATCAGATTTTAAATCCCAGCTAATAATAATGTTTACTGTTTTCATGACTAGAAGTATGATCCCTTTAAGGGATCAAAAATTCTATTGTGATTTTTGTCTGTCTCCACATTCAACTTCCCCTCCCCATACAAGATGTTTCCCCTTCATTTCGGTTTCATTACATTTTGCTGCTTTTCCCTCTACGGCTAAAATAGACAGAGTAATTCTAATCAAAGTAAAATACTATAAAGGATTCTAAAGAGATAATCTTTGTCAACAAGCTACAAAAGCTTTCATTTTTTTCTCCCTGTGACTTTTTAATTTAGGATATGTGGAGAAGACAATGCTATTTGGTCTGCACCCATTTTTACTCCATAGAAATCTGGCTGCACTTCTGTTTAAAACACCACTGATAATCTTATTAGCATTTCTCATCATTCCTATTACGAGAAAGAAAAGGTCAGTAAGTAATCCACAGCCATAAAGTTTTCTTGTACTATACTATCAGGAACTTCACATCTTTACTGAAAGTTGATCAACATGATGCAAACATTTATCAAGCTCAGACAAAGTGATTATAAACTCAGTATTTCCATTAGGATATTCAGTGCTGTATACCTATTTAGTATCAAAGTACTTTTCCACCACTGACTCTCTCAAAAAAAACCAAAACAATTACTGTTCTTGAAGATCAAGAAATTATTCTAACACAGACAACTTTGTTTTATAAATGTGCTTGTGCAATGCACTTAGAAATACCCATGCTCATTTCCCATGGTAATGCTAATGCATGAGAATTATATTTTCATTCTTTCAGAGTCCATATAAAAAAGCCTGACCAGCACAGAACAGTTTTCAAAATAGTTTCTTTTCTGCCATTCATATAGCAAAGTTTCTATGCCTTGCCGCATACGTGTAGCATGTATGTGTATATAATCAAAATATTCCTTTGCATATCTTACTCATCTCCTCAACACAAAAAATTAAACAAAATAGGAGAGAACACAAAAAAGAGAAACCCTCAAAAATAGTCCTTAACAAATCTGGAGAAATCATATATCTCTGATTATACTGAAGTTGCTCCTCTTCTTTCTTAATTGTCTTTGTCTCCAAACACACAGTTGCTCAATTTTATAATATGTAACATCCAAGACTGTAGAGTAAAACAACAAAGTCATACTATGAACCAAGAACTACTACAATAAAACTGATGCCCTTTTTAAAAATGTAGACATATAACAGGGTATTTGAATCTAAAACAAAGAAACCGCTGGAAATGTTTAGCATTTAACTATTGCCCTTGTTGGTGAAAATGGGGGGGAAAAGGGGGAGGGAAGGGGAAGGAAGAACATTCACACTCCAGAAAGTTCAAGCTGTAAAATACATACAAAATTGAATCTGCTATTAAGATCAGATTAAAATATACATAATTCTACATTTACTCATTGTAATCATTTACTCTTCTCTTTGTTTCACTTGATAAATCAACGTAGTTTTTAGAAAAATACAGTTACTTAGAAAGATCCTGGGTTTTTACATACAGTCTTGCACCACTCTGTATTTCTAATGTTCAAAGTGTTGTGTTGCCATCTTAACTGTTTTTAAATGTGTCATATTGCAAACAAGTATAAATACGTAGTCATCAGACGACACTACAGCAACCAAGTTTAACCTTATCAATCCAAACTTAATCAACCTTCATAAATCATATGGGGTACCTGCGAACTGCCCAGCAAGGGTTAACAGTTTGTTCCAATATTTGAGGGGCTTTTTTGTTTGCAGAGTGATATGACAAAGACTTTTATTTGTTTGGAAATTTTTGAAAACAAACTATCATATGGACCTGAAATGGCAATTTAAAAAACAAAAAAAAAGGGAGAGAAAAGTAAAAACTAAATATCGTTTGGAACTGTAGCTGTTCTCCCAAGCAATATACTTAAAGGTAACAAAACCCCCACAGCACTCAAATTACAGCAAATAATCTATTAAACTGTTCTACAATAGTCACAAGAACTATGCAAAGACAATTACCAGATAATAATTTCTACTTAACCACAACCTTAAATGCAGTTTCAAAATTAGGTCAGTTAAAATGAAAATCACCATTTTTAAGGAGGTTAGAAATCATTACAATTGAATAAAAATATTCCTAAATGACTACATGGAAAAAAAGCAAACATAACTAAATGTTCAAGCACCCCATATTTTATACACAGCATCAGAATTATATAAGAAATGCCTATCAATGGATGCTCTGTTCGAGAATTGGGATTCCAGTCTGACTCAGTATTATTATGTGACAAAAAAAATATTTAATTCACAGAGAGCTGTTTTTTTTTTCTTTTTTCTTCTCTCAAAAAAGAAGCCTTTATAAGGACACATATGTAGCAGAGATACATACAACTGAGAGAATCACTAGCAATTTGTCAATCTGCAACTTGGGCTTTAGCATTACTGTCGAGTTTGTGTTAAATAAGCATTTTTTTTCCTTTCAACCAAGAAAATGCATACCACACCAATCAAAACTAACCACAGCAGGGCTTTCATTGAAACAGTAGTTGCTAATTTTACAGGTCTGCCCACATTGTTCTAGAAAATAGGAAGCAGAAATCTGACATTTCCAGCAGTCGTTATTAAAACAACAATCACTGAGAGCTCGATCCTGTTCTCACTGGAAGCAATGTCAAACTCCCCGTTGACTTCAGGGAGAGCAGGATCAGGCCCCGAGCTGCTCAGCCTCCTCCAGCTCTGTGCACAGGAGTGTGTGTCGTGGAGCTGGGGTGGAAGAAGTACAAGCTATTCCTTTGTTAACTGCCCAAAGAGTTGAACTTTCCATCACTTTGTCAACAAAGTGCCCTGCAAACAACAACGGTGATAAAAGGACATATTTACCTTGAAGAAACAGGAACGGAAAAGCCGCAGAATTGCAAAACAAAGTAGTCCAAAGGAATTATCTATGCATGCAGTCCAAACGTGCACCTTCAAGTAGGCCACAGTCTGTCAAGCAGTCGTCTCAGCACCAGCCACCCTGCCTTCCATCTTACGAGATTCACCCAGAAAACTGACAAACCTGCTCCACGACAACAAAACTCTCCTAATGCTTTTGAACGCCCACCATTTGTTCTCCATTCATCCAATCAACTTTCCACTGCACATCTTCTCCTGCGACTGAGGCTCAGAGGCAGGATTCCTTCTCATCTGTATGCTAATTATTTTGCCACATGGACAAAAGTAATAATGCTTTCAGACAGGAAACCAACGGGCCTGAAGTCGAAGGCAGAAATTAATAAGTTTCCACCACTGAAGGCTGAGAAGGTGGGCATGCGTGCAGCTCTGTGGCTGATGGATCAGCTGTAACCTCCATTTAAGAGCAGCAGAGAGGCGACGGGCTGGAGGAAGCCTAGGCAGCGTAGCATGCATCAAGCCCCAGTTCCCCTAGAGACCACATTACTGCAGCAGAACAGCATCCGTAGCAGATTGCTGACTTACCCCGCCTGAGCCTGCATCCTTTAAGCAGCGCGGCGCGCATCCATCCCGCGGCCCCGCGGCGCGGTGCAGTGCCCGGCGCGGCCGCGCAGGCCCAGCCCCCGCGGCGCGGCGGGAGGCGGGCAGGGCTGGGGCCGCGCACCCCGGCCGGGCTCCCCGGCGGCGGGGGGCGCCGCGCCGGCGCTCTGTTCCACCCAATGGAGGGGAACGCCGAAACGCCGCAGCCGGCCGGGAGGGGAGACCGCTAAAAATACTCCCCTGCCGCTGTGCTGGCGTAAAATGGTGTCTCCGATAGAGAACTCCCCACCATGCCCCCCCTCAAAAAAAAAAAAAAAAAAGTCCCAACAATTAGGTTTCTAAATGTATATTTTAAAGAAAATAATGATCGAAACCATCGGTTTTTTCTGTTGGGGTACCTCACCAGGGTTTCTAGTTAATTCTGCTGAAGCTTTGCTTCTATTACCTGTTCACACCATCTTCTCCCCTTTGAAACAAAAGAAATTAACAGTTTGCAGAAGAGATTACCAGCCTTACACCATTAGCTACTTGCGCAGCTCAACTTTATGTGATCAAGACCCCAAACAGAAACCAGGGCTCGTATGCATAAAGGGCCAGCTCTGCATGTACAAACCCTTAACAGCGTTTCCCCAGCAATTTGACGTGGATGCTGTGGCTCTCGCTGCCTGCGCCTAGCCAGGGACCGCTTTAGTAAACGTGTCACAAAGACAATGACTGGGAAGAGGCACCTCACCGCCTTCCACGGCGGTGCAGAGGCTTTTCTCCGGCGCTCACCCGCCCGCGGGCAGCGTCCCTAAAGGGCTCTCCCCCAGGCTGCCGGATGTCCCTGCGACGGGAGCGGCTTGACAGCGGGGAGTCGCTTCTTTTAAACCCGTCCCCGAAATGTCATTTCGGTGGCAGCGTGACAGGCTGTGATCTTTACGCGGAGGCGGCGGCTCCCCCGCCTTGGCACGACTCCGCACGCCCCCGCGGACTCAGCCCTGCCGTGTCGCGGCCCCTGCCCCGGGCACCGCCGCGCCTCCCGCCGGGTCCCGCCCGCCCTGCGCGTCCATCCCCGCGGGCAGGCTGTTCCGCACGGGAAGGACCCTGGCTAGCGCACGCATACAGCCTACACGCCCCCCCTACACACACGCGCGCTTGCCGGTCTCGTTGCCCTCCTCGCTGCCATTGTGCTGCTGCAGCCCCCTCCTCCCGCACCCCTCCCTCCCTTCTTCCCTCCCTCCCTGCCGCGGCTCGCCCTGCTCCGCGGTGCTCGGTGCGGGCAGCCCCGCGGCCGGCAGGCCACCGCGGGCAGCCCCTGCTGGCCGCGACGGAAGCGGGGGGTCTGACCCAAAAGTCACGAGGAATACCCTCCTCAAGCTTGCCCTGGGAGGTGATCCCTCCCGAGCCCGCTCTGCCTGACGTGTGAGCACCAGACATGTCGGTTACTGTAGAGGTTGCCATTCCCTCCCCGCCCAGCCCTGCCGGGCCCCACACTGCGGTCCGAAGGGAAGGCGAGTCCCCGCGTACCATCGCACCCCGAGCTGTCAGAGCAGCTCCACGGCCGCACTCCAATGGCTTCGGGGGTGGGAGGGAGTTTTTCACAGGGATTCAGGGGAAAGCCAGCCTGTCGGGGCAGGGACTAACAATAGCAGAGTCCTCACGACATCCACGCTTTTGGTGGAAAACGCAGTGTTTCCCTCAGAAAGCAAAGAAAAAAAAAAAAAGGGACTTACGTGTCTCTTCCCCCGCCCCCCCCTCCTCCTTCCCCCCCCTCCCCCCACGCCATCTCCACCTCGCTCGTGGTTTGGGGTTTTTGTTTGGGTTTCTTTTCCTTATTTTTTCTCTGTCATCTCTGATTACATGCACTCGCAGGGCTCCCCCGAGAACGAGGCGCGCAGCCCTCGGGAGCGGCCGGGCCGCAGGTGCGGACGGGGAGCGCGGAGGGCACCGCGCCGGGCGGGGGCGGGAGGGGGAGCCGGTCTGCCGGGAGAAAAGCCTCCTCGTAGCGGGGAGGGAGATCTACCATGTTTGTGTCGTAGCAAGGGCATGTCAGTTTGGGTTTTTTCCACACAAATCAACGTAGCCTGAGAAGCACACATGCACACGTGGCAATTAAAGGGACCCCTTGTAAGTGTATAGGGTATCTACACCCCTACATATGAATCTCAGCATTTTATAACATCAGGTTTACATGCAGAACCTTTGGATAATGGTATTTGCATTTGAAAAATCAAGTCTTGTCCTCTCCCTCCACTAGCTTCCTTATGTTGGATCCTAGCTAGCTTTAATAGCATAGTGAAAGCAACTATGTGGTTCATGTATCACGGCAGGTGTTGTCAAACTTTTGGAAGGTGATTTGTCTGGGGAAAAAACCCTCATCATCTTGCTCAGTTTTTGTGGTGACACAAAGATCCAGCGCTTCTCCCACTGATGACAAAACCAATATTTTTTCTAATCAGGACAAAATGTATATAAATCTTGTACTGGTGAGTGTTAAGGGGGGTGGGGGAGGCCACTGCTTAAATTAGAACCATTCACAAAAAAAAAAAAAAAAAACAAAACCAGTCTGGAAAGAAATTTGGGAGACTTGTTATTCATTGGCCTAATTATCCTCCATAAGATACTAGGGTATGGGTTTAATGCTGTGGGTTGGATTTTCCCTCCCCCAGACTGTGTCTCGTCAGTGTGCATTATCCATAGGGAAAAGAAGATGCAGGTCATGTTTAAGCAGCGTTAATGAGAGCACAGTATTTTTCCTGCAGGTTAAGTTGGCCAGGTTAACAAACTTCAGGTAAAATATGCTTGAAAACCTTCAATTTCTTTTACTTTTTGGCTAGTTGCAGTTTCTAGTGAGTCTTGAAACATTAGACAAACACAGAAAACAGAATTCAAGCATCAGATGAACCCACTACTGTCAATAAGGGAGTACAATTTCAGCTTGACAGGAGTATTACAAGAATATACCCGCTAACAAGCAGCCTTAATTGGCTTGCATATTGTGGCTGTCACTGTTAAAACCTGTTCCTATGCAATACTATTTCATACATCCTTTAAATGTATAGTTCTGTAAAGCTGTTAAGGAGACAATACTTTACTCACAGGGCTTTTGATTTTGGGTTAAAAATAAATGATAAGAAAAAGAAACAAAAAAAAATAGGAAACCCTATTAAGAATATAGTATCAGTGACTGAGAAACTATGTGAAAGTCATAGTAGAAAATAGCAACTGACTTTTTTGGGTTAAGTGCACTTTCTCAGTTTTGAATGTAAATTGTTATTTATCCATAGGTTGCAGTGGCTGCAGATGTTTCACTGACATTTATTACACTCAAATCCTTTAAAATGGAGTGCGTTCTTTAACAGATCACCTCTTTATTTCAGCAGGACACTTTCTCTTAAAAGTATTTTGAATTTAGTGGTTTGCAGGAGTTCACTGCTTGTCCTGGCAAATCCTTCACACACTAGAGTTTAATGTGTGGCTTCAGTTTTTCCAGTACAGGGTCATGCTCATAAAGAATACAAATGAAAAAAAAAGACAGTAAAAAAAAAAAAGTTACTGCGCACGCGCAATTGGCTGTTATTAAACGATAACAATGTATCTTCTAGATAATAAAAGTAAAAATACCAAATAGGGCAGAGCCCCAGTGCTACATAAAGTGACTGACTTTAAGGAAGTTATTCCTAGTCTGATTTAAAGCTGTCTAACCTGAGAACTTGAATACAAAATAGTGTTGCAACTGACTGCAAAAGTAATTTATATGTATAATGAGACCTTGAAAAGATCTTCCAGATCAATTTTAAATCAATAAAATGCTTCATATTGTCAAACTCTGGAAAATGGGCATTTGCAGAGCAGTTGCAGGAAAAACCCTGGGCACAATAGTGTTGGTGAGGGCAAACATAATTTTTGAGGTGACAAGCTGGAGTATGCTGGGGGGAGGGGGGGGGTTTGACCAAAAAAAAAAAAGAAAAATAAAACAACAACAACAACAACAACAAAACCAAACAAAAAAATTCAAAACTAAAACCAAACAGATAAATGAAAGCATTTAGCTCAACAAAGCAAATTTTACTAGGACAAAAAAGTCTGGCTTACGACACCTGTAATGTCCCTCACCTTCTGTGAGTCAAATTGCACTGCTGCAAAGAAGTGCTGTTTAAACTCCACTGCCCCATGGAACGATCCCGGAAAACAGAATGCAGACGAAGACAGCTCTTGGAAGAGAGGAATAATTTACATGCATTTAAATTAAGAGACTGGCGCTTTACCACAGCCATCTTCCCGACACCTAATTAGACGACATGAAGCCTGTCCTGCCTCTACCTCCGGGAGCAGTCGCTGGGCACGGGGCCAGTGAGCGCAGACAGCTCCCGGTGAGAGGGACAGCCCCGGTGAGAGGGACAGCTCCTAGTGAGAGGGACAGCTCCCGGTGAGAGGGACAGCTCCCGATAAGAGGGACAGCTCCGGTGAGAGGGACAGCTCCCGGTGAGAGGGACAGCTCCCGGTGAGCGGGACAGCCCCGGTGAGAGGGACAGCCCCGGTGAGAGGGACAGCTCC
>QUSF01000002.1:14266311-14462817 GCA_003676055.1 Chloebia gouldiae | reverse complement strand
GGTGAGAGGGACAGCTCCCGATAAGAGGGACAGCTCCTGGTGAGAGGGACAGCTCCCGGTAAGAGGGACAGCTCCCGGTGAGAGGGACAGCTCCCGGTAAGAGGGACAGCCCCGGTAAGAGGGACAGCCCCGGTGAGGCGGACAGCTCCCGGTGAGAGGGACAGCTCCCGGTAAGAGGGACAGCTCCTGGTGAGAGGGACAGCTCCCGGTAAGAGGGACAGCCCCGGTGAGAGGGACAGCTCCTGGTGAGAGGGACAGCTCACGGTAAGAGGGACAGCTCCTGGTGAGAGGGACAGCTCCCGGTAAGAGGGACAGCTCCCGGTAAGAGGGACAGCTCTCGGTGAGAGGGACAGCTCTCGGTGAGAGGGACAGCTCCTGGTGAGAGGGACAGCTCCCGGTGAGAGGGACAGCTCCTGGTGAGAGGGACAGCTCCCGGTAAGAGGGACAGCTCTCGGTGAGAGGGACAGCCCCGGTGAGAGGGACAGCTCTCGGTGAGAGGGACAGCCCCGGTGAGAGGGACAGCCCCGGTGAGAGGGACAGTTCCCGGTAAGAGGGACAGCTCCCGGTAAGAGGGACAGCTCTCGGTGAGCCGGACAGCTCTCGGTGAGCGGGACAGCTCCCGGTGAGGCGGACAGCTCCCGGTGAGCCGGACAGCTCCCGGTGCTGAAGGAACCGCACGGACGCGCCGAGGGGGGCGGCGAGGGCTGGGGCTGAATGGCGCTGTCTGCAGAACAATGGCAGCCAACTCCAAATCCTGCTATAATCACATTAATGAGATTCATCAGTGAATTAGCAGCAGTCAAATGTCAGGGTGGCGGGGAGGAATCCAACCAAGCTCGGTAATTAACTTTTGGGGGGCAGGGAAAGGGAATTGACTGCATTATCTGTTAGGCTTTTCCCGAAGTTTAGCAGGTTTTATTCATCAGCCTTGGGAAGATGTTAACAATTCAACTGGAGGGGGGATGTGGGGAAAAGATGGAGACCTCAACCTTTGTGTGCTACAAGACAGTCTGCTAATACACAGTGTCCCATTACTTCCAGCTGAAGTCCACTGAGGAAACCAGCACGATTTCAGACACCCTCCACTCCCTGCAGCTGCCAGAACTGCACTGGGCTGAGCTCAGAGTGTGAAACTAGTTCTGTGAGGTAACTTCCACCACAGATCCCAATAGGCATGATAAATATGGCGGATGCCAAATAAGCATTAAATCTTACTAGTTTTTAAAAATGTACAAGGAAGATACTCTTTTTGAAATCAGAGTGATAGGGAAAAATGAGTTCCCTTTAAACAACTATTAGCAACGGATTATCACAACAAATTAATGCTAGGTCTAATGCAGAATGTCTTCTAAAACAAACAAAAATAAACCCATAAAAAATAGGATATTTACTCAAGTAATTTACGGTAAGTTACTTAATGTATACAAGTCAGAGATCTAGTCTCTAGCTGCCCTCAATAAAAGTGAAACTTCTCACCACCTGAAATCCAGCACCTGTGACCATTCCTCCATGGCAAGTGTGAAATATAAAAAAATATTCCCCATAGATTACAAATAAAATCCATAAGTATTTATTTGCAAGAAAGAAAGTACTGCATTCCTACTTTTCTGCCTTTAAAGGAGTATCATCAACCAGGCAAAGCATTTATTATGTAAAAAGCCTACTTTTATCCCCACGTAATTTCTTCAGAAAACAAATAAAGGTTTAAAAAAACCTCCTCTCCCTAGATGAGGCTGTGCACATTGGTCAGAACTCAGAAGAAAATGCCATGCTTCTGTTCCATTGAGTTTAATCTTTGTTAGTGACAGTAAAAAAAAAAACAAACACCTCCCCATAAGACACAAGGTAGTTTTTTACTGACATAAGTTGTTTTCTTTTATACTGTTTGTCTACATTTTAGAAGTAAATTAATAGGATTAACAGATCTGCACTATATGACATGGACTACTTATCACAACTATTTTAAAATTGAAATACATACTGTGATGTTTTCAGAGAGTTAACTGAATTAACCACTCCTTATCTACACAGCTTCTCTTTAAAGAAAATGTATTACAGATATGAAACATTTAAGATAGTGTTGTTTCAAAAATGCTATTCTTATACAAGTGTTCCCCTTAAAAGTACAAATGCACTGTTTTCAAAAGTCATGTTAGTGCAAAATACAGTATCTTACGTTCTTTTATTTAATTGCATTCGGCTGTCATTGAGCATTCCAATCTGTGAAGCTTCTGTCTCGGGTTCTCCATATCAAACAAGTACTGTCCACATGCCGCAAGTTTATATAAACAACAACATGCCTAATGCATGCAACATTATGCAGTCATATAGTAAACAGATTCTTTAAGATTTTTTTTGTCAGCTATTCTACAGCCCAATACAATTTCAGCTGCACAGCAGTATTACCAGAAGAACTTGAAAAGAGCAAACAATGGACATTTAAGTACAAGCTACAAAATTACTAAAAAATCACAATAATCTTCCCAGTTGCTGTAAGAATCAACCCCCACCCTGCACAAAACACAGCCCACACCTGCACTGTTAACCATTTGCAAGTTAAACATAAGCAAGACATTTCAGCATGGTTAAGAAACACCCTGGCTTACTACAACTTTGAAAGGATGAGGAGTAAGAAGCATACCACAGAGACCCAGAAAAGGCTGCTTTTTTCTTCATTGAACACAGAAAAGATACCCCATGTTCCAGGGAATTAAAAAAAAAAAATTATGTATATATATTAAAATACACCCACCAACACTGAGGAAAAAAAAAAAAAAAAACAGGGGGCTTCAAGAAGACTGCAGGGAAAAAGCTCTCACTGTCTTTAGTGTGCAGAAGCTTAGGGGGAAAAAATGTCGCCCTGGCAGGAATGACAAATGCAGTAGGATAGGCTAGCAGGCCTGAGGGATCTGTTTTACTTCCACATACATCCTCTAATGCACGCACTCCCACTCATCCTCTCGAGATGCCTTTTTTTTTCCCCCACTTTTTTTTTTTTTTTTCACTAGCTCCAAATCCCCGGCATATGACCTTCTGTTAAATAGATAAAAAAAAAATTTGCTTATCAGTCATGCAAATGAGGCTGAATTCATTTTCCACAACAGATGGCCTCATAGATAATGATGATGGAAGAGAGAAAATTGAATGTCTCTCACAAGGTGGTCATGGCAACCGAGAGCAGAATAATATCAATAATAAGCTCACTGCATAATAAGGTTGTCAATCCCACAAATCAAAGTCTCCAGCTAAATCAGGTATCCCACCCCCCGCTAGTTATCAGGTAAATAGAGAAATAGAGAGCATCCTTTTTCTTTTTAAACAAGACACTGGAAAGAAATTGTAGCTCCAGAGATTCCAGGGTAAGAGGGGCAAGAAGGAGCAGAAAAAAATTTTCTCCAATAATTATGTTTTATTTAATGACTCTGGGAGGGGGTGTTGGATATATCTCTTTTTTACCTTCTTTCTTTTTTTTTTTTAATATTACTTCTACAGAGAGGTTTTTGTTTGGGTTTGTTTTGTTTTTTTTGTTTGTTGCTTTGTTGTTTGTTTGGTTCTTTTCTTTGTTGTTTGTTTGGTTTTGATTTTTTTTTTTTGAAGGGGAGTACTGGTTTGTTTTTTTAATAGTGAGGCTGGTATTTTGAACTCTATCTGCTGCCGAAGCCTTGCCTCCCCTCCCTGTGTCTGATGTGGAGTGCTGCATTGATGCAATAGCAGCTCGCCTCAGGCTTTCACCTTGGCTCCCAGGGGGCCATCCCGCAAAATGAATCAGCAGCCATCCTGAGCAGACTGATTAAAATGAAAATGGCAAGGCACATGTCTGGGCGGAACTAGAGCTGAGCTGCGCTGCACTGCCTGTCTGGCAAGCATGCTCAATATAGCTTTTGCTAATAATGGCTTACCGCCTTTCGGGTTTTTAAAGGTATTACCGTCGACCCTTCCCCCACCCCTGAACAGATAACGGTGCTGGGGGCTTTCCCCCCCTTCGCTGTATACTGCTCACAGCTAGACTTTGCCAGACTGACATGCAGTGATTGTGAAAAGACACACTTGCTTTGCAAGGATTTTCTTCACAGATGTGCTGAAATACCAAGAAAGCATATTAACATGCAGCTATAAATTATTCCCAGATATTAGCTGAGAAAGAAACCTCAGATGAAGAGGAAAGCTCAGCCACTACCAGACACACCATTTTCACACACACACCACCCCCCCGCCCCTGGTTTTTACACCTCAGCTTGCATTGGCACCTTGTGCATTATGCATCACGAGAAAATGACTGCCAGTAAACGCAGAGCAGCTTCCTGGAGCTCTCTCTGCCCTGTGCTTGACACACTCAAGCTGGATCTCCAACCCCCCCACAGTCCCCAGGCAGATGAATGTGTGCATAGAGAAAGAGCCATTTAAAGTGCACAACTCCTGTAGTCCTTTAACAAAACAGAAATATTTTGCAGCCAACTCCGGTGTGCAAACCCAGCATCGACAAAGCATCAAACATCAATCCATGTGTGTGGGGGATCTGAAACGTGGGAAGACTGTTTTTTCATGAGATTTGGGAATTGCTCTGCCTGGGGATTTTCGGTGGTGTTTTTTTAAGTAAGCAGTGGCATATCTCTGGAAACTGGCCTGTATGTGCTATACATAAGCACATACACCCTGATGTGTCTTCGGTTAAGAAGACTGGGATTATTTCCTCCCCCCCTCCCCCCGGCTTTCTTCTCCCCCCGCCCTGCACTCTAGCCCTGTTACTGCAGTGTGAACCAGAAATCAATAGGGCTGCTCTAATGGAGGTTCCAGCTGCAGTTGGCTGTGCAGGCGCGCACACACACACACACACACACACACACACACACACACACACACTGACGTCTGTGCAGCTTTCTCAGCCGATTGGGCACCACATCGGATGTTCCGTGGAGCAAAGAAAAGGAATCATTTACAGTCTGGGAAAAAAAATGGTACCTTGCATCTCCCTGTCTCCAGGAGCATCAGGCTGGGCTCGCCGCACAGGCTGGCTGCAGTGTGCGAGTGAGAGCTCAGCTCGGGGTACGGGCACATACTGGATGACTCCCCCAGATTACCACAGAAACTGATGGGGCACAGAACCCCACAGTTCATACAGGAGGTTTTGATAAGGTTACCCATTCATATTGTGAAAGATAAAAACATGAACACAGTCAAACAGACACAAAAAATCACAGCAGTTTAACTGATAGATTATTAGAGCTCTTATGTCCTTTGATGTGTTTGCAAGTATTTCTGAGCTCTGAAGAGTATTTTAATGAAAATTTTGTTTTTAAGGGCTTAGTTAGAAACTATCCACTAAACATTTAATATTTTGTTGTAAATTGCTTGCTTTCCTCTTCATCAATAGAAGAATATATAATTTGTTGAATATTAGACTCCAGTTCAATTTTCTATGTTCTTCAAGTAATTTTTATATAGATAGTTATGTGTGAAGCCACTCCTTGTTACTAAAATATATTTGGGGTTTTCCACTTTTAAACAAAAGACCTCAAGCTTGGTTCCCTGATTCTGCAGCTGTTTTTCTCTGAAAAAAGAAACAACTCTGTTAGTGAACATATAAAAAAAATCCTAATTCTCTACTCCTAAAATCAGGTATTCCTGGGATCTGCGACACCACAAAACACCTCCCCCACCTTCCTATCTATGTATTTCAACTTCAGTATATTGAAAGCCACTGCCCAGCTGAAGTCTGGCTCCAGTGAAGCATTTATATTCCTTCTACTCAGCCCTGTGGATTTTTTGCAGGGCTCATGATACCAACCCAAGACCTGCTCTGGAGAAATAAAGTCTGGGAAAATGAACAAATCATAAAGCTATATTGCATGACAAAGTTATATCCCAGCCTATGTTCAATAGTTCTTTCTTATGAAAGCTTTAAAAAACACATGGTTTAAAAATTATGGCATATGGCAGGTTACTAAGTAGTGGACTGTAGGAAACCTTAGAACAAAAGGGAAGCATAGAAGTCCACCTCGCCTTAACATCAGCAATTACACCACCACAGTACCCCCTCCCCAAATATTTATCTAATCTCTGCTTTAATTATTTATACTAGTTGCTTTTTTCTGCTGTCCTTAGCATTTTGGAGCATATATTAATTGTTCTTGGTTTCTCTGTGTGGAGACATTCTGCCTAGGATTTTTTCCCTCCCTCCTGCCCAATCCCTATTAAGTTTTAACCCCTTTTCTACTGGACAGAAAGCTTAGGCTGTGTGAGTACTGTAATTGCTTTCGAGAGCTACAGGGTGTCTTGCCCAGCCTAGCAGTAGACTGTTTACCAGACTGATGAATATATCATTGGCAAATGTTAAAGCACACAGTTTAACTATTGTCCTGGAATATGAAATTAGAGTCTGAAGTATAACCTAAATGCTCAAATGTATTACTTTTTTATATTGCTTTTATGAAAAAAAAAGCAGATTTCCATATAATGAAGCTACTAGGGTACTACCAACTGGCTCACACTGTGTTTATTAATATCAGTGAAAATGAACAGTGGCAACTGCCCAAGGATAGAAAGCCCTTAACAGTGCCACTAATCCTTACATTCTTTAATCCTCCCTATCTTTTCCTAACACTGGCATTTAGCATTCCCAGAAACACCAACTCAGGGCATTAGGACAGCCACTAAGTCTGAGCAGTTGCTGAGTATCTGTACATCAGGGAGCTACTTTTTTGAGCTGAAGTTGAGCAACCCCTCTGGTAATTATTGTCTGGCTCCTGAAATCTCTAGATGGGAAGGGGCACCACGGGCTGGTTAGTTAAATTCTTCCCAAGGATTAACCAGCAAAGCTGATTCTAACAAAGTGTTTAGCACATACTGGCCATTCAAGTAGCTCAGTCCCTACCTCCAAATCCATGAGTATCTGAAAAATAATCCTTCCCAGTCTGTAAGAGTCTTGTTAATATAATTTATGGTATTTTCTCATCTTAATGATTTTTGTAAAAGCAGCAGGTTAGTGTTAACAGAATCACAGAATAGTTAACATTGCAAGACACCACAGTGGGTCATCTGATCAAGCAGGGCCATCATAGAGCCCATGGCACAGGGGCATCCAGACAGTTCTTGAATATCCCCAGGGATGGAGACTCCACAGCCTCTCTGGGCAATCTGTCCCAGTGCTCAGTCACCTGCAAAGTGAAGTTCTTCCTCATGTTCAGGTGGAACTTTCTGTGCATCAGTTTCTGCCCATTGCCTCTTGTCCTATTGCTTGGCACCACCATGAAGAGCCTGGTTTGTCCTTTTGACACCCTCCCTTCAGATACTGACAGACATTGATGAGGTCCCCTCTCAGTCATCTCTTGTGGAGGCTGAACAGGCCCACTCCCTCAGCATGTCCTCATAAGGGAGATGTTCCAGTCCCTTAATCATCTTTGGAGCCCTCCATTGGACCCACTCCCGGTGCTCCACGTCTCTCCTGTCCTGAGGAGCCCAGAACTGGGCACAGCACTCCAGATGTGCCTCACCAGGGCTGAGTAGAAGGACAGGATCACCTCCTGTGTGATCCTGTGGCAAAAGCTCTTCCCAATGCAGCCCCAGGATACCTTTGGCCTTCTTGGCCACAAAGACACACCGCTGGTTCTTGAGCAGCTTGTTGTCCACCAGGACCCCCAGGTCCTTCTTCATGGAGCTGCTCCCAGCAGATCAGACCCCAGCCTGTGCTGGTGCATGGTCTTATTACTCCCCAGGTACAGGATCCAACATTTGCCTTTGTTGAATTTCACACTTCTCTTCAACCCATCAAGGTTCTTCTGAAGGGCTGCACAGCCCTCTGGGATACCAGCCACTCCTCACAGATTTGCATTGTCACTGAACTTACTGAGGTGGCATCTGCACCTTCATCCAAGTAATTGGTAAGTATGTTCCACAATATTGGGCCCTGTATTTGAACATCACTGGTGTGAGGCATCCAACTACACCCTGTGCCACTATGACCCTCCAGTAAAAGGTTATAAAGATCACTTTGATGGGACTAAGCAGAACATCTTGGAAATACTTCTCAAGTACCGCACAGGAACATGGTAGAAAGTACATCTAAAAAAGTGTTAATGTAAAAGACAAAATGTAAATACAGGTAGCCTCAGAGGAAAATAATTTATTTTACTTTAAGCAGACCTTGTCTCACTCATGAGACAAAATACAGCTCACAGTATATCTAAACTAGTAATTTACAGGCATGCGGAGCATAAATATTCTTTAGTATCTAAAGTGGGGTGCACTACTTTGTTCTTGCAGCTATAAAGCTATTTATATTGAATTGTCTAGTGTCTGGTCCCCATGAACCACTGAGTGAAAAACCCAAAATATGTATGGAACTGTATGTGCAAAAATCCCATAAAATATGGAGTAACTGCTTGTTACTCATATGAGTATGTTACTCAAAAGTTACTAAAATGTTAGCCCTCAAGCTAACATTTTCCTCAAATACATGGTCCAACATATCCAAAGCCATTACAAAGGGGTAAAGTAATAGGACCAAATGCCCACTCCAGACAAAATGTTGGTGGCTTCTTTAAAACATTAAAGAACAGGCTTCTTTACCCTGAGCATTCTCCATTTGGCACCTTACATATGAAGAAACCATTTTGCTGTCTAGAATTATACGAATACTTAGAATTATTTTGGAGAGAAAGCACCTAAAGTAGCAGGTATCTCCAGGAGGACAGCTTCAGAATATTCACACTGGAGTTTTCATTTAGGCAGTACTAATGATATTTGGCAAAGGATTCTGAGCAGTATTTTCATCACTGTTGTTGGCCTTACCTGCTCAAAATTACTGATTTTGTCTTTAAGGTATTTCCATGAAGGCACACTGAGTTGCAAATTTTGCCCATGCTTCCTGTTGGTAGAATGCAAACTATCTGGTCTGGAAGCCAGTCAGACATAGTGAAGTTAATAAAAGGCCTGTCAGCTAGAAGAATCATCTGAAATAGGTGATGACTATGTTTACTCAGGATAGACAAGATTCCTAGTCCCACTGGATATGGAAACTGTAAAATACTCATACATTTGAGTCACCTAAAAAAATTATTATGGATACAGGATAAAAATTGCAGGAAAGAGTTATAAGCAGTAGTATGCCTTTGTTTTTTCCCATTGGCTTCAGCAAGAAGGAGGAGCAAGCCCATAGAGCTATTAACAAACTGGAGAACTTAGAATTAGAAAAATGCAATAAAAATTATGGAAATGGAATTAACAGCTTATGAGAAAATATTAAAAATTAAGCTCATAGAATGCAACTACAAACTGAAAGAAAAGCAGAAACCTCAAGAATGGCAGAAGGTCTAAAACTGCAAACAAAAGAGCAGTTAAAGGTAACAAAAAGAGATACCTCATACACATATATGAGAAGTCAGAGTAAATTTAAATTGTCATAGCTGAGTTCCAGAAGTGGGGGAATGACAAGAAGGCATTGATTATTGTGACAGTGTTCTTAGGAGAGTAGTGTAAGGAAGAAGAACTGGACCAAAGGAAGCACTGGAAATTACACTACAAGGAACAATTTTAAAATGGCAAGGAAAAAATTTAAATAATGTAATAGGTCTTTTCAGCTTCTAGTTTTCATGACTCCTTGTTATTATTAGTTGTTATTCCTATTTAAGTGATCGTCCCTACTGTAAACACTTTTGACTAAACAAGAATCCATAAAGAGTACTAAAAATCTTAAAAAAAAGAGATAAATAAAACCCCTTTAGAAAATATATAATTTTTCCAGCTTAAAAGTAAGCACATAAACTTAGCAGAAAGTAATTTTTTTATTATTATTTTACAAAATTAACAAGCTCAAGGCTTTCTTGGTTCTTGAAAATGCTACAATCTTGAATCTACTTCTTGATAAGACTACCATCAGTTCAAGGCATGTGTTACATACAGGGGAACTATTTTACAGGCAAGTAAAAAACAAATCTTGTCAGATTGCATGCTTTGCTTTTCCCAGTGATGACTTTAGCATAGAAACATGCTTAAATTCTTTCCTGAATTTGGACCTTTAATTGATACTAATACTTTAATGGAGGATAACTATATAGCATTAAGAAGTCCTGCTGCCTACTCACATACATTTAATTTATTTGCATTACTGCAGTGGTTTATAGCTTAATCAAAGATTTGATGGACACACAGGCAAAAAAAATGTTATCTGAAGTTCTAAACACCTTAAAGAAGATGACCAAATAAAAGACAGTTAAAGAAGGGTTTGGGACAAAATTCATAGATTTAACATTCAGATTATAACATATTTCCTCATTTCTACTACACTTTCCACAGTTGTAACAAGTTTTTTTCTATGACAGGACTCAGGAGAACAGACCTCCTGTAATAAGTGTGCCTTGTAAGGGGATGAGAAAAAATTAAGGGAGAAATAGCTGACTAGAAAAGGATGGGGCATAAAAGAGGCATCATAGCAAAAAGGTTGCAAAGGCTCTTAGAGAGCAGGAAAATGCCAATGAATTGTTTCTAAAAGCTGCAGTTGAAAGCAGGATTCACTGTAAGGTTAAGACATACACATGTAGCTGGTAACATCCCATTATAGTCAGTGAAAATCAAGTCAAGATAGTCAACATTGCCTGAAGGATGTTAAGGTGGTCAGACAGAATATGTCTGCTTCAGAGATGAGTAGCTCCCAGCCTCCATCACATGTTTCTCCAGTCTCATTTTGCTTTAAGAGGAACTAGGATGATGAATACCTGTTAAGGACACTTAAATTAGAAGAAAGATTCAGCTACAGAGCCAAAGAACTACATGTTGATGTTTTAATTTCACCATGAATATTACTTTTTCAAGCAAATTAACTTCTCTAAACAGGCGTGTACTGCTGACACACCCTAGCTTCCCTGTAGGTCTTCCTGGAAACTTCTGCCAGCCTTGTGCAATTTTTTGAAAAAGATGCCATTTTTAGACTGAATTAGGGTACAGCCCTTAATGCAGTTCCTAATTATGTTTTGCTACATATTTTTGTTATTTCTTAATAGCAAATTAAAAAAAAAAAACAAAAACAAAAACCAACCAAACAAAAAAAAAACTACCCAAAAGCTGAGAATTTTTGCCATGTTTTGCATTTGTCTTTTGCTTTGTTTCTTCTTTGCCTATTTGAAAGACCAACAGTTTTCTGCTTTCAGTAGAAAATAACTCTTATTGTCAGGCACATTTTCATTAAAAAACTGCTCAGTTCACTGCTTTTCTTTAAAAATATTTACTGTTTAATTACTATGCTTACATGAATCTCAAAACTATTTAATTTTACAAAAAATATCCAGAGGAAAAATATTCAGAAAACTTCAGTCATGACACAGTGTAACTCCATAACTCCATTTATAAGCATAAGAACTACCTGATCCACATCAATAAACACTTTAATGCACAATTAAACTAACCTAAAACAGGACACAGTCTGGTCATTACCCTGGCATATTATGTGTATGGACATTCTAAGTCTGCGCTGACACCATAGTGCACAATATTTCAATTTATATTCTTGCATATACCTGATCAATTTCTATTTGAACTCATATATTTTTTTCCTAACATATGCTTTAAATATCAAAGAACTGGGCAATGATTGTATAGTAAAATACATTTACTATGTATTTCACAATGTCCTTTTGCTCCTTTTATAATTGATGTCTGGTATTTTCATTGGAAATCTTCCCCTTCCGATATTGCTTGGCCAATCAGCTCATTCTCCTCAGCCTTCATGCTTTCATGGATCACCAGTCCCATATCCCTCTTCCATTATTATCTCAATCCCAAGCAAAGTAGCTCTGTCTGTGAAAGTTCACGGATAGAAGCTATTGCTCACCTCTGAACATCTTCCCACCTTAACCTCTCTACATGCAACTGAAACCATAGGGGTTTTTTTAAAAAAAGAAGCTACACCAGGAAGAAATGGTGCTCCTCCTTACATGGCAACTTATTAAAAAGAATATTTGTCCACGGACTAAGGGTATCCCTCTAAGCTTTGAATGTCAGAGAGCAAGACTAAATCCTAGGCCTCCAAACAGGGGTGCTGGTGAGTTTTAAGGACCACAGCAGTAACTGGTGTTTTAAAACAGGTGATCTGCCTCACTCACAATTGGGCACCAAAAGCTCTTTAAATTCAGGTTGCATTAAGTTGTATCTGGAAACTGCAAACAGAACCATGAAAACTGATGCATTCTGGGACACTCCAAAGTTACTGTTGCTGATTCCAAAATTAGTAACCAACACAAACTTTAACTACATCATTTATAGTTGCATTAAAGAAGTTTACTTATGCACACATATTTGAAAAAAAAAACCAAAAAACCCCACAAACCTGAAATATGTTCATAACTCCACAAGAAGCATTATGAAGAGGCTGAAGTAGAAAGCAGGATGCAAGTGGCATCAGTGACAATCTGTCACTTGATAAACCTTCTAATCCACATCTTTACCAGTCCTGTTCCCAGCTCCTACCCCTTCCTTTACTATCACTTTGTCAGTCATTGTGCTAAACTTAGCTAACTGGCTGACTGTAGCCTCCTTTTCTCTCCCTCCCCCCTCCCCTCAAATGAAGATGAATGCAAGGTCCTGCATCTGAAAAAAAAAAAAAAATAACTCCATGCATCAGTAAAGACTGAGGGCTGATAGAAGTTCTGCAGAAAAGTACTTGGGATCTTGGTGAACAGGAAGTTTAGCATACCCTTGAGGCAATGAGAGTTGTCTGCACACTGCTTTGTACTAGATAGTATATAACCAGCATGGTTATGGAAACTATTATTCACTTCTAAATGGAACATCTGAGACTATCTCTGGAGCATTTCACTCTGTAAGAAATGCATAAACAAACTGGAGCAACTCCAGAGGAGGGCCATCAACTCATGAAGCTTGAGCATATGACATATGGGCAGAGACTATGAAAAATGTGTTTGTGTGTTCAGCTTGGATGAAAGAAGCCGAAGTTCAACTGCTGTATCCAACAATATGACAGGTGGTTATGTAGAAGACAGAACCAAACTCTTCTCAAAAGTGCAAAAACAGCAAAAAGGCAATGGTCACAAATTTCCACAATGGAAGCTTCTAAGGAAAACATTCCTTATCTTGGGATCAGTCAAGTCCTCAAAAGGTTCACAAAAAGGAAGTGGGATTTTCATCTTTGGAGATACTCAAAACTTGATTGTACATGTCCTGAGCATGTTATTCTAAATGTGATGCTAGAAAAACTTTGAGCTGGGGGTGGTACCAGATAACTTCCAAAGATCCCTTCCAACTTAAACTGTTTGGTAGTTCTGATCACATATTTAAAGTTCAAGGACTTCTTCAAAGTTAAAGTTCAATTTCCAGCTAGAAAATCTTCATGTTAAGCTTTAGAAAGATGCACAACCATTTCTAACTACAATTTACTTGCTAGATTACAGACCAGTAGTAATAATATATATTATATGGAAAAAAAGACAGCATTAACTGTGCATTCCCAAACTAAGCATATTGAGTATAGTCAGAAAAAAAGACAGCATGGGCCTGCTGTAACCTGACCAAGGTTTTATATTTATATAAACACACTATATAACATATACATGTTTGTACTCAGAATACCTCAAATAATAATGTGTTAACAAAAAATTAATTAGGCCAAGAACATACTGCTTATGAAATTTATAAATCATGACATTATTAATTGCACTTAAAAGTAATTTTTGTAGTCAAGATTCATAGACAATATAGCTCTGTAAAGCAAAGCATATTCTTTGAAATGAATCAGGGATAAAATCTGTGAACTTAAAGGAAAAAAAAACATCTTCAGAATCTGATGTAGAAGAGAAACTTAAAAGGAAGTAAGAAGACAAACACAAGACAAATAGATTGTGTTTTTTAAGAACTAATGAACATCATGCTCTGGGGTAGGGAGAAAGATTTCCATTCAAGCATGCAATCCAAATGTATACACTTTTAGGTAAAGTGAGAACTATTTGCAAGCTCTTTCTGTGGTTGAAATGGCAGCATATGAAAACAGAAGAAAACAATAAGGGTGTCACACTTGTATAAGGCATTATTAATTCTACCAGATGAACTCCCTCTTCACTGAGATAGAGTGATTGATTCTTCACTGACTACCTTAAAAAAACAAGTACAAGAGGGAAGAAAATAGCTGTTTGGTGCAGACACTGAAGATTAATTTTTTTAGCTATACCTTATCAACACACAAATTCAACTTAAGCCCAAATATGAGTAATGGTGGCATCAAGGAACTCTGCTTTCCCCCTCAAATTAAATAGAATCAGCGTGTAATGGAAGAAAGATACTAGTCCCTAAATATTCATACACTAATTCTTGAATCAATTTAATATTTTCTATCTGCATTATAATACGGGAGAAAGCCAAATATGATGTTATTTTTCCCTGTGTACAAGAAGTTCCAGTTCCTGAAGAAATAGATGCTTTTCTGTCATCTAAACATAATTTACCATTATTTTCCAAACTGCTTCAGAAAGGGACTAAATAAATGGTACTAAGACACCTATAGGTGACCATTAGGTAATTCAAAGACCAATGATAAAAAGAAAAGCAGTATGGTTCTAACAACCTGAACAGTAAATATGCAGTGCAAAGGATCAGACTGTTTTCTGCTCTGTGTACGTTATCTTTATATTTTCTGAAAAGTATGAATGATAATTTAAGAGAGGCTGACAGCACCATAAGGACTGGTGCTCTGATTGTATTGCAGGATTTATCAGATCAAAACTTTTAGCAGATAAAAAAGTCTTATTTTTTACAGAAATGAAGTTATTCGTGTAGCTTGCCATTTATACAGGTAGAGCCTGACAATCCTGGTAATCAATCAGAGTTGGGTACATAATAGCCTGGGATTATGAAGTGTATAGATAATTCACATGTATAACTCTTCAGAAAATTAATAAACCTGTATCGTCAAAGAGAGGAGACTGTCATGGATATCAGTGAAACTACACCTGTTAGAGAAATCCTGAGATGGAAAAATATGGATTTTTAAATGCATCACCAAGATTAAAAAACAAAAACAAAACAAAACAAAAACCCACAAAAAAACCCTGAAGTTGTCTTGCCATGTACATATATGGCCTTACATTCACAAAGCTCAATGTCCTGATTTGATCCATCATAATTTTCAATGCAAAATATTAGCATAAACATCTACATATCAATGGGAGAATAGTCACTACCGAACATTAGATTGATACTTTAAAACAGTAACAAGTAGATTGTTTAGGCAGAAATTATTTTGGAACATGAACTATATTTTTATTTAGAGAAATTAAAATGAGCCAGAGTCTTGTGAGAAGAATTGTCTCCATTTTAATGAAGAGATCTTAAGGATTTAGGAAATATTCTACTTTTAATTATGGTTTAATTGGTAAAAAAAAATTCTAACTTATAAAAGTTACTTTAATTGAACTTTTAATTGGTGCAGGTTTTAGAGAAGTCCCATTATTAAAGAGCAAGTAGATTAAAAGGGAAAGCACTTGATCAAAACTGATCATGTCACCATAGACATATGAGATACCAGCCATCAGTGGTATTACAGGAATTTGCCATGTGCTCTCTTCCAACTGTATCTAATTAGCATTTTATTTCAGTATTCACAGTAAGTTATTATGGCATAGCTTAAGTGAAGTGAATACTTTTCACACTGCAACAGCAAACTAAACAGTAGATTATGGCTCAGCTGAAGTCCTGAAGCTCCTTGTTCTGTGGTAACCTCACCATTTTCAGCATGTCCAACATTAATATAAGCCTGGTATGTCTTTCTGCCTCAGAATGTCCTCTTTTTCATTTCTTCCTCCTCCTTCCTTAGACAGAATTTCAGGATTGGGGAGAAGAAAGAGGAGAGAAATCGCAGACTGGCCATATGACCAGGATTTCCAAACACCCTGGTTAGTGGGATCTGGACATGCTTCATGCAGCTGATCTGTGCAATTGCTAACCATCTGTGTAGTGTGCATGTGCTAGATCAGATTTGCACATATGTAGCAAGTTCAGTGCATGGCACACAGCCCATATTTCCCTCTGAGATTCCCTGGATGTGTGCCCATCCCTTAATTCTGTACACCTCAAACAACTCATTCCATTTTCCTTTCAAGTAGCACACAGAAAGTTAGGAAAGTTGTCCGATAAAGTAAAAAAGGTTTAAGAGAACAGCAGCCATCAAACACGTTTTTAAACTTAATCAATAGCACTGTCAATATTAGCTGCAAATTATTTATTGCAAACAGCACCAACCTATTGTATATATACATACAACAGCATGAGAACAAATACCAAACACTCCATCACAATGAGCATTTACATAACACGGCTCAGGTACTCAGTGTTACATCACTAATGTGCCTCTTTTTGTAGCCCTTTGAGTGTCTCTGGCTTTGCAGAGTACATCCTGCTAAAGAGGACTTCTATGGCCCTAGGACAAGTGTAGTCTGGCCTCCTGCAGCTACTGCTCAGGAGTAGGGTGGAGGCAAGCTAAATAACAGAGCCCTCAGCATGGTCAGCAGAGGGGGCAGGCACAAGCACAAAGAATTAATCATGCAAGACAACTCTAAATTGTACAAATTCTGTTAAGCAAATATCTATAACATATTCTGTCACTGAGACTGTCAAAATGTGCTAAATCCTCAGTTTAAGTGAAAATAGTGCAGATATTCTAAATTACAGCAATTATGGCAATATGCGCCAACAGAAGATCTTGCCTTATCCTACAAGGATTTTAAAAATTCCATGCCACAAAAAGGCTCAGAACACACACCTTCTGCTTTATACTCTTTCCTCCATTCACCAAACTTCATTTTTCTGCATGATAGAAAGTCTCTCATTTTCTGCCCAGGAGTAAAAGCTGTACCTGTCCTGCTCTTGCCTGGACTGTCAGTGCAGCGGTAACTTTATCACCTCTGGGAAAAAGATTTGTTACTTTACTTGTACCCTAAGGCTCTGCAAATGATCTGTAGCAAGTCATTGTCATTTCTTCTTCTGCTGCTTCTTCTGAAGTATTTTCACAATTTGCAATTTTCATCAATTTGTTAATTTATATATTTTCTGTAATTAACTCAAGTATCCATCACAGCTATATAATTATATATTAAACAAGACTCGCATTAATTTGATCATGAATTTCCTGTACCAGAAGAATATTTAAATGTTTTTGGCAAAGCTGAAGAAATTAAGCTTATTTCACAGTGCACTGTTCACCACTTCAAAACAATTTATGTCAAAATAATAAATAATAGTTTACACCATTTTCAATGGAACCACAATGGTTAGTTGCAGTAACTTGTTAAACAGCTAGAGAAAAAAAACTCTACAAGATTTTAAGCTGGCAAATTCTCCAATGAAAGACAAGCAAAATTTTTCTAGAATCCAGGTTTGAACTATCTATAAATTCAAAATCAAGAGATCAGCTTATAACCCTCTCTCTGAAACTAACTTTTTATGCCTATAAATAAGAAATTTATTTTCAAGCTCTGCTTTACTACTATCTGAAAAATGTCATATAAAAATTCTTTACTAGTATCATTTACACAGATTAATTAGCAAGTATTAATAATGGCAGAGGTGCTAGTAAAATGGCAGGGTTTTGTGGTCACAGTTGTTCTCAACTTGCCACTATATTGACATTGTAAAAGGAAAACCATGGTATTGTCCTTTCTTGAATTTTGAGAGTACACAGAAATTAATTAACATCCAAAATAGATTTCTGAACTTCATACATTTTTTTAAAAATCCCTAAGGAGAAAAGTAATCAGTTATTGCCAATTCAAAATAGAGCCTGTTTCCTCTGAAGGTGGTAAGATCTAGAGTGTCACCACATCAGAAGTTTGTAAGAAGTTGAAGATGAAGATGAACAAAAGCAGAGGCAGCTTAACATCACAAATACCATTTTGAGTTTACTGTGGAAGTATAGCAAAATCAGATGTGTTTGTTCAGCTAGAATAAGATCAAACAAACACACAATTATATGAACATCTTGTGTAATGTCCTTATGGTTAAACACTCTTCCTTTTATTCCATAAATATACTGGTTACTATTCCCACACCTGTCTGTACAGAACAGGCTCAGGTGTATTCCCTCCGAGACAGGGGCACAGCATGTGGCTCGCAGCTGGGTTAAAAGAAAAGCATGCATATGTATGTTGCTGAGCATGGGGAGAAAGGAAAATGAATGAAAGTTGATCTGATACAAGGTAAGTATGAAATGAAAGGACATACAACACATGGAAATGGGATTTTTAATGGAAAAAAAAAAACAACAAAAAAAAGTGCTGCGCATTAAAATGAAAAGTATGGTAAAATTAACACTTCCCTACTCTCATATATTAGGAAGATTATTTTCTTCAAAAGGAATTGCAACTGTCAATAGGTCATAGGATGTAGTTTTTCTTCAACAAAACTGGAATAATTCAAAAAGAGTTCTTTTGTGAATCAACTGAAAAACAGATAAAATAGCTGAACTCAGAGTAAGCCCAAACAGAAGATGCACTGATAAGTTAGCAAACAAAACCCATCTCATGTTCCTTATCACTTCGTCTTTAGCAAAGTCCATCTGTAGAAGAGTTCTCATTTCTCTGCTAAAGAAGGGTTATACAATGATTAGAAGCAATCATACCAGCAGAAATCCCACAATAAATCAGGATGATGATTCAGCATTTTCTCAGCTCACTTGAAAGAGTAGGAATGAATTTTCTAAAGCACTAGAGAGATTAGCATACTTCTATATTGTATTCAACTGCTTTTTGTTTTCTAGATATACTGCCTTTATTTATCCACTGTTCACAGGCAGGACACATTTTTTTTTTTACACATAGCAATGAACACATCAGTGCTCAGAGCTCTCTGAAAGAAAACAAAAAGCCTACAGTTCAATGTGAAGCAAGAATTGACCTTTAAATCTTATTGTGTTCTATTTTCATATAAATGGATCCAAATCTATGGAGAAATTAATCATTTTTCATTTCACTGTCCTGTCCAAAGCCTGTGTATCATACAAAAATCTGCAAAAAAGCATGAAAATAAAAAAGCAACAAAACAAAATATTTGCTAAAGGTATGAGGAAATTCACAGATCCAACTGAGCTTCTTTATCTGTTTTTAAAATGTACTTATTCTGAAAATAAAGATTTTCACAGCTAAATATTAAAGTATCTCTACCTCCAGCTCTCCACAACTCAATGGCAACTTCACGTAGGTTTCAAGACAAATACGAATCAACAATGTACATTTAGAAAAACCAACTATGGTAAACTGAAACAAATCCTCTACCAGTGTTCACTTTAAAGATATTTCTAGAACAGAAAGTATCATGCATAGACTCCATATTTTCTCTTTAAGTTATTTAATGTGCCATTTAATGTTAACATTATAAAATGTATAAGGAGGTGGAAAGCAGATGAGATGTTCACCTTTTTCAACTGTAAGCTATTTTCTGTTTTGGTGTAAAACTTCAGAATTCTACCTCTGGTTAGACTGATAAAAATACAAACTATGCAAGCAAGCATTTGCTAATTGTCTCAGTTTTGGAGAATTAAGAACATTTTTAAAATAATTTCCAATGGTTTTTGAAAACTCATTTTACAGAAATAATTTTTGTAAAACAGTACAGGAACAAAATTACAGCTCTTTCAATTAAGCTGACATTGTCATTCTGGGGGTGGGGTGACAGCAAGAATTTTCTATTTAGACATTTCAATTTTTTTTCATGAAATGAAAAAAAAAAAACAAACCCCAAGCCTGTATTTCTTTTTACCTGCAGATTATGTTATATATCTTGTCTGTACGTGATCGTGAAGGTGGCAACACATGACTCAAGCTTGTTGATATTAGTTACACACAGTGTACTATTTACAAAATAAAAAATATTCATTCTCCATCAGCTTCTGTACAGCCATACTCTGAGCCAACCCCACTGCACACTGAAAACACATAAATCATTTAAGAACTTCTCAGCGTATGCAAGTCTCTTCACATTCTGGTACTGATTCAAACTAGGTATGAAAATATTCTACTTTACCACATTCCTATTTTCTGTTTTGTGGTTCTTTGAAGTAATGGCCTTGTACATAAAAAAAACCCACAAGGTAACTGGAGCTTTTATTAGGAAAACTTATAAAAATTTATTGTATTTGAGGAATTGGTATAAATTGAGCTTGAGTATTTATAATCACTACTGAGTAAATTCATTACCCTCAAGTGAAAAAAATTCTCAGAAACAAGTGAAATACAGCTTATCCAATGCAAAGCAATCCACAAGGAAAACAGAATTAAACATCCTGGAATTTTGGCTTTTTATAAAGCATGGCCTACATGGCATACCATATGCTGAGAAAACGCAAATGAGGAAAGAGGTTTCTACTGGTAAGATCACACCTTCAACCACACAGTCATAATGTAAACTAGTATTTGGAGTATGCATTGGTTTGTCTGACATATAAAACTTACTTGTAACTCCATGCATCTGAATTCTGACATTGTCTAATTTAAAATTATCAATAGGGATTTAATCTCTATTTTTACAAAAGGCAAGTTTTACTGGGGGGAAGTTAGCCACAAGGAAGATAAAAAGGATGTGAAACAGGATGGGATACAACTATTCTTTTCATAAGAGAAGTTAAAAACAAAGTGCTCAAATTAATTGGTCAAGAAGTAAATTAAAAAATAAAAGAGTTACCTAAGACTGACCAGTGACTGGACTCAATGGTACAGAGCTGTGTCAGAGGAGGTTTAGGCTGGATATCAGGAAAAGATTCCTTACCAGCTGCATTCCAGTGCAGGCTGGGCACTGCAACAGGCTCCCTGGGCCAGTAGTCACAGCCTCAACCACGTGGTGTGACTCTTGGGGTGCTCCGTTTAGGGCCAGGAGTTGGACTTTGATGATCCTTCTGGGGCCCTTCCAACTCAGGATATTCCATTATTCTGTGATTTTATGGAAGAATCTAAACTGAAAAAATGTATATTGTTAGCACTGTTGTTAAAGATAAGCTATGCTTGAGATCAATGTTTAATTTTCCTGATTTTTCCTAAGCAGCTATTCATAAACAATCAAACTCTTAACTGGCTATACAAGTAATAGCTTGTACACAGCCAGTTCTGAAAATTTATGCTAGCTATTCCCCTATTAAAAAAATAAAGAAGAAATAATAAACAATTTTAAAAATGCACAAGAGAAGGTAAGGAAAAAAGTCACTACCCATTTACTCCCCTCCTTTCAAACCCCTTTTGATCTTACCTTCTTTTTCTCTTCCCTCCTTATACACATCCTGATGGCTCTTCCCCCTGTCATTCAGAGCAAGCAGTATTTGTTTCTCAACAGAAACTGCTATTCTCATTTTCTCCTCCATTTTCTAGCTGCTGGCATATTTCTTTTCTTTTTCTCTTTGCTATTAATGTCCAGGTGTTTCTTTAACCTCACCAAGTTCTACTACACACAAAACCTTCAACTACTAACACCTTGCTGCTATCCTGAAGGAAGGCTGTATCAGTATTTCATTCACAAGAACCAGCTGCTTGTGTCAAACTGTCTGTATAAAGAGTCCCCTAACACATTTAAAATATCCCCATTTTTAAGAAAATCAGAAATCAAATATAAACATAGTT
This sequence comes from Chloebia gouldiae, assembly GCA_003676055.1. Taxonomy (NCBI): domain Eukaryota; kingdom Metazoa; phylum Chordata; class Aves; order Passeriformes; family Passeridae; genus Chloebia; species Chloebia gouldiae. Next base: position 14,441,224 of record QUSF01000002.1, on the reverse strand, counting down.
TACATCACTCATAATAAAAATGGCAGTAACAAAGTAGGGTGATTTCACAGTGAGTGAGGAGGAAAAGGTGAGTGGGAAATGCTATAAAATGAGAAGTCCTTTTTTTCCTGCAGTTTGCTACTGATTTTTTTTTTTTTCTTTCTTTGAGTTATTTTTCCAGACAGGTTCCAGAAATACAACAGTATACACAGAGAGAAAACTTTTGACTCATCTTTTTCTGTTAATTCCATTTCCCCTTCTTTAAAATGACTAAATGTTCATTTGCAGATGAGTGGAAATGAAGGACAAATGGAAAGTCTCCTTTCAAAGAGAAGAAACCTCATTTCAGGCAAATATAGACAGTGTAGGGTACAATCAGAATAAGGAAACAAAACAAACAAAAAAACCCCAATATTAGAAAAAAGGAGGCACTGTCTTTAGAGAATTGAGAAAATGGGTACAAAACATGAAGGTAATTCTCATCCTAGATCCATTTACTATTGTACAAAAATCTGAAATATCCCACCTTGAAATAATCACACCACATTTCAATTTACAACTTGGCCAGACTAAATGAATTTCACAAGCAAGTAAAGGCTGCTCAATGTTTGTATCAATGATAAACACACCCGGTCACATAGGTCCAGTGATACTTCCTCACTTCCCATCTCAATCTCCTGTCGCTATTGGACACAAAATGAGTCCACAGAAGCTTGGTGAGTTCAAGAGAGAAAAAGAGCCCATTTTTATTTCTGACCTCACAATATATAAATTCCAAAAGTGACAGTGGATTGGAGGATGAAATGGCCACCTCTCCAACCACACTGGTCAAACCAAGAGTCTTTCAATTCTCTTCTCCCACAAAGAATGCAAAACAATTATTATTTACATGAACAGTGCGTGAGAGCTCCACTAGAACTATGTAAACATTATCAGAAGGCTACAGAAGTTTTATGAGAACTTTAAACTTTCATAAGAACTATAAAAGAAAACTTAACACTTTTAAAAATCAGGGCAACAATTTCCCACATTTTAACTGTTTCTGTTGCTGCCTCTCCCTCTGACTTACAGCATTTTAAGTCCTACATCCTTCCATACTACACAGGTTACTGGCTTCCACCTATAAGGTAAAAAATAACATTTTGGCATAATTTAGGTAGGTGTTATATAATCTAGTTCCAGAAGTTAAATGAGAGTAGAGTAGAAAACATTTTTTTAAAAAGTTACTTAATTTTACGTACTTATTTATATGGGTAAATAGCTCTGTAACTACCACACAAATCTGCAGTCAGTAATGAGATGGTTGTGGAAACATGAAGTTGTTTTTGGAAAGACTTTAATGTGGGCTATCAAACAGGATATGCAATATAGTATTCATCTAAGTATATCTCAGACAAGGGAAAAGAATAACTGTAGAGCTGTGAAAGAAAATATTTCCTTTCATTTGGCTGCTAGCAGTATCCTGAATATGTGTATTCATTTCAAAGCAAGTAACTGGGTAGTTTAGGACAAAAAGCAGCCATTTACTTTGACCTGGAAGATAGAACCATCTGGAGTGAACAGGGGATACCTCCTTCTCCAAAAAAACCTGCTAAGACTATGTACAAATAAGCTTCCAACATAGATGGGAGAAAGACCAGTATGCCCACAACAGAGAGGAATAAGAGTGCAGTAGCAAGATGCACAAAAGCAATCAGGCTTCAGAGAAGATGAAAAAAAAGATATTTTCCCAGGGATCAGACAGGATCATCTATAATTTGCTGCAACCCAGGGAGCCTCTGAAAGTCACTGAGATAAGACCAAGACTGAAAGTAAAACCCATGAAGACACAGCTGGTGAGGGGAAGATGTGCTGTGTTCTGTCTCACCCAGCTGATGCATTTCTCTCTGATTTACTTATCTTGTTCTAAAAATAGGTTTTCTTCAGAATAAGAAATATGTTTTGAACACCTTTTTGCATATACCCACTTTAAAGATGGTGACAGGCAGAACAACTCCAGAGTAATGATCAACCCAAGAGTCCCATCAGAAAATAAAACACGTTGTGTGTTCAGCATTTACATTGCTCAGGAAGTTATTAGTCCTGAGCTATTAGAAACGGCATGATATTTCACTATGAAATTAAAACTTTGCAGTATCTGATTCTACTATTTTATTTTTAACAAAATGGAATGTCATTAGCACCCTTAGAACATACTTTTTGTTTGTTTTGCCTTTACAGTCAAGTTTCCCAATTTAGCATACTCCCAAAGCAATAGTCAGACAGAACTTTGACAAGACCCATCACAAGATTAGGTATCTTGTAATATATATCCTTTTGGCTAGAAATTAGACATTCAAGTTAGCTTCCACATGCTAAACACTATATAAAAGCATGCTTAAGAACCAAAATAATCTTGGTATTTTAGAACTTTGGGATACAGATTTAAGCACACAGCAGGAGTGGTTAGCAGATTACATAGGTGCACTGTTAAAAAAATCTGTGTCAACTCAGCCTTGAGTAATAGAGAGGCTTCATGCTTTGATATTGCTATTCTTCTTCATGCTTCATAGTACTATAGAATAGGTAGAGGATTCAGAGTTAATCACCAAAAATAGTTCCACCAAAAAGCATGCACTGCTGTTTGGATGGCTGTAGCTATTTTATCATTCCCAAGGAGGGCAGAAAAACACATGTATACTTTCAAAACAGAGATACAGTAAACCAAACTGACTGATATGACTGTATGCTTACATAAAAATATTCTTCATCTTCAGGTCTTAAACTTAACATTTTTAAAGCAGGCTCTCACTTAAAAAAAAAAAAAAACAAACAAATCCACAAATCACCAAATTTCTTGACAGGATCAGGGGGTGAGTCCTGGTGAAAAAGCTGAACGTGAGGCAGCAATGTGCACTGGAGGCGAAGAAGGCAAATGGTATCCCAGGCAGAAGGTGGAAGCCTGTAATCCCTCCCTTCTAGTGAGGCCACTCCTGGAGTGCTGGGTCCTGTTCTGGACTCCAAGATGACATGGGACATACTGGAGAGGGTCCAGCAAAGGGCCACAACGATGAAGGGGTGGAAATGTCTCTTGTATGAGGAAAGGCTGAGAAAGCTGAGTGTGTTAAGGCTTGAGAAGAAAGGGCTCAGGGGGATCATATTAGTGTATGTAAATACCAGAAATGAGGGTGCAAAGAAGACAGAGTCAGACACTTTCCAGTGGTGCCAGCATCAGCAGCAATGGGCACAAAATGAAATGCAGGAGCCTCTGTCTGAACACCAAGAAACACTTTGTTACTGTGAGGATCTAGCACTGTCAATAAATTGCCCAGAGAGGCTATGGACTTTCCCTCCCTGGAAGACATTTAAAGGCCATCTGGATATGGCCCTGGGCACTAGATGTCCCTGCATGAACAAGGGGTTGGACCAGATGACCTCAAGAGGTCCCTTTCAATCTTATCTGTTCTGTGGTTCTGTGATACATGGAGGATTCTTTCCCTACATAGTGTTAACCACTTGCAGGACTACGCTTAACACTTCTAATTGCAGTTTGGAACATATTTCATGGAATCACCCTTTCTAGGGGCAAACTTTTAAGAACAGATACAGCAAAGAGATATGTGTTTGTCATTTTAGGCCATGTATATTAGAAAGTAATTAAAGGAGCGGCCGCACAGAGGAGAGAATTTTCCAGCTTTACAGGTGAAATTTGCTCTTTAGCCACCAGAATTTTCTCACTGAATGTCTCTACTGACCTCCTTTTCCCTGGTAGGACTTTGTTCAAAGGTTGCCAAATGTAAGATTTCAGAATTCAGATATTAAGAAACCTTTGCTTACTGCTGAATGTCACTGGAAATCTATGTGTACATAAATCCTGAATTAAAAGATACTCTGCCCTTATTTTATACATGTGAGCAAAAGAGGAGCAGGAGATGGACTTTAAAACTACTTCAATGAAAGAGAGGCAAAGAAAAGAAAGATAAATGACATACAGAGAAGGTGAACATGATGTAGGAAATTAATTATGGACCTGCAAGGAAAAGCAATGTGCTTCTGTTTTGGTTCAGTCTCAAACGAAAAGCTTATTTCTGCATTTGTGGAAGAGAAATATGCAGAAAAGGTCAAATTGCAAGATCCACTGTTTAAATCAGTAAGATACTTTAATAAGTGTACCCCATGCAGGAAGAGTGAAATCTTCACTGGTACCACTCAGTGATTAAGAACCCAGCAACTCCTTTCCTTCCAGCTAGTCTCTGACTCTGCTCATGCACACACTTGCTCAAGTGCTATAGAACAAATCAGCCACATGGTAGTTCCCATTTTAAAAGAAAGAAAGCATTAAAGCTTGCAAGCCCTATAGGTATTATCAATAATTTGATAATGACTTTGATAAGAAGCCAGATACAGACATGCATAACAGATTGCAATCCCTTCCTTCTATCTAATACTATGCTTAAAACTTTTTAGGCTTTTAAAATGCTAGGTAGGACTGTTGAAGAGACTCTTAGTGCCAAACCTATGTCTAAGGTGCCTCACAAAAATGTATCTCTTACTTCGCAAAAACAATTTGGAAGTGCTCTGGAGTGAACCCCTCTATCAAAACACTTATTTTCAAGAGTTATCAAAATTCTTATTTTCAATAAGAGAGTAGTCATTTTGGAATATAACTATGCAATGAATATCTATTAAGCTCTTTTACGTATGTTGAGTTTTAACTAATACATATTTTGTTACAGCTATATGTATCACAAACATAGCTGTATTTTCCCCAAGTAAATTTATGCCTACTCAAAAGTATCATGTGTTTACAACTTCAATTTGCAAATGCAAGAAAAATACGCAGTCTACTTTTTTTTTTCTGTGAAAAATACATATTTCAGTCATTCAACAACATGAGGCACCACTGCAGCAGATTAATTAGGTGGCAGGAAAGGGGCAACAATGAAACCATATGACAGGTCCTTTAAAGTAGAGTCTTCCTCATGTTCTAAACTATGCCCTTCCTGCTCACCCAGGAAATCAGCTTCAGCTGCATGTGATGCTATATCCTTGAGTGGGAGAGCCCGTGGTAAAAAAATACAGCATTTGGCAGTCTTCCTTTAGACTTACTCATATGGACTAAAATCAGAGGCACTTACTTTTTAAAATAAAAGGAATTGCACACTAAGCCCATATTTAAGATCAGTGAAGATTTCTTCATTATATTCTCATTTTTTAAAGGAAGTTTAATGTCTTTCTACGGAAGTACTTTAAGCGGTCTCTTAATTTGTGTATGGAATCTCTTAGTTCTCAATATCCCCTTTTTCTTCCAGTAGCCTTTTAAGAAATTATTCCAAATTAAGGAATGAAACTGTGGAAAAAAATATTTTAACTTCTGAAGGGAACATCCCTGGATGCAAGTTCCACTGTAGTAAAAGCCAAGATACATTTCTTTTAAATGTAGAGTCCACTTCTACTGGTATAGATAGGCTGTGCAGTAATGTTAACTAGAACACTATTTTGCCAGCTTTAATCACATTGAAAGTCTCTCAGTACCTGAGACTTTACTTTAAAAGATAGATGCGGGGGGCAATGAGAAGTCTCATGCGTTTGAAAAAAAAAAAAAAAGTTTAAATTATTTGAAAATAATTCTTTTTTGTGTAGAGGTTCAGCACCAGGATTTCTAACACTAGTTTTACAACTAGTTCACTGCATACTAAAGAGCATTGCAAAGCCTTTCCAAAACTCCCACTGAAACTGTGCTCCGTCCTTTGCTTGCTCCCTCTACCACAACTCGTAACTGAAGAGCAATGCCATCACTAGAAGATTAAGTTTTTAGGGACTGGAAGAGAGAAAAGAGAAGAAAGTTAAGTAAAAAAAATCTTAAAGAACTGTGGAATTTTTTTTTTGTTTTCTTTTAAACTCAGAATTTTTGAGTACTTATGGAATAATAGCTGTGAGGGTAATTATCACTGCTTCTAGAACACTCACATGTGTGTAGAAGAAATAAGGACATGGCTTTTTTTCCCAGTTATTAATATTTTCAGCTAGAATGAAAAAATATTCTGCATGTAAGTAGCCAGGTTTCTTCAGGGGTTTCTGGAGAAATGAAGATCACTGATGTGGTATTTTTTCCCATCTAAGTACAAGCATTGCTGGGAGTTCACAGCAGAATAAAGAACATGTCCATCTATGTATTTCCAAAAAATGTTTTACTAAGACTGCAGAAAAGGACCCCATATGTTGCTTTAGCTACACAGCAGAAATATGTCAGCCTGTGGGAGCAGGCCAGGGAGACATCAACATGTTTTCCCTACTGACAGTAGCACACAGCCAACTCTTTGTTCAGACTTACCTGCACATGGGCAGTGCTCTCCAGATATTTATACAGAGCCTTGAGACATACCTACCAACCAGCCTACAAAACATCAGTCAGCAGCTGAAGAGGTCTTTTGTCCTGATAAAAAGATAAGGAAAACAAAAAAATCCCAGAGCAACTCATCAGGTACTGAATTAAAGGAGGCAACAAGCAGGTATCATTCCTTCCAAAGGCTAACCCTGCTGATGGCTCACTTCAAGCACTGAGATCAAACAGATAATGAGGTTTTGAAGTCCTATTCAAACCCAGTAAAAATACACAACTTATGGAACACATTATCTAAATCAGTTTGAAAACCCATGCAGAATGTCTTCATAGGTTATGTGCTTCATGTGAAGATGCAAAGCATTAGGAATAGGCAAATGATGCCTTAGAATGACAGGTGAGCAATTGCCAATTAACTTATTTGACTGATAACAGCTGATTAGCTGCTGTCTTTCCCATATCAGTAGGTCAAGTTTTGTGTGTGATTTTAGCCACCTTGACAGACCAGCAAAACTTGTAACTTGATGAACTCCAAGACACTCGCATTTAGCACAGCCCTTCAGCTTCCATGAAGTAGACCATCTCTAGGCCAACCCCCACCCCTGTGCAGTCTTTTTTTTCAAAAGGATCAAAATTAAGGCAGCTGACAGAAATGGGTAAAGATCATCTTTGGGACCCTACAATCAACCAAAATAATTATTAACCACACTCCTTCTAAGTACAGCCTGTTCCCACCACATCTTTGCAGGCTTTGTCCGAGGTAGGGCTTTTATCTCATCACAATTCTGCCAGTTTAAGGCAACGCCCTCACAGCCACTCAAAGGGTCTCTCACCTTTCGCCTGAAGTTCTCCTAGACTGCCTTATCTCATTTGTTAAAGACTCCACAAATCCTCACGCATCTTTACTTCTCTTTGTCCCCAAAAGGGTTTTCAAATGTTTGAAAATACAGCAAAGTATCTCTCCGACTCTGTCCTCTGACTCCTCCTCTCCCTCTCCGCACACACCAGCGCGGGCCGAGGCGCCGGGGCTCCGCGATGTCCCCGTAAGGGAGCGGCCGCACAGCGGAGCGGCTCTCCCGGGGCAGCGGGACGAACCCAGCCCACCCACGCGGCTCGTGGCGCAGCCCGCCCAGCCCACGCGCGGGGCCTGTGATAGGGGTGAAGGGGAACGTTCTGGAAGGGAGCAGCTGTCCCTGAGGTTCCCCGTCCTTCCCGCTTAACACTAAACTTGCCTCCTACTCCGCTTCACCTCGAGCAGCCGCACAGCAGAAAGCAGAGCAGGGCTGGAGAAGCAGCTGCCTAACTTGTATCTGAGCTCCAGCCCGGCCCTTCTCCGGGAGCCTGCGAGGGAAGCCAGCGGCATTGTCCGTGCCGCAGAGGAGCGTCGGGACCACAGGCGTGGAAGGAGCCGCAGGGCTCCGGAGAAGGCAGGGGAGCTGGCCACAGGCAGGGGGGATGGCCACAGGCAGGGGAGCTGGTCAGCAGCCAAAGGAGCTGGCCAGCAGACCTTCATGTGCGGCAAGACCACAGCCACTCCAGTAACCGGCAGACCCTTCCTTGAGTGTAATGAACCTCCAACAGTCCTTGAAGGCAGGTCTGGTCTGCCAAAACGGGGAAATGTGACGAAAGATTTAAAAAGTCAGAGGCGTGTGACATTCCTAAGGAGTTCTTAGAAATCCAAATGGTAATTTTTAATGCATGGAGTTGGCAGTGGCTGGTTGCAGGTTTACCACGCTTGCATACCTTTCACAGGTGATTTGTGCTTCATGCTTTCCCATGATAAAGACCATATTTCACGTATCTGCAGTGAAAGAGTGCATTCTTCTCCGTGTCTCTGATGCCATGTACCAGTAGCAGCTCTTCAGTGCATATTTTAGTTTGCTGCAACTTCACCTCACATATTGGTTTATGTATTATGCGAGAGGCTACAGCTCTTTACAGCACTGGAACAAAAGCAAGGAAGCATTTCCTACTAAGACCCCAATTTAAGGAGGCCTTAATTAACACATATGCACTCTTGTTGCAGTCAAACCCTGCACATCCTACCCCTGCCCATGAACCCTAATGTGTTTAAAGCATGCCTTTCATCTCACCATGTATCCTACTGCCTCCCTCTCAGGGAATCCCAGGCACTTCACAGAACATCACTGGAATAATAGAATCATGAAATGGGCTGAGTTGGAAGGGATCTTAAAGATCATCTAGTTCCAACCCCTCCTGCCACGGGCAGGGACACTTTTCAGTAGACCAGGTTGCTCAAAGCCCTGTCCAAACTGGCCTTGAATACCTCTAGCGATGGGATATCCACACCTTCTCTGGACAACCTGTTCCAGTGCCTCACCTCTCTCACAATCTTACCCAATTTCATCTTGATATCTAATCTAAACCTACTGTCCTGCAGTTTTGACATTCTACCTTGTCCTGTTACTATTGTGCCCTTGTAAACAGTCTCTCTCCATTTTTGTTGTAGGAGCCTTTCAGGTGCTGGAAAGCCTTGGTTAGGTCACCTCAAGGCCTTCTCTTTTCTGGGCTGAACAATTTCAATTCTCTCAGCAGAGAGAATTGAAATTCCTCATAGCAGAGGTGCTCCATTATTCTGATCATCTTGGTGACCACCTCTTGACTCATCCCAACAGGCCCATGTCTTTACTGTGCTGGGGACCCCCATGCTGGGGACCCCAGTGCTGGATGCAGCACTCAAGATGGGGTCTCACAAGAAGGATGCTTTGACACCCTAGAAAAATGTATCTTAATTCAGTAAAGAGCATTGAATATTCAGAAGGATCCATTGGTAGCTCTGGAATTTAGAGAGTACCTTGGATTTAATTTTCCAGCATAAAGGTCTTGATTCAAAGCTTTGTTAAGTTCATTACAATCTTTTTTTTCTAGCAGGCATAGGATTAGTTTAGCTCTTAATTTAGCTGACTGACCATCCTGATGTCAGGTCACACATCCAGTTTAATTCTGACTTCCTCTTTCCCTGTTTAATCCCTGCATTTGTGAATATTTCCAGCAGTCAGGAGTTAGACATTCCTCTTTGTGGTGAGCTGATGTAGGCTGTATGCCAGGGTCCCACCAAGTAGCTCTGGCATTCCTCCTCCTCAAGTGGACAGGAGAGAGAGAAAATAGAGCAGAAGACTCAGGGGTCAAGATAAGGACAAAAGATCACTCAACAATTACCATCACACAAAAATGGGCTCAACTTGGGAATATTAATATAATTTATTACCAATTGCTCTGTTTTAACCCCAGCTGGCTACTTGTCACTCCCCATCACTTACCCACAGTCACTTGTTCACTCCCCATCTGTGGAATAGGGGGAAAAATCAGTAGGGTAAATATCCTTTGCATTCAAGAGATGCTCAGATAAACGATGTGAACAAATTTCACTTAGCAATGCCACTTTGACTATTTATATAATGGGAGGTTTACCAGGGTTTACTTAGAATTCAAATCAGATACCAAATTCCAGTAACATATAGTGATCATTAATTAAGTATGCAGCTTGACTCACATAGGATTCTTTTGGCTTAATTGTTGAACCATAGCTCTGTCCATTTTTTTTTTCATTGTATGGGAAAAAAACAACCACCATTTTAATCACAAAAGCTAGAAACTATTGCCACAAAATATCAGTTGCAAAAGCAGCAAGTAAAAGAAAGTAGTCTTTCTTGAAGTCAGTAACTTTTTGAAAATTAGTAAGAGAAATTGTAACATTAGTATCTTGCTTTTGATATGTTAAATGAATTGTCATTTTCTGTTGTTTTTCCTTTGATTTCCATCTGCAAAGAATAACAGGTATCAAACAAATGAACAGTGGTCTCTTTGGTGGGCCTTTATACTCAGTCAGCTCTTATAAATGAACAATATTAAGCAATATTAGGAGGGAATGAAGCAAAGGAATAACTGCATCTTGCAGGAAAACCTGAGGGTTATTACATCTAGGCAGGATGCACAAGAGCAAAGCATTCAAAGAGGGAATGTGACATTTTAGTTGCAGTGTCTAAAGGCCATTTGTGTTGTGCTACTGGTTTTTATATAAGACTAAATCAGTAAACTCAGTATAATTTTATACCATTTGTTCACTCAGTAACATTTGACTTACTACTCTGGTCTTTTTGCCACACCTTGGTGTAATTTTTCATTGCAAAAGAATGATGGAGGTCATATCAGGCAGGTGCAGAGTATTTTCATTTTAAGGTGGGAAGCAAGTAGCACAGTATTAGGAAGCAAGATGTTCTGTGTAAAAGACTATTGGATACTTAAAACAACTTCTGAATTTACCTTTCATCTCTGGCACTCATATTTGAATTCCTTTGGTGATGTGAGGTCATAAAAGTGGCCTGGTAGGAAGGTGACAAATACTGAACAAAAGATCCTATCTGCTGAAAAAATACTGACATCTTTGAAAAGTGAAGCTGGTCACTTTTAAGTGATGCCAGGGTATGTAGAAGCCAGAGATACCATAGATACCACAGTTGACTCCTACATGAACTTTCTATCAGCTTTTGAGCTCTCACTGGTAGCACCTGCCTGACTCCAGGCTCTATAACATGGATCAGTTTTGAAGGGAGACTTACCATGTTGGTTCAGCGTGTCCTCCCCTTTTTTGAGGTGTCTTGATACCTCTGGGATCCTTCTGCCCTCTTTTTGGATAGTGTGGCACCTTCTGAAATCCATCCAATTAACTTTCTGCTGATATTAGCTATATACTCTTATAGATAACCTGTTGTATCTGCTGTTACACTGCTGGTACATTTGTTCCACTAATGGTAAGCTGTAGTAACCTGTAGTAGTGTTTGGTTATTGCTGTTACTGGTTATACTGCAATATTGATTGATAACATATTATTGATTGATACTAATTATTGATTGCTGACAGTATTTTTAATAGCTTGTGTATATATATTTATAGATATTAGCTGATTAATTGCATGGATTTAATTAATAACATGGATTTCCTAGTAGCAATGTGTGTGGTACTTGTGGCAATTTGTAATAAAGTAGAGAAATTTAGAGGATAATGCCTTCATGTTGTGTGTTACAGGAACTCTTGAACCTATGGCTGCAACTACACACCCAAAGGCCAGGTAACCCTTTAAATTGTGATGCTTGGGAAAATCACTTCATGTCCTATGATGTCCTATGGTCCTTTCCTCTTTCTATTAAATTGTTCAAGTTAAAACTGTGCAGACTTCCAAATTTATGTCTAAGTCTTCCTTCCTGACTTTCTGTACCATGGGAAAGGGAAGAAAAGTTTCATTGTGCCATCTATAGAGAAGAACAAGTAGAGGATAGTTTTAATACAAGACCTTGTAATTTACATTTTGTCCCATTCCTTTACAGAGGAAAAAGGCAAGACTCCACATGGAGAGGCTTCAGATGTCTGTCTTCTGAAACAGAAACGTGTACTGACATTTTTCTGTCTACCATAAAAATATTAGTCATGTAGAATGACCTACTACATATAACATTTTCATTTCCCAAGAGAGGAAACAGAGAAATAAATGCAACATCTCTTTTAAATATAGGTAAAACCCAAGGAATAATATTTACTGTAAAGAAGAACATATTCCTAATGTAACAGTGGAATAGAATGAGATCATGCAATTATGTTTATACATGCAAGTAATGTGTAAAGTCCTTCTCTCCTGGCCAAAGATTTTTTTTCTCTGCCATTTTAATTCTAATGGCATTGATCAGATTATTTATTTTGAAAGAAATATGATTGCTAATGATCTATCAGAATAACAGTATTCAAAAGTCATATATTTATTATATGTTAAGAGACGGTATGGGTTTTTTTAATATCTTGCATCTTCATTAAGTATGAAGCTAATTAATTTTATTATTCAGACACCTCTTTCCTACACATGTTTACTTAAGTTTTCTTCTGCTCAAATCAGTCTAATAAAAATAATGGAGCTGGTGATGTTTTACCTCTTCATTTGTCTCAAATTTCAGGAATTGTGTGGTCCAGAACACAGTGAGCTAGCTGGTGAGAAGTTTACACTTGAGTTTTTTTAAGGACTTGCTGCAGTAAATTTTCTTGTTGCTTCCCCTCTTTCAATTGTCTGATATTTCAAGCAGTTTAGGGCAGATGCATTCTATTCTGTTTCTGTAATCCCTGGCACAATTAGGATTTCATGTTATTTTATATATGTAAGAGAATTTTAAAGTTAAGAAATGTAAGTTGAAGCAAGCTATTGTATATTTTAAACTTGATTATGGCATTCTAGTGTAAGAGCTCATGTGGGTATGAGGTGAATACATTGGAGGAACCATTAGCTCTTCTCCATGGATTCAGTACACACCTACAGAATTTGCAAGTCTGTGAATTTGTGTGAAAAGTACAAAATCAAAGAAGCTGTAGAGCAAAGACTGGGATCCACAGGACATGATAAAACTTTAAGTGTCCATCTTGAGAAGCAGAGAGACATTGAAAACAATTGGAATTAACTTATTACAAAAGGTTTTAAAAAGTATTAAGTATGTATAAGCAGTACAAGAAAAGTTCTTTTCTTTTGATGACTGCAATAGATTTAGTACTTTGTTTTTCATTAACATTTTGCTGTAAAGAGTTCCTTTATTGCATTAAGGAATGTAACCTTAAAGACTAATTTTAGCTAAGGCAGCCTTTCCTCCCAAGGTTCTATTGACAAATGGTTCTTCTGGAGGGCAGTTCAGAGCCTACTTCATGTGCTTTGAATTAGTTTACTGAAGGAACCTTTCTCTGTCCATTGACTCGGCCCTGGAAAAAATAACTTAGATCTCTGCAATGTAAACTTAGTCTTCAGTGAATACATGGAACACCCTCTTAGCATTCAGACTATGATTCAGAATAACTCTTTTTAGGTCACATTATTTATGAAAATTTTTATTGAGTTTTCACAGCTTGATAACAGAGTAAGATGTGCTCTTGGAATCAGACATCTCCCACCCCCTGCAAGTGTTATGCAGATCTTACAGACACTAATATTGGGCCTCAGATCTTTGTGCCATCTCTTTTGTATCTGTTTTTCAGTAGAGTCTGAAGCACGTCAACAGTATTTGATTGCTTTCTGCTGTGTAGTTGCAGTGGTCCTGTTAGCAACCAGTAAATGCCATTTCCTTATCATAATCTTTTCCCTGACAATCCATTCACAAAACGCTATGTAGAAGGAGTTTCTTGGAATCACAACCAGATTTATCTGGGACCCCTTATAAGAGGTCCCACTTCTAATGAGTGCAAGTCTTTCATTGACACCACATGCATGAAAATCTCTTCATATATGTTGTGGTAATATACATGTGGCACCTGTGAATATAGGCACAATCTCTTACATATAGACTGGGGAATTTATTAATATGAGGGTTTTGCAGTTCTTTCATTCAAGCTGTACATGGAACTTGGATATTGATTCACATCTTCAGGCAACAGATAATGTCATTGCACAAATCATACAATTTCATTTTCAGAAGAGCATAAGATACCTGTTGTTCTACAGTTAAGTCTCTTCTTCTAGAATCCTGTCAGAAATGCTGTGATATCTGTTAGAGAGCAAATATGATGAGATAAATGCTCTTTTTCTTCTGTAACCTTTCTGGTGCACATTTGAACACTACCTCACCTAAGACTAGAATTATTTTGCACTATCACAATATAGATTAATTTTAGAGCAACTGAAAATGCAAGAAAAAGTGAAACAAAAATGGACATATACAGTCAAGCAAATTACAGAATAATATTTTGCACGAGATCCCAAAATTTTGTGAAAATATTTTGCCTACATGTATAAGTGAATCACAGAATTTTTACAGTTATCTTGCTTAATATTTTTCCATCCATTGTAAGATTGCTTCCAATCTTTGTCATTAGCTACAACTAGATAGTGTTCTAGTTATGACAAGTGAAGGTATACATGAAATATGACTCATTATTCAGTATTTTGCATGTATCTGTGTCTGACTGAGAGGCTATGCATGTTGCACTAGTGAGCCTCAGAGGCCTAGGCCTTAAGCTCCAACCACAACAAAACTTTTAGATTTTCATTCATGCCCTGCATGTTGAATGAGGAGCAACCATCACAAAAGAAAACAATACAAATTTCTTCACACCTACCTCTTGTTAATGGATATTATAAACAAATGTCACCACCATCAGCTACAGGGCCAAAGGTTCCTCTACCCAGCCACTGGATCCCAGCCTAGAGACTCAGGGGACTCCATCCCAAGCTGATGGACATGTCTACTTCTTTTCTATTTGCAGGTTCAGCCAGTAGGCTGAGCATAGGTTTGTCGGCTGAGCATGTGTTTTGGAGACATGTGCAGTCACACAGAGGAAAAGAGGCAAAGCTGCCTACATGTAATGTCACAGACCAGGTGCTACCTTCTGCAGCACCCACCTGTGACATTGACAGAACTGCAGTCAAGTCCTCTTCTTCCTCTTGAGCTGGTAGAGAGTCAAATTCACTAGCTCAATTCACCAGCTGAAAGCATGTGTGTCCCCACTCACTGTACTCACAAGTAGATGCACACGTGGAGGTCTCTCCTGGTGCTGTAACTAGGATTTGTCAGGGGCCCCGCATAAGTATGGTATGAGAAAGCAAACAGGCCAATCATAGTTCTATCATATTATTATTGCATGAACATTAAACTATTCCAAACTCCAGCCATGATAATAATAATGAATGGCATAGGATAGGCTTGAAGTTTGCTTTATTTTGCTTAGACCAAATCTGTAAATCTAAATATTTGCATTTATATTCCATATTCAGGAATGTATATGTTTAGTGGTTTTGGTTTTTTTTTTAAATTCCAGATTGAAAATGTAGGTTTTGAATAATGAAACTTGAATGAGGAAAAACTACAGTTCTCTCTCCTTCACTCACTCCATCTTTTCACCCTCTAACCTTCAAAGAAAGCTGCAATTCCAAATCTCAAATGTCCCTACTGTCTACACAGTGGGGAAATCATTGATCTCATCAAAATTACTTCCTGTTTGCATGCTCATTCTGAGGTGCAGCTGGAGATAACAGGCTGTGCTAGGGCAGTAGCCTTTCCTGAAGGCATGCTGTTCATAGGACTCACACCAATTCTCAGGCACAAAAAAAATATGTATAGGATATTTGTTTCTAAATTATTCTCTCTATAATTTTATCACCAGCCTCACTATGTGAACTAGTTGACCATTAGGTATAAAGTCTTGGGTAAAGGCACAATAGAGCATTTTTTTTATGTGGTTCAGTTATAATCTATTAATAAATTGAAAAATGTTTGAAGTTGCTCACATACTGCTGCCAGTTTTGGTAGACACATTCTCCATACAGTACACCATGAACAGAAGTATGTTTAGCTGTCCATTAACGGCAGTACTTGATGTAATAACCACCCAGTCAAGATAAGAATATGGAAGCTAAAATAAGCAACTTGAATTACTGTAATGGCAAAAGGAAGCTTGCAGCTCCATACTACACAATGCAAAAGTAGACATAAAAGAGCTGCAGCTCTGCTGCAGTATGTCAAACAAGAAAGCCCTCAGTGTTGTAAACTATTTCTCTCATGTTGAAATTGACTTTTCCAGTCATAAAAAAAACATTTCCACTTTTAAAGGTGATATAGCTACAGAATCAGTAACAGACGAATGAAGAAAGAAAGGATGTGGTTCCTACAGCTGTAGGAACCTGTACATACTGTACATAGCCAAAAAGTATTCTTCTTGGTATGTTTTTATAGATGTGACACTGAGAAGGAATCTCCACTGTGAATGTTGTGATCCTCTATTGCTAGCATGACATTTTAGCTGCTCATCTAGCCTCTATGTAACCAGATTTGTTTGACTCCTGGATGAAGGAACCATAATTCTTTCATCAAAATACCCAACTGAATATTGAAATTTGGGGAGAAAAAGATTCTACCTCCTGTATCTTTGTGTTTTCGACATGATGTCTCCTAATGTATATCTGTCTGTGTACAAAAATCTTTCTTCTGTCAATATTTTGTTGTGTGGCCTGGAGTAGATCCCATAGCTCAGGAGGGAGTAAAATCCTTCCCCTGCTACTGAGAGTGGGAGTCCTGGTCTTCAGCAGGGTCAGGACTTCATCCTGCATCTAATATTCTGAAGCTGTACAATGAAAACACGAATATAACAGGTCCCTGCATCCTTCACAAGAGTATTCAAAGTTGAAGTGTGAGTAGTTTTCCTTCACAGAAATTAATGACTTTTGTTAATTAGCTTTACTTTTGTCAAAACACAAACTCTAAAAAAACCAAAAATCCTAAAAAAAGAAATTTGAAAAAAAAGGATTTTTTAAGATAATGAGAATTACCTAAACAAAATTAACCTTTCCATCTCAACCTCTAGTTGTATTTTCTTTCAACAGCTAATCTTAACTGATAAGCTAAGTGTAGTGTAGTCAGATGGTTTAACTACTTTCATAATACATTTTGCATATACTTTCTGAAAAAAACCTTATTACTTTAATGAAGTCTGAATCAACATAATTTCAGGGACTAACTAAAGAAAACTTTTCTTTCTTCAACTCAGATAAGCATAGCCACTGTTCAGTAGTTCAAAACTAGCACTGAAACTGAGATATAGGACTGTGACCTTATAGTGTCATAAAATGTAAAGGACGGGAAACAAAGAAATAGATCATAGCAATAAATAATTTGAAATATTTGGCTCCATCTGTTAATTGATGCACTATCATTTCTATTACTTTTTCTCATCCTCATTTTAACAGCTTTTACAACCTCCTTAAAAAGTTCATATTTTTGGGTGCAAAAGAAAAGTATTTTCTGATATTTGCTCTCTTTTTAACACTTAATTTAGACTCCACTTTTCATTGTATATTTGTAGATTGTATTAAAAATTCCTCCTTCCTACTTCCTGTCTTCTCTTCAAAATCTTGGGATTTTTAGCTTATACCCCTCTGTCAGTGATTGATTGAAGCTGTTGAAGAAAGCTGGCAAAAGCTTTTCCCAAGGACAAATGTGAGAAATAGTTATGGTGGGTTTTATAGTAAGATATTGCAGCAAAATAAACCATTGCCCAAAGGTTTGATCAGAAGCATATCTGTGTCATGCTGTATTGACATTCATTGCAAAGGCAGGGAGTTATCCTATTTGGCTTGGTTTCCCAAAGGTATACAGAGAGCCTGAACACAAGAGTGGGACACAGAAAAAACATAGAAGGACCATTTTGATGGAATGTGCCAAAAGAAAAAATACTGAGAATGCTAGAAAAATAAATTTATCCTAGTTTCATTCCCATTGTCTTTAGTGTCATGAGAGAAGTAATGTGACTGTATGTCATCAATAATGTGACTGTCTACACAGTTTCAAATTTAAAAACTGATAGTAAAATTACAATACTGACTAATTGTTCATGTTAGGATTATGAACATTTTTCTAGGTCTGTATTTTAGGACACAGCAGTCTAATTCTTCTCATATTTATTGTCTTGTACTTTAGTTTCTCCAATGCTTTGACTAGTGTTCTATACACACTTCATAGATTTCTGACGTTTCTTGATCCACATTGCCTCAGAACTCACCTCAGTGATCCCACTTAAACAAAGAGGGAATCAGCTTTCGGATATGACACTACATATGTAGGCTGAAACCTCTTTTATCATTGTGTCAAATTTTACATCTGTGATGTCCTTATATTTCACTCAATATTAATGTTTTCTAACTACAGTTGCTCAATTTGATAAAGACATCCACTTGGAAAGTAATATTTTCATTTTATTATATACTTTCCTATTTTCAAAAGTTTTTATTTGTGACATATAGTAGTACACTTTATTGTGGGAAATGACAAGTATTGACTTTTAGCAAAAGCACAGCAAATATAGTTCTTTCATTTTCAAATTGAAATTTCATTTTGGTTTTTGATACCATCTCCAAGAGAATGACTTTGGACTCTTCATATCTACTTGAATTTGATTTGCAGCTGAGCTCTTCATTTTACCTAGTTTCCTTCCCTTGATCTTGTATCTTACTTCTGACTTTTCTCCTTTTAACAGTATCTGCAAATTTAAGTTCTGGTATTCTGAATAGCCCTTTCATAAAAATAACCTTCTGGTTATAATTGGACTACTCTCAGGAATTAAATCTGCTGACAAGTTTCTGTAGACCTGAATATCAGATACAAAGGCCAAAGGGTCAGACCCGTACACACAGGAGGTGCTGTGGCACACCTTACACTCAACTACCCTACCTGAAGCCCAGTAGCTTGCTCCTAAGTTTGGTTGTATTTCTTCTAAAGACTATGTTGATTTGGGACATGAAGAGATGGGGAATCCAAAACTTGCCTTAGCATCTTTGCAAAAGTTAATCAGATTCCTTTTGAAATGTATTTGGGTTTGCCTTGCCCAACTTTCAGCCATTGGTTACTGTCATGGTTTCTTTTGCTTGTTAAAAACACCATCTGTACATGGTGTTTTTATACATGGGTGGTAGCTAAGCACTGAGAAAAATATTTATTGGTAGGCAAAATCTATGTAGCTCATTAAGACAATGTAAAGGGCCATCCTCAAATTTCTCATGACTTTTTGGCTCTGTTTTCCCTTCCCTTTCCCACTGTTTTGAACACTTTTTTTGTTTGTTTGTTTGTTTGAAGCAAAAAGAGAGCAGTTCTTAATTTGATTCTGGGTAAGTATATGTTCACTGCTAAATTGCCATTAGCTACACTAAATCAATGCAACTTTGTACAAAAGGTGTTACATGCTCCTATATATTGTTATTTTTTACACACAGAAGATCTTTGGCATAGTTTTCATTCATGTGATGCTGTTCCTATCCAAGATAATTTGAGTTCAGAATACAAGAATTAATAAGAAAATATCACTAACATGGTTTCACTGCATTTGTCTTTTCTGTTACCCAGCCATTGTCTCTTGCATTATAATATAAGTTGAATTGAGTTGCTACAGTACTTAGAAAAAATAAGTTTATGATTAGGATTCCTCTTTAATACAGCAATATGTGGAGTATGTGTAATAGAACTTGTTAAATATGCAGGGTATATATATGTACATCAGCTGTTACCTATTGGGCAATTCTGTTGAAAGCTGTAGCCAGAGGCCAGAGTTGGCAGATATGAGGGGAAAAAAAATCTCAGATAGTGTAAATAGTGACAGCTTCATTGCCCGTTGTAGAGCCATGACAGTTTATTCCAGTGGAGCAATTGACTGTAAGAACTCAAATCCCTGAATTATTTTGATCACAGGAGCTTCACATCTCTATGAAAGGGCAATATTATTATTCCTGGATGATAGTGTCAGGTGGATTCAATTTGGTCCAATCAGGCTGGGAGATGCATTACAGCCTCTTTGAAATTAAGGTCTTGGACAAAAGATCTTAGGAACAAGACTGGGATAGAAATAAATGACTGCTACTTCCTGCAAATTGGCAAAAGTAGGTTCTTGATGTATTTACTTCATTCAGAGTTTCGGGGTCAAAGATTTTATGGGATGAATTGTTCTTAATTTTTCATCCTGTAATTTACGGGGCTTTTTGTTTTGTTTTATTTTTGAAGCATACACTTACCTATTTAACTGGAAACTACTCTTGAATATGGCAATGTGTTACTTTTTATTTTACTGACGAGGAATGCCATGTTTCCTTCTCTGATACCTCCAATATTTTCACTTTTTTATTAATTAATGGACTAGTTATTCAGGTTCCTTCTTAAAAGAAAAAGGCAAAGATTCTTCATGTTTTTTATCGATTAATCAAAAAATTATTTTTTATATTTTTATCAACATCCATAATTCAAAAAATCTTCCTTGATTTTGATTGTACTTTCCTCTATTACTGTTCTTTACAAGAGTTTCCCACAGGTAGTGTTTTGCAGAAGCTCTGTGAGTTGGACAGTGCATTACAAAAATGGGTGTTGAAGAAAGCTGAGGAGGAGAGGATCAAGAAAGAGTAACATAATTCTTTTTTTCTGCAAAAGCTTAAATCAGAAAAGATTTTTATGGAATTAAAATGGAATCTTATCTGAATTCTGCTAAACATCTACACACAATACTTCTCAGATCTGTGTTGCTCACCAAAGGCAGGCAATTTACTATTATATATGAATATAGTTGAATATTCCACTTAACCTATTAGTATACTTGCAGTGGCTTGAGCAGCTGGCTGCCAGACACCCACCCAGCTGCTCTTTCACTCCCCTCCTTAGCAGGACAGGGGGGGAGAATACAATGGAAAAGCTTATGAGTTGAGATAAAGACAGACATCACTTAGTAGTTATTAGTGTGGGCAAAACAGATTTGACTAAAGGAAAAGTATTTTAATTTATTTCCAGTTAAAATAGATGTGGACAGCGATAAACACTGACAAACTAAAGCAACACCTTCCTCCGCTCCACCTTCTTTCTTTTCCAATGTTCAGTTTCACTCCATCATTGCTAATTTCTCTACCTCACCCCAACCCAATCCCTGCCCTGCATGGCACACAAAGGTTTTTCTCTATGCTATTAGAAGTTAGAAATCAAAAGTATCTTTAATTTGTATTATATTTATGGAGATTATTAATATTTTGCGGCTTTTCTTCTTCCATAGCCTTTTTGACATCATGTTGCCATGATGAAGAATGTGTTCTGTGAAAATTTAAAGAGACCTTTTGGACAAATTTTACCCACTTTGTACATCAAACAAAGCATACCATGAAAATATTTCATTATTTTAGGTCTCTCAGGAGCTTCTCAAGGTCACTCTGTGCCTTGCCCACATCAGTGTCTCACCAGCATAATCAGTAAAAGGGATCATACCCATTACAAAAACAATTTCATTAAATAAGAAACTTTCCTGGTATTTGTTCTGAGCTACCATTATGGAAATCATTGGGATACCAGGGAGCATGCATAGATTTTTTTGGATGTCTTCACACAGAAGAAAAAGGGAATTATTAATCTCAATATAAATTACTTTTGTTTCTGATTTACTGAAGATCTTGGTTCCTAAAGTATTACATGTACTTAGGAGTCACATCTCTAGTGACCTACCAGGACAAGGTACCATATTCAACCTTGAACTTTGAATCAGAACTTCTGACTATCCTAAATAGGATTTCAGTCAGATTCTAAATGTATGTGTAAATGCTGTCTGTGTGGCAATTATTCAAGCTTCCTTTGAATTCTCTCTATCCATTTAGTCACCCTTGCCAAGTCAGTCTCTATTGCCCATACCGACTGAGATGTGTTTTAATGGTGACAGTAACAGGCTGACTTAAAAACAAAGCTGCCAGTGACACCAGGAAATGCTTGGGTAGTAAAGCACTGGAACAGGTTGCCCAGGGAGGTTGTGGATGCCCCATTCCTGGAGGTGTTGAAGGCCAGGTTGGATGGCACTCAGAGCAGCTTCATCTTGTGGGAGGTGTTCCTGCCCATGTCAGGGAGTTGGAACTAGATGGTCTTTAGAGTCCCTTTCAACCCAAACCATTATTTGATTCCATGATTTTATGACTTTATTAAAATAGAAAAATAATTACCTTAGGTGAGCTTTGTCCTTTTCACAGGTCCCTGCTAGGATCAGACACATAATTATTAAAAGGAGCCAACCCAATAAATGCAGTTTCAACTACTGTTTGAGCACATAGATTTCCCTCTGAACATGTGGCAAGCCAGCCTCAGTTTCCAGAGCCTCAATTTGCTAGTATTGTGAGTTCTCATTTCAACTAACACAATATTATCATAATTGTGTAATCAGTAAAATGGCAAGAATGTATACATAGCATGAAACCGTTGAAATTAAACACTACAGAAACTATGGGGTTAATCACAACTGACTCTCATCTTGGTAAGAAACTAAAATTTTTCCTGTTGACACTAATTTTCAGTCTGATAATTATCATGGCTCTGTTTTCTTCCTTTAACCTAGTTTTGAAGTGAAAACTTTTCCAGAGATGCTAGAGGCTGTGACAAAGAGTTCTAAGGGAATTGGCCACTGGATTAAAATTCACCTTTATGTAAAAAAGCCAGATCCTGAGAGAACTACATTTTTTATGTACATGTATTACTTTTTTTTTAATCAGTGTTTTATTGCAAGTCTATTTTATTTAAATGACAAGAAGCTTTCTGTTTTGACTGACTTCGCTGAGGCTACTTATATCTGTGACAGATATGCTGCCATGAGACAGAAGAGAAACAGTCACATAAATGTATAGTCAGGATGGAAGAGCACCTCTATTCTTTTTTCTTCACTATGATGGGCTTAAGAGGGCAAAATTCTTCATGTCCATCCCTCTCTCTGTATATCTGGCACACACGCCATTTCACTAAACAGATAACAGAGAACATGCTTTTTTTTATGGCAACATTTTTTGCACTATAGGCACAGTGCTCTTGGGAGAGCAAGACAAATGCTGCTGTGGACATGTGCTGTTAGGAAAACAGATTTTAGTCAAAGTCAAGAAGATGTATCTCTTTGGGGAACATTTCATGAATCACTTTTATTTGAAATCAGGGTTGTGAATAAATACTACTGGAATATTATACAAATGCCATTTGTTTACAAGTATTACACCTGACCTGGCTGCTCTTTCAGTCTGTCATCCGTTTTTCCTAATCCCCATGAGCACAGCCATAGCCACATCATAGGAACTGTGGCCTCCACTGTCCCTAGAAACCACATAAATCTGAATCTGGTCTTTGCTTAAAATAGATTGTCCCCAGTGTAAGGGAGACAAATCTACCCTGAAAATGTCCATATGCATGGAATCAAATACAAAAGTGTACCTGAGCTTTTATTTTGGTGCAACTAAAAGTGCTTCATAAATATGACTCATACAGTATTTGGCCTGTTCGATTCAGGTGGGGGTTGCTTTAGTGTTTTCCTGAGGTTTTTTTTCATATTTTTGGTAATACAAATTGACGTCGTGATAAAAAATTTAAAATAATAAAAAAATTCTAACAGCATGAAAAGTTTTAGTAAATTCATATCCAAAAAATCAAAGCTGAAAAGTATCTATAATGTATTTATATAATAACATCCACAGTACTTCCCACTGTGTTTATTGAGTTGGCTCCTTTTTATAATTATTTGGCTGTTTCTATCAGAGACCCATGAGAAAGAGGAACAAAGCTCCCATCAGGTCATTATTTTCCAGATTAGTGAAGTCCCAGCATTCCCTGGTGTCACTGCCAGCATTTTTATTAAGTCAACCTGTTACTTTCACCATTAAAACACATCTTAGTAGGTATGGGTAATAGAGACTGACTTGGCAGGGATTACTAAATGGATGGACAGAATTCAAAGGAAGCTTGAATAACTTCCACACGGACAGCATTTACACATACATGCTTTAGAAGTCCGACTGAAATCCTACATCCAGGTGAATAATAAATAAAAGCATTTGTTCTTTTAGTGGTTGCTAGTGGCTCTGTTTTATTATTTTCATGCTGGACAGCTAAAAAGTAGAAAGTGTGGCAGCAGGACATCATTATGATAGGCGAACATCTGAAAATGTACAGCTTTAGCTAGGTATCCATAAGTTTCTTCCTTGCCCAATTAAAGGTTCACCCTTTGGTATCTACTAAAATTTAGATGAAAGTTTCATGTGAACAGGCTGTCTCTCAGGATTTCTACACAGAATTTTCTGCTCTCATTCAGGCTGAATAGGTGCAAAGAACAGTAAGGGATAATAAAAAACAAGAGAGAGAGTAGCAATGTCTGTATAAGAGTTATATAATTTTAATAAATGAAATTCAAATTAACTAATAATAAAAATAATAAGTAGCATTAAAATGCCTCCTTCTTTCATCCTACACAAATCCCTAGGACTACTTTTGTCTTTGTTCCTTGTCTTACTCTTGCTTTCCAGTGCTCAGTAATATGTTTCCTTTGACCTTTATTTGTAAAGCTAGGCCAATATTTTTAATCAAGTGTTTACAGTCAGGCACCTAAATCTATATTAAGCATCTAAATAAGGCTTGCATTTTAAATGAGCTGAGCACTAAGTCAATAGCAGTTGCAGCCTCTGACTACTACTGAAAAGCAGTCCAGCTCTTTAGGTGCTCTGCTCTCTGCCAACAGGCTGGAAAATGTTTGCAGCCATTTTGGTATAGTTCTTACCCTCACTGTGCTGTACAGTCCTTATGTTAAATAAAATTCTGCTATCATGCTACATCTTTGACATAAGAACACAGAAACATTCATGTCTGACCCAGATGTTAGAAATAACTGTACATCTCACAGATATTTATATATTTTGTGGTTACACTTGCTGTTGCAAAACTACTCAAAATCTTATAATTCTCTTGTATTCAGTGCATTATAAAAAAGCCATCTATACAAGAAGAAAAAAAAAAGACATTTTCCTTTTTGTTAGGGCAATTGTGTATTAGTGGATAGGTGCTTGCTTCTGCTGAAAATGTTCGTTCATCTCTTGGATATGATTCTCACACTACCTGTCTCGCAGCTGTCAGCTCATGATTCAGGCAGGAGCTTGCAGGGATATGTGCGTTGGCTGGAGGGGATGTCTGGAGGAGCTGGGAAGTAACCAGATGACTGACAGCGACTCAGGCTTGATGCTTTATGGAGGGGGTAGGTACAGAAGAAAGCTAATCCTATAGAGGGAGTTGAAGGTTTTTTTGAGGGAGGATGAGGGAGGTAGAAAGCATCTGCAGGATTTGCTTTAGAAAGAATTTAAGGTTACATCTGCATCTCTGCAGCTCAAGGGACCTGAGATCTAGTAAGTACAGCACATATTATCAGATACACCATATCAGTGAAGCTAATATGGTTATATGAGTGCAACAACCCATATGAACACACTTATTCCAGAATTAATGCTTCTTCTTTATTTTTTTTAATAACTTCACAGAGATATTGTATATAGCTGAAATGTTGGGTTTGGTTGTTTTGTTGTTTTTTGAAAAAAAGAAAAAAACCCTGTATTTTTCCAGTACAGTAAATGATGCAGAAATTTAATTTTATATAAATGTAGCTGTTAATTCAGCCCTTAGAGTGTCCTGGTATAATTTCAGCATGTGCACAGCACTTAAGTATACTGTTTTCCTTGGTATAATGTTAATATTAGTTAGAAATGGAGACCTGCTGGAGATAACACCAATTGCAGATGAGCTTAGCTAAAAGCAAAAGCTACGGTCTCTCAGATAATACCACAAGACAGCTTGAAAGGCTAATATATCATGCAAATGGTGGACCAGAATCACTTAGGCAGGGATGGTCTGTGGGCTGTACAGAAGGAGTGAATCTTTCTGCATTCAGCTGCGCGTGTGTGTGCGCCTCGCCCCCCCTCCACCCGCTCCTCTCCCTCTGTCTCTCCCAGACAGGCGAACAGACCTGCTCCTTCCTTTGTGTTGCCAGTCAGGTCCTCCCTCTGCAGTCTTACACAGGAAGAAGATTTATAACAGCTGCATGCAATGCCAGTGTCTCAAAGAGACAGTATCACAGCATGTGGAGGATTTTTGTTGGGGTTTAAGTTTTCTCCACTGCATTGGAAAGGTACATTTTTAAAATCTTAAATATTTTAAACATTTAATTCCTGTGGCTTTTATTTCCTGCTAAATTCTGACCTCCGAATCTTTAAATCACAATCTGTTGTCACAGTACTGTAATGGCTGTGATGTCTTAATTGAAAACATGGGGATGTAAGGATTTCAAAAGTATAATTAGGGTACATTTCAATGTGAAGCTGTAAGCGTTGTTCTGTAAGATGGGCATCTGATATTTCTGACATACTGTATCAGAAATATAAGATTCAAACTAGAAAATGAAAATACAGCACACATGCAGTGCAACTGTGTACCATATGTTAAGAAATGTGCACCTCTTAAACAGTGGGCTAATTAGCTAGAGAAAACAGAGATGTCTGAATAATGATGATCTAAATAAGAAGGATAATGAAATCTCGAGACAGACTTGTGTAGGAGATCCACCTGGCAGCAACTTGCCAGGTTTACTAAATTAAATGAAATCAAAGGAAAATTTATAGTTGCGAAAAAATGAATGTAAAAGCACTACTTCTCTTTGTTTTAAGCTCTTGGTGGCCTGCTTCTTACCTCCCTGATTAGTGGCTTGTATTATAATTAATGGTGAGTGAAGCATCAGAGTCAGAGAAGCCCAAAAGCTTGGAGAAAGCTCCCTAGGCTTGGAGAAAATTTCTATGAAATTTGACAAGGGATAGTTTCTTGGGTATCTTTCTTACCAAGTAGTAGGAAGAATACAAAATTAAAATATATTTCCTTTTGGCATTTCACCTCTTAGCCTCCCTGTTTCTCAAAAATGAATGGACAACGTTTAATTATTTAATTTCCATAAATCCCTTAAAGGGCTATCCCTTGTTAGTGTCTAGGTTCAATATAAATAACAGATTCCTTTTTCAGAGGATCATACAATCTGGAAATATAAACCCTAGAAAAAATTCAGGAATAGAGGCAGTTGCACTATAAGAAGTAAAACATTGCACAACAGGCCATGGTAGGGAAGAGTCTCAAATACATGCATAACTCAAATACATGCACTAGTTTCCTTCTTCTACCCTGTTTTATCTAATCCCCTAAGCAGCAAATCTAAACATGTTGCTTGGGATTTGCCTTAGGACTTGTCTTCCCAGGATCAATGAGCTCCAGAAGGGTGTTCACTAAATTCACTTGCTGTTGATTTTCAGTGTCAGGAGGTCCAAGACATGCTTACTCTTCTATTTGGAGAAATATAACCAAGATTTAATTCCACTTTTCACTCATGCCTGAAATATTTCCTCTGGTTTTCCTCAAATGTTAGTATGTCCACCCAAAACCTCTTTTTTTGCATTGCTTTTGAGATCTACTATTACCCAGTATTTTCAGTACAATGCTTACTGTTGTTCCTCCTGATAACCAGAGCCCTTGCCCTTCAACTTCTACAGCTAATCCACCAGTAGTTTTGGTTGATGGAGCATGCAAATGGGCTGACATAAAGGATTCCTGTCCCAGTGGCATGTTAAGTTCATATGCTTACAGCTGTTTAATCTGTAACACTAACTGTATCCATTCTAGTGTGCCAGGAATATATGTATTTATATATATACTATATTTACCCAACTTGGAGTAACATTAGCTAAAGTGCTATGGCATCAGGGAATTGTCTGCTCCCTCACTACTATACAATTTGTTGTTGTTGTTTAAAGAAGCTTAGAGCTGATAACAGAAAGGCTTCCACAGAATGAGCTTGTAACCTAACAGCCTCCAGGAACTGTTCATAGCTGTGGTCTGCTATGTGTAGGTCTGTTTTTAGTGTAGGACACAATTTTCTCCCCTGCTGATTAAATTTGAACTATTCACATTAAGTTCTTTCTGCAAAGTACTCTAATCCAACACATAAATCTATGCACACTATTTACATATGAAACGAAACCTCAACATTTTTTAAGTTTACATGTACACCGTGGTGGTTAGATGTCATTTTTGATCTAGGAAACAGTATCCATACTTTCCCTTTTCCTCTCTGGTCCACTGAGGTTTACACTGCCTAAATATGTCACAACTTTTGAAAACTTCTGGGACAAGATTCGGACAGCATCTCATTGAAATCTGTACTGAAAAAGTGATGGTGCTTCCTTGAGAAGTGCCAAACACAGCAAAGAACAAGGAGGGGCAGAGGCTATACAAAAGGCTTCAGTGTGCATGTACCTGTACAAACACAGAGACACAATATCTAAGCATGCATTAAGCCTATATAGCCATTATGCTGTGTAAACAGAGCTTGACTTCCATCACTGGACCTCTGGTTATCACACTGCTTGATTGCTGACAGACTTTGTTCTCCTCGGTTTGCCTGGTCTTATCTAGCAAACTGCCAGACAATGCCCAGTCATGGGGATAGCATTTGCAAGGAATCTCTACCAGTACCCAACATCACCCTTGATGGTTTCTCTGAAACTGTCTCTGAAGGTTTGGGACCTTGACACACACCTCCTGCCACCTACACAACATGCAGCAAATTCTGTTCCATAGTAGAAAACCTCCTGTGCTAAAAGCTGCAATGTGATCCTCGCATTATTTCAGACACTTTGTCCCCTTAAGGTGACACTCAAGGCCAAGTGTTATGTATTACACCTGCAGCCATTGTGTGCCATTTAGCCTCACTGCCAGAAAACAGCCCTTAGCCCTATTTTATCTATTGATGTATATAGCCAACAAGACCTTCTGAGTTAAAAGTTAGGGAACACTGAATGAGTACAGTGTTGAGCCAGGAGAAAAAAGGAAAACTAAACAAATGGCCAATGTCTCATGTATTTGTCAGCAAGGTTAAAAAAAAAGGTACAGACCATATGAGGGACAAATGTTTGCTTCCCTCTGTGCCTCAAAGCACCAAAAGATCTCAGTGGAATAAACTGAGTTTTTCTACAGACTTGTCACACCACAACAAAATGCTTAATCTCTAGAGAAATCACAGTCAGGCAGCTAATGCTCAGTTGTCTAGGAGAATATTCATGTTCAAGTACAGGAGTACAGTCACAGAACAAAGACCTTCCCATTCAGTTTATGGTGTTGAATGCAACGATAGAAGTTCCCTCTTTCCATGTCAGAGATAAATATGGTGTTCAGAAAGGGGAAAGAAAACAACCACTTCACAACCTTACACCTCATCCTATGGGAAGTTTGGATTAAAGTATACTGATTAAATATATATAGCTGTAAGACCATCAGTGAGGCCACCAATGTGCTTTATATGAGATATGGAAATATTTAGCCAGTCAGTCTCAACTAGAGGATGTGAGCTGAATTTTGAGGAAACAATATATGGGAATGCATATAATTCTAGAAATTCCACATAAGAATAAAATCTCTTATGACTCACAATGTGTAACAAGAAATGCTAACAATGCTATAGTGTTTGCAAATAGGGTTTGTAAAAGAAAGGAAGCTGTGCAATAGAAAGCTATTGGCCCATCAAACTAAACTATTGAGACTGTAACCCCAGCAAGGATTTAGCTGATTCCATTCATCAAATATACTGTTGGTAATGACTGATATAGACACAGCATCAAAAATTGTGTTAGGTAATGTCCAAAAGACAAAATATGTCCTATGTACTGATACATTCTTGAGAACAAATAGTATCAAATAGTACTATACAAAACACTATAGTAACATACCAATTCAGAATACAATCCAGAATGGTCATAAATAAGACTTCAACCCGTGTTCATAAAACTGCTAAAAGTAGCATCACGCTCTTCATGTTCTTCATGTAGTTAAGACATGTACAACAATTGCATTGTAGTTCCATGAAATCTGTAACTCACAGTTGCAGAAGTTAAACAGTTCTTTTAGAAAACGCCACAGATAATAGTCAAATACTCCTTCATCAAGTCTGGGAACTTTAAACTTCCATTCTTATAATCTAGATGTTTTCAATATGTTAAAATGGTTGAAAACATCAGGGCATTATGCACTTTTGGAAAACAGCACCAATGAAGAACTATTTCACATAAAAAGAAAAAGAGTACACAAAACAAGCTTCTACAAGTTTCAGAAATAAAAGTTTGGGTTTTTTCTTTTAATAGAGATAAAATATACTTTAGGTTGGAAGGAAGTACAGGAAAGATTTAGGGTAAAATCTTGCTCTAAATAGAGCAGCATAGAGATTTACACAACCTGGTCTTGAAAACATCAAAGTAGAGTTTGTATGCCCTCTCTAAGTAACCTACTTCACTTATTGGGTGTCATCATGTGTTATACCCAGCTGGAAACATTACTTTTCTCATTCATGTCTATTGTTTCTTGTTCTTCTGACAGGCATCACTGGAAAACCTGCAACAGTCGTTTTACAACCTCCTCCTAGGTGTTGGAAGGCTGCTGGTCCCTTCAAAACTGTGTCTTCCTCAGACTGGAAAATTCTATTTCCTTCTTGAAGGGCTTTTGTTCCCTGAGTCTGTTGTCCATTCATCCCATAGGTTTCTCCAAATGGCAGCCTGCCCCTCAAGTCCTTCAGCTGTAGCCTCCATATGCATTTCATCTGAAAATGAAAATATTGATGAAAATATTGTTCATCACATTGTTCCACTGTTTCAGGTTCCCGGAAATATGTTCCTAGAGTATTTGCCGTGGATATTTGCTAGGGATTGAAGTAAGGCTGAGATGCCTTTAGTTCTCTGGGTTGTCCTTTTGGAGCCTTTATAAAGTTTTAATACAGCTTGTCAGATCTATGAGCACTTATGAGTTGAGTTCTCATAAATAGTTTCTGACTTGATCCTTCTCCACTGCTGTTATTCCCTCTCTTCTTTCTCATGAAACACACAGGCCTCAAAGAGTAAGGCCCTGAGAACTTCTGCCTTACCAGTTGCTGAAGTCCACTGTTGCTGAATCAGCCTTTTCATTCAGCAATCAGTGCATATATTTTCCTTTGTCAAGCTTTTATCAGTAATGTACAAGCTCTTCTTTTTGCCTTGATGTCCCTGGCAAGCCTTGATTCCATTTGAGCTTTGGTTTCCCTGACACCATCACTGCATACTAATTCAATGTTTCAGAAATTCCTCTGAAGCCTATCCTTGCTTCCATCTCCTTTATGTTGCCTTTTCTGGTGGATCTCTGTCTTGAGCTGGTCTATTGATAAATGTACTTGATTTCCTGACTATCAGCATGAACATTCATAGGCTCGAAAGGTGATGTCCTTACAGACTTGCTAGATTCCTTGAACTTATTTGCTTGTCAGAGCTGCCTCCCATAGAATCCTACCTTTCAACTCCCCAGATAAGCTGTTCTGGTGATCAGTAGCACACTTTTGCCTCAATGTCACCCTCACTGGCCACTCTGAGACCCAAAAATTCTCTCATGCAGCTTTAATATATTTTTTAATACCATGTCTACATCAGTCATTGTTAATAGTTTGTTTGCTGAGTAGAATCAACTAAATCCTTGTTGGGCTTCCAGTCTTGATAGTTTAGCTTGATGGGCTGAAACATTTTCTCTGAATGTTTCATTAAAAATAAAATATTTTTAAAAGTCAGAACAACTTTTGAAGGTTCATTTGCAAGTAAAATTCTGTTAGAATTATATCTATAGCCACAAAACTGTTAAACTTATGATAATATAGTACTACCATCTGTTTATTTGAAGTATTTATATGATACCTGGCATGCTAATTAAATATTTTGTAAGGATTATTAGAGGGTAAAGAACAGGCACTATATGAGGTGCATAGACCACCAAGTCCGCTTGATCCTGCAAGTCCAAGCAACAGGATCCTTTCAAGACTGTTCAAAGGCAAGTTAGTCATTACTGTTACCTTGGGAGAGGGTTGTGGGTGCAGCAGTGTTGGTAGAAAACTTGTTATCCAAGGTAAAAATAGTGTCCTAAATATTTTGCCCACAGCATTTTTGTGAAGCAGTGATAAAGAAGGATAAAACCACAAGAGCATTCTCTTAAATACAGCAAGTAGGTGTTGTAGTGACTTCAAACCACTTTTGAAAAGGAAAGGGAGAAACTCTTTCTACTTTATTATGAAAATGAATACACGAGATACTTGAATGTGCCAGCTTAGTGCACCAGCTTGCCAGAAGGTCATACAGCCAGTAAGAAGCGGGATTACAGGCCTAAACCTTAGACTAACTAACATAAGCTCCTGACTTAGGCAGAAGAGACTCAGATATTTAACAGATTTGCAATAAAATTAATTGAGAAAGTAGTGTAGAGGCTGTCAGTGTAAGGTACGATGTGAAGGGGAAAATGAATATGTACTCTTTTTTCATTTTCGTTTAGATTCTCAGAGTAGATTAGTCTGGCTTACACATAGCTGTATATTTAGCTATGGTGACAAATATTGCCTAACAGAGGAATATTTCACAGTTAACACTGCCTCTTTCCCAAAGAGTAGGCCTTATAAATAAAGAAAAACTGGCAAAATAATGCAGATTCATTAATATTGGAGGAAGAAGAGAATTACAAAGCAGTGTTCATGATTTTGGACCAGTGTTCATGATAAGGACAGACTGGCAGGCTAACCAGTGAACCTGCTAATCAGTTTGGGTAACCAATTAACTAAGATTCTTGTTTTCTTGATCACACATTTCGTTCTGTTAAATCAACTCACTGCCTTTCCAGCTGGTCAGTTATTTTTCTCTTGAAGCCTAAAGATTCTCAGTACATAATTAAAGGCAAGGTATGACTATAGTCTCCAAATACATGAAAAGCTGACACACAAAGGAAAGGAGCAATTTGTTGTCTGCATCACCAGTAGATGAAGCTGGAAAATAATGGGCTTAAGTTACCGCAAAGTTAGGTGTTAGGAAGCAAATTCCAGTGCTAAGGATAGAAAGAACCAGGAAGCTAATGGCATGGGAGATTGTAAATTGTCTCTGGAGATTTTTAGAACAAACATCAGTCAGATGGATATAAGCATAGTTCAGTTTGCTTTAGAGCAGAGATATGGAAGAGACAATCTTGAGGTCATTTTCAGGCCTGTGGTTCTATTATTTAAAGCTTGCTTCAAAGACTAACAATCTCTAATGTGTTTCAAATGTAATTACATCTTGTTCAGATAGTTGTGAAATATTCAAATGAAACATAAGTTTCATTAAAACCAGGAAAGTGAAATGAGTGCACTAAATTAATCTCTCAAGTAGCTCTTTGACCTCTTATGTTTTTCCTTTTGGCTTATTCCTGCCATCATGCTCTAGAACCTGATAAAAAATACCTGGATAGCTGGAAATTACTCAAACTCATCCAGCTGTGTTCATGCTTGACCTGTCTTTTCTTAAGCAGTTTCATCTCATTTTTTTTTTACCAGTCATTAAGCTTATTGACTAGTGTTTAGAGACCAGTAAGTGACAAGCTTAAAGATAGTAAATTACACAGAAAGTCTGTGTACAAGTGAGATATGTTGCTTGTTTATGTTAGCACTTTTTCTACTACACCTGGCCCCATCTCTGAACGGTGGATGTATTGACACCCAGCATATTGCACCTGAAAGTTGGAATTTGAATAGATTGTGCCAAGTAATGAATTATTAGGAAACAGGACATTTCCTACATAAAGATTCACTACTACTTGCTTACTGGTCCCAAATAAGACATAATCCTTTTCCTCCAGTTTCCATTTTTCAGTCACTAGAATGCTTTGTAGTTTTTCTCCAGATTCAGCTGGAGCAGTCATGATTGACTTCTCAGCTGAAGTCAGCAGCAAGAGGACAAGCTTCTTCCTCACCATTAGATAATACTGCAATCAATAGGAATCATTTGCCCTCTTAAAAATAGGGAATATTTTCTAAGGGGAAAAAAATTTACTGTTCATAGAAAATTGCATAAGCCCTTGCCAGCTCAGTTAAGCACAGGGGATTCTTCACTTTGTACCAGAAGATAAAAAAGGTCCTCTCTGTCTAGCTTTGCTATTCCATAGATA
Organism: Chloebia gouldiae; assembly: GCA_003676055.1. Taxonomy (NCBI): domain Eukaryota; kingdom Metazoa; phylum Chordata; class Aves; order Passeriformes; family Passeridae; genus Chloebia; species Chloebia gouldiae. The sequence goes on along the minus strand of QUSF01000002.1, from coordinate 14,407,588 downwards.
ACCTCTTTTTTTACCTAATGCAGATTTATTTAATTTTAACTTTGAATACATTTCAGTGAAACAGACTGCCACCAAAGAAAGAGTAATGAGACAACTCTTGAAAGTCTAAATAGATAAGAATTTTCAACTTGCTAATCAGGAAAAATAATCACCTAGGTTTAAAGGTAGTAAATCCTGTCACATTGAAATCACAGGATTACTATAACACTTCATAGTATCAAATATTCAGAAATTACATATTATTGATCCTGTTTTTGTGAACAGCACTGACTTTCATTAACAGAAGTGAACTTGCACTTCTGTGCATTGTTACAGTGAGTGAATTTATACCAGAAGAAAATCACGAAATTCACAATAAGGGCCAATATAATTAGTTACACAATGAGTGGTGTTAAAGATGCCAGCCCATACATGTCTAAGTATGAAATTTACAGAAATGGGAGCATTCCAGCTTCAGTTAAACTATTCAGAGACTTCAAGATTCAGAGCACTGCATTAACTCAAAAAAAGAAAAGTAGGTTAAGACAAAGTGAAATATCACATTCAAAGAAAAAATTTGAAAGAAACAGATTGATTAGATGAGACAAACCAGAAAATCCTATCTTTTTCAGCCATACTGTATGTCATAGGAAAAATATATTACCAAAATACTGTGGAGAAAATAGTGATTTGGAAAATAATTCAGTGCATGAGAATTTCTGGATTATGTTTAACATTCTTCAGAATTTTCTACAGAAAATTCTGTACAGTTAGTCACATAGGTTTTGATTCAGATTAAAAAAAAGCAAACCTTACTTTTTTTTAAACTTTTAAACAAGTTTGGCCACTTCTCTAGTCTAGAGTAGATTCTGCCTTAGTAGATACAATGCAATGCTTCCAGAGGGAAGTACATGCCTCTTCTTAAACTCCTTTCTTAGGCACCTCTAAAAAATTATTTGTCCCATCTTAGTTCTTTCCATGGTCCACTAAGGAAACCTAGAAAATTAACTTAACCAATTTACCTATATACTACTAAAAGACAGCTTTCTCTGAAAATCTTTCTGTAGATTGTTCTTGTCAGGTTCCATAACTACAGTATTGTATATATTTTCCAGGTAAATAATAAATTGTAAGTAAGCAAAACCTCTAAAGTAAAATAAAAGCTGGGTTTCCATCAGTAAAAGTCTTCTGGACTCAAGTTTATGATGGTCTTATTGCAGTGGGGTTTATTCATTGTGCTGGTACAGATTTGCTAGGGCAATGTGTAAACTAACAAGTTTGCTATAACAATCAAACATGAAAAAAACTATGAACCTAAGTTAGTTCTAGAGTACTACAAAAAATTAAAGACATTAGAAAACAGGAGAATATCATCTCCTCTAGATGATACCATGGTGCTGATTCTTGTGGTAGGGAGCCCTCCCTTGCTGAAGGACTTGCAACACCATGTGCACAGTAATATTTCTATTTGCTTTCAGAAACAGCTGAAGAGAAAAAAATAGTGTGATTTTGAGTTTCTCTGTATTAAAAGTCTGTAGAAATCTGTTCTTTATTTGAAGTCTGTAAGAAACCACAAGCAACTCCATATGTGCCTTCCTTTTGTGCTACATTTGTCCTTTTTATTTTGCAGTATGTAAAGTCACCACTGGAACCCAGTGACAGATCTTGATTAACTGTGCTTAATCTATTTCCACAGAAAAATGGACCGAAGAAAATGTTCTAAAACAAGATAATAAAATGTTATCATTTCTTCACTCTCATTTTATTAAATATGCTCATCTTATGTGCAAAGTAAGCCTATCCAGTTGGCATCTTTGTGATGAGACAGAATGCATAAGGAAAAATTGGTTTCGAAACGTATGTTTACATATTCTATCTGCAATGGTAATCTTACTGACAGACATTTGTCACTGATCATTCTGTTGTGGTACAGTATAATTTGTACTCCTTTTCTCTTTGTTACTGGAAGTTAAATGGGAAAATAGATAACTGTAGAAAAGCCTGTAACTCTTTTTTTTTAAAAACTACCATTCATCTCTAAGTCAGCTCCAAATGCAGGAATACCTCCCAACATCCATTAAGCCTTTTGTGACTGTATTTTTTGTTTTCTAGCACAAGAACAGAGATATTCAATGAATTCAAGAGGGGGAAAATTTCATACTGCTAAAACAAAGCATTCACTCTGTAACAAGCCTTTAATTTTCATCAATGTCATGGAATGTTGTTGAAGGTTATAGTTGAGTAAGTTTTAGATGGTAGTTAGATATTTATATGCCTAGCAGGAAAATAAAAATCTAGTCTCAGAATATTTACTGACAAGAGTAGAATTTTTGAAAGGGAAATCAAAATTCACATTTCAGGCCTTAAGGAAATCAGACTTAGGGAATAGGCATGAGCCATTTAATAAAGCATTTTCCCCATGGTTTGCATCACACATCTTCCTGTGGGAAACCAGTTGCTAGCCCTCAGAGTCTGAATGACGGACCTAGACAAGCTGTTTTAGCAGGAGGATTCCCATATTCTTATGTAAAGTGCCAGTAATGGTCTCTGCTGTTATCTACCCTTGTGCACACTATATTTATCCCTAGGAAGATGATAGGTGTGCTGGAGTAAGGAAAGAGCGTTGGAAGCCTGGAGCTGAATTGGTCTTCTTTTATAACCAACACAATGCGAAGAAGAAAAACAGTTCAAGGTATGACTTACAACAAACCCAAAAGTCATAACCTATTTTCACTCACAATAGATAAGAAAACTCCTTGATATCTCTGGTGGCTTGACCATGGCTGACCATGGCCCACCAAGGTCCACCACAGGCCCACCAAGCATCTCAACTTGGACTGTGGACTAGAGAGAAGAAAATAAAATAAAACACTTGTGGGGTGAAATAAGGATAGGGAGATCACTGTAATGGGCAAAACAGACCTGACTTGGAGAAATTAATTTAGTTTATCAACAATTAACAATGAGGTAGGATAAGAAAGAGTAAGACCAAATCTAAAATCATCTTCCCTTCTCATCCCTCTTTCTGGGCTCAGCTTCACTCAGATTCCTCTACTTCCTTCCCACAAGAGGTGCAGGGGAATGGGGTTTTTGGTCAGTTCATTACAGGTTGTCTGTGCTGCTCATTTCTCCTTGCACTCTCCCCTTGCTTCAGTGTGGGGTGCCTGCTACAGGAAAGTCCTCCAGGGTAAGTCCTTACCATTCTCCATAGTGCATGTCCCTTCCACAGGGTGCAGCACTTCAGGAACAAACTGCATCATCACAGGTGCCCCACAGGGTCACAAATCCTGATGGCAAGCCTGCTCCAGAGGGGCTTCCTCTCTCTGTGGTCCTAGCAGAAGCCTGCTCCAGTGTGGGTTTCCCGTGGGGTCCTCCACAGACTTCAGGTGGATCTCTGCTTCACCAGGGACCTCCTGCAGGGGCACAGCTGCCTCACCGTGGTCTGCACCATGGGCTGCAGGGGAACATCTGCACTGACCTTGGTGTCTGCAGGATCATTTCTCTTACATGTTCTCATCCTCTCTGTGGTTGCTGTTGTGAAGCAGTTTTTCCCCAGTTATCTGTGTTATCTCAGAGGTGCTGCCAGTGCTGCTGATGGGCTCAGCCTTGGCCAGTGTGGTGGGTCCTTCTTGGAGACAGCTGGTGTTGGCTTTTTGTACATTGGAAAAGCTTCTGGCAGCTTCTCCCAGAAGTCACCCCTGTAGCCACCCTGCTACCAAAGCCTTGCCACATAAAACCAGATACTCCAGGATCTTTTCATGTCCATAACCTTTTTCTATTAAATCCATGTTATCCTACCTCCTGCATCACTGATCCCAACTCAATTGCCACGGCTCACCTGTTACACAAAGATCTCAAAGGGTGCATTTGATACATTTTCATTCTGATATTCTGTAAAAAACTTTCCAACATACTTTTTCTTCATCTCTATGGTATTAATTTAGGACTAACATAACTCCATTTATTTAATTTAACACCATGTACATACTCCATGCATGAAAAACTACATACTCCATTTTTGTTATCTCTATATATATTTGTTTGTATATGATTTCATGTATTGTATATTATTAACTTGTATAATACATGCATTAAATACAGAATATTTACTATATGTATTTTTGTATTGTTCAATATGTTATATGAATTATAATCAGAGTTTGGTGAGAAAACTGGGAAGCTAATCTGTAGGCATAGATCTGGAATGCCATCTGAAGCATTTCTGTAGAGTATTCTACAAATATTTAACCAGTTTTAGTTGTGTAAGTGTGAAACTGCTTCAGAGGTCAAGACGCAGTACATGGTTGGCTAGAAAATAAGAGCCTAGTGGCAATAGGACAATCTATCTGTCTTCTTCAGCTATACTCTTGACTTGAGCATTCTTCCAAGCTCTGTATTTGTTTTTCTTTGATTTTTTGTAAGTGTATATAACACAGAAATTCTCCCTTTCTCTCCCCACATATTTTTATTTTTAAATTTCTCTAATTCCTTTTATTTCCTTAATTTATCTATTTTAAAATTAGTTTTTTCTTTGGTATCAATGCCAAATATGGTCTAAACTTGATCTTCAGTTGCTTCATTTGCGTGCTTCATCATTGGCCTTCCCTTGCTTTTTCTTTTATCAGCTTCATCCAAAATGCTGGTCTAGTAATCATCTACATTATGGACAACCTCTATTATGATCTATTCATTAGCCTCTCATTATCGCCCTTCCTGACTTCCAAACTCTGCATAACCCACTCTCATTATTGGCAATTTTCTCTGCAATTTCTTAACTTTGTCCTTGTATCTTCTAAGTCATGTGCCCTCCATTTTATTCTTTCATTCCCGTCTTTAGGCCTCAAATTTTCAGGAGTCTTTGAGTCAAGGGTGAACATATAAACCAAAAGTGAAAGTGCCTGCAATCAAAGAAACTCTCTCTCATGAACAGTCATGGAAATCATTAAAAATCTAAAGACTGAATTTTCAAAATTGCCTTCACACTCCCTTTTATATTTTCTACCCTGTTAAAATACTTTGTGTTTTTGGTTTCTGTAGTTCTCAAGGTGTTATAAAAAGTGAATAGGCCTTGTTAGCCTATTTACAGTACAAAGGTAGGGTAAACCTAACATATGTGAGCAAGGCCAATATTTTGCTAATTGCAAAATATCAGCAGAAATTGATTAGATTACATTAGATTGTAATATCATAAACCTGGATTATCTACCTGAGTAGATAATCCCAGATTAACATTTTCTATCAGATGTTCATGTTAAATTAAATACATCCTTTTCTACTCTAAGGCAGCAAGTTAGGAAAGCATTGCTCACCCTCCACTGTGGTATTATACTCAGAGAAGCAGGGAGTATTCTTCTGTTCAAGGCTAAAAATATTTTCCTTTCAAGATGCTGCCATGGAACACAATCAGGATCAAAACTCACTGTTGAGATCAGTAATAGAAAAGAGAGTACTTACAGTCAGAAGGACTTTTTTTCTTCACTGCAATTGCAGCTGAGATTGGTGAACCAATACTGGCCTTCAGATATATTAAATTATGTTTCATTGATGGTGAAATCTAGTTTCCAGCTAATACTCCATTTAGTAGATGGCTTAAAGTGCACCTTAATCTGCATCGTGCCCCAAGTTTGACATTATTTGTGTAGGGCATCGCAGGTTGATAGTATTTTTTTCTGCTGACAGGCACAGTTCTCTTCTCCATTAAAGCTTATGGATATTTATAACTCAAAGTGTTCTTGTAGTGGCTGGTAATATAGAACACTTCTCTGCAGTCTACTATTTGACAGTTTATACTTACTGAGATCTAACTGATGAGAACATCCATAGCTCTTTTGGTTACTAGATAGTTGTGCCAAAGTGATCCTGATCACTGAGTTGAAGGAAGCAAAGACACAAAAATCTATTTTCTTACCCAAATTCATTTCAGAGTCTTTCTAGAAGCAATACACATCACCTTACTGAGATAAATACCAAATCAGCTCTAACTGCTTCATCACTTTTTCCTGTTTCTTCAAAATAAATATAGACTTCCAACATCTCAGACTACAACACTGCCTACATAGATATAAATCAAAGTACATTTTCTCCATGCTTAAGAACATGGAAACAGTATAAAATTCCAGTGTATCAGGAAATTAGATTTAGAAGAAGGGAATAATTGAAAAGATCTTTAAATTATTTCATCCAACTTCTACTAAAAGCAGAAGAATCATATCATAAAAACCTTCATGAGAAGAGAATCCATAACTCTGTGTAATCTTAGTGCTGTGCTAAACCACCATTATCCAGCATTCCAGTGTTCATAATGCCCTGCTTGAACCTTCCAACCTGTAGTTTGTGGTTGTTGCCTGTCAGCAAGTCCAGGTATAGAATGAATTATAGAATGGTTTGGGTTGCAGAGGATCTTAAAGATAATCTAGGTTCAAATCCCTGCTCTAGGCGGGGATGCCATCCTCTAGACCAGGTTGCTTGGGCCCCCATCTGACCTGACCTCAAGCAGTGCCACGAATTGGGCATCTTCAAGTTCTCTGGGCCTCACCACACTCTGGGTAAAGAATTTCTTCCTAACATCTAATTTAAGCCTGGCCTCTTTCAGTTTAAAGCCATTCCCGCTTGTTCTGTCACTATCTGCCCATATGAAAAATCCTCCCTCTCCTTTCTTATAAGCCCTCTTAAGGTACTGGGAGGCCCAGTGAGATCTCCCCAGAGGTCTCCTCTTCTCCACATTGAAGAACAACCCCAGCTCTTTCAGCTTGTCTTCATAGGAGATGTCCTTTTTGACAGACTCTTTCCAGTTCCTCCACATCAACCCTGAATAGGGGGACCAAAAGCTGGATGCAATAGCAGAGACGTGGCAGTAGATGATGCAGTAGAAGTGAAGTTCTTTTGATCCTTTCTACTAGAGAAAATTCTCCTTACTTAACCCAGTATGTAGTTTGCCTGCTATGTGATGAGAACACACAGGGGCCTTAGATTCAGCCAGGGATTTACTACACCTGCATGGCCACTTGGTCATCTCATAGCTGTATTGAATTATTCTGCTCTGGAAACAGCTTTGAGCTACTCATGTGTGAGCTGCATGGGCAACATATTGGCCCAGCTCTCCAGCATCTTAAAATCAGTTGAAGCTTTAATACTTATTGTGTGAACCAAATTTAATATCTTCTATAAATTTACTGAGAATGATTTTCTCATCATTGAGGTTGTTGACAAAGATACCAGTTGTGGAGCCATTGTCACCCCGCCTAGGTCTTGCACTCAGTACCAGATTCACTGGATATCACATGTCTGATTCCTGTCCTCTGAGCACTGAAGTCCAGCCAATATTAAGCCTACCTAAAAGTGTAGAGTGCTCTGAGAGATTTCCAAAGCCTCAGCCAAGTTAAGGTGTGTTACATCCACTATTACCCCTTCACTCATATTGCTAGTCACTTTATCACTGAAGATAATAGAGATAATAAGCATGATCAGTGCTTAGTAAACCCTTGTTACTTACTTGCCCTTTAATGTTTAACTCGAGACAGCAACTAAGCACCATGCAGTCGTTCACTCTCTCTGCCCATTGAAGGACGGAGAAGAGGATAAGAGTAAAAAATGAGAAAACCTGTGGAATTAGATGAAGAAAGTTTAATAACAATAAAAACAACAACAATAATATAAGAAAATAAAAAAAATAATAGAGAAAATAGAACCCTGGAGAGACAAGTCATGCAAGTGAAAACAGTTGCTCACCACCAACTGACCAATGTCTAGTCAGTCCCTATGCTGGGGGCCCCTCATCTTTATACGCTTCCCATCTTTATATCTTTATATGCTGAACATGACACCATATGGATTTGGTCATTTGGGATCAGCTGTCCTGGTCGTGTCTCCTTCTTGTCTACCTCCTCACTGGTGGGGTGGGGAGAGTAGCAGAAAATACCTTGATGATGTGCAAGCACTGCTCAGCCATTACAAAAATATCCCTCTGTTATAAACACTGTTTTGGTCACAAATTTAAAATACAGCTCCATACCAGCTACTCTGTAAAGAAAATCTCACCTCTATCCAAGGTTTTTCCACCACTGTCCAGGGTTTTCCAAACAACTGTTTAAAAAACCTCTAAAAATCTGTTTTTAAGAACTGAGATGAATCTGAATAGTCTGTAACTCCCAGATGGTTCCTCCTACCATTTATAATCCTTGGCATAATATTTTCTTTTTATTTTTTCATTTGTAAGGAACTTTTTCCAGATTGCCTCAAATGTTTTGGCCACAGGTAAGTAGCAGCTTTACAGTCACCTCAGCTGTGTGCTTCAGCAGTTTCAGATTAATCTTGTCCAGGTCCAGGGATTTTAGTACATCAGTATCCTTCAAGTAGCCCCTAGCCTGAAACGATTCCACTCTTGACTGCTCTTCTCCTTCCCAAGCTTGACTGGCTTGATGCAGCGATCTGGTCTCAGGCTTTTCCTATAGGGACTGAAGTAGGGAGGTGGGGAAAACATCAAGTACTTCAGTGTTATCTGTGTCATCCATCACTGGGCTGTCTCCTCCCTTTTGTCAACAGTGCCACATTTCCTCTGAACTTTTTGCTTTGAACCTTTGTCTGTGAGCAAACTGACAGAATTTCTTCTTGTTACTCCTTATGTCGCTAGGCAATTTCAACTTCATCTGGGGTTTGGCCTTCCATTTTTTCTCTAAGTGAGTAATATTTCTCTCTCATGTCTATCCTTGATTGCAATGTCTTGTATGCTCTCCAGGTTAGCTACCATCAATTTGATACCCATTAAAAATCAATGGTTTCACATGTTGCTGTTTGCATTGCATTGGTTTTGTGCAGCCAGTGTTTGGTCAGTTTGTGTTCTCATGGCATGCAGAACAAAGTAATAGTGGATTAACATATATATATGTATATATATCTATATATATCTCTATATTTATAAAGACAGGTAGATGAAAACTCACTTGGTAAAGCTGACCAAGGGCCTACACCAAATCTGTGGGCAGCAAGTCAAATTTTACAGGCAATCAAAATGCGTACATTCATTCCCATCAGGAAGAAACTGATTGCTAATATTTTAGATAGTTACTTTCAAATAAAAACATATTTATTTTGTCCTAGGGCTGTAAGTCCCCTGAAACTTCTATCTGTAAGAGCCCACTGTTCCAAGTTACATGGTCGTCCAACTGCCATCATTTATGTTTCACATGCACATTACAGATATATGAACCATTATTCTAGGTATTTTCTCTTGATCCTGGTTCCTGCATACTTCTCTCCAGCTGAGCATCTTGTTTAGAGTCTTTCTAGTTTTTTCTTGATCCTTTAGTTAAAAAATAGCATCCAAAGGAGACACTTCACCTAAAGATCCCTGAACCATGTGAATATAAAACTCATTTCATTCTATTTGCAACATTGTTTTTAGATTTTCTTACTATATCGGATAAGCTGGATTTTTTTGGTGAACATTTGTTTAAATATTTAATTTTTTTATGCTTTAGAAAAATGCACTTTCTATTTTAAAGTGACATATCATGTCTGGAAGTGAATCTATCACTATTTTAGAGTCTAAAGTTTGAAGAGTGAAATGGATAGGAAATGCTTCAGTTACCCTGAGCTTTTTCTCCATTTATTTGGCTCTCAGATATAATATTTGTAAGAACTAGATAGACTTTTTTTCTCTTCCCTTCAGTTAACGAACAAACTTAGGGAAGAATGAGAAAGTATTTTCCACTCACAACTGAAAGTATCTCTGCCACATAAAATCATAGACTTGTTAAGGTTGGAAAAGGTCTCTAAGATCATTCAGTGCAGTTAAACTTCATATATTTATTATGTTTACATTTAATTTGTCAATAATTAACACATGAATAAGAAAAAAATCAAATTTTATTTTCCCTATGTATTAAATACATAGGGAAACAAAACCCTGAGAAAAAGTGTTTTTTCTCTTCACTTTATATCTGTGTCCCTCAGACATTGGGCATTTTAGCAAATAACCACCTAGTTTCTTTCCACTTCCCCAGGGAAGATGAAAGATGCACTTATGAGGTCTCTGATGACATTCGGAGGAATAAAATTCTTGGAAAATTACAAGAAGGTCAGGCTGAAATGCCACAGGGCCAGTGCCTAAAAGGTGGCAAACATAAGCTAAAATATGTAAGAACACATTATTGTATATTATATATATTCATATCTACACGCTTTTCTCCAATATTATAAATACTATTTTAAAGCACTTTTTTATTCACAGGCATGATTGAATGTTAATTACATGGAATCTGTGAGATTTTGTAATATTTTTAAGGCCTTAACTGGCTTCGAGATATTTGACAATTTATTAAAAAGAAACAAATCTTACAGTCTTATGGTAAAAAGACCAAGAATATACCTTTCATGTTGACTTTAAAATACTAAAATGATTTTTTTAAAATTTTGCTTCTGCACTATCATTGTACTGTGATATGTGCCAGAGTTGATGAATGGATGTTAATTACCGGTGCATGTCTCAGCAATACTGAATGAAAATCAATGTTAATGTGTCTTCACCTAAACTTTTAATAATGTGCCTCTGGAGAACCAAATTCAAATGGCACCAGCCAGCAACCTCTGCACAGACAGGTTAATTTATGATTCAAAATGTATAACTACACAAATAGAGGTATATGCAACTCAGAAGCAGACAAGCTGTAAATTTATATTGGGGAAAAATACTTACATCAGCATTTCTTAAAAAAAAATAAAGAAAATAAAAGGAAAGAAATAAAATAAAATGAAATTAAGTAATTGAATAATTTTCTCCTATCCTGTCTTGGTCAGTGGAAAATGCAGAATCAGAAAGGACTACAGCAATAGAAGAGAATTTGAGATACAAGTCAATAGAACTCCAACTTACATGCTTTGTTTTACCTTCATTTTGAAGGCTTTCGAATAGAATTAGTTTGTAAAATTTAATGCATTTGTTTAGAAAATGTCAAGTGGATGGACTACGACATGAATTTTTTTGAAGAAAAATAAGAACATACTGATGCTGATTTTTCTCATATCACAAGCAGTTTGCAGAAAGCACCAATCTTACTATGTCCATGGAACTTTACATTCCAGGTATTGAAGACTTGGCACGGTGAAAGGAAAAGCAATACTGAGAGAAAAAAGACCATTGAGGTGTCAGCTGGAAGTAGTTGAATACTGAGATCAGGCTGAAGAAGTATCCTTTTGTAAAACTTTTGAGAAGAGCATATTTATTATTATTGCAAATTTCATATATTGCCAAAGGTGCAGTGAAAATGAGGTCACAACAGACAAGAGGCACAAAACTGCAATTTTTTTGGAGCAAAATGATTCTCAAAGGCTTTCTTAAACAAGAGTGAGAAAGATGGTGTACTTATTCATTATTACTTTAAGATCTCAAGCAGGGAAAGACAAGTAGCACATAGCTGAGGAAGCCTCGTAACATTTCCCTAAACATGATGATGTTGATTCCATGCATTTCAGACTCCTTAGGAACGCAGCCTAAGCTCAGTTAAACAGCCTTGGACTCCATCTCTTCAAAAGGAGATTCCTAAGGAGAGATATGGTGAAGGTCCTTAACTTCTTGTTCACCTGTTCCATATAGCTCATTAAATAATTATTGTCTAGTTCTCATAGCAAGGACTAGTAGACGATAAAAACACCAGCCAAAGCCTGTAAACAGAAGATAATACCTTTTCACTGAGAGCATATCTATAAGCTCTGGAACTTATGTTTATAGCTTATTGTCTGTTGCATGCCAAAAATACCAAAGGAAAATCAGACCCATTTGGATGAAGGCTGCATAGAGGCTATTAAATGAAGAGCTGTGTATACAGTCTTAGCATCCCTAAGTGAGTTATTCTCAGAAAGTGGGAAAATGCTAGTCGAATTATATTTGGTCTCTTAGAGTGGATCTGTAAGCTTTCTTTAGCAGTCGCTGTCAAAACCTGGTCAGGTGGACCTTTGCTCTCAGTCAGTACAGCTATTTTATATTAACTATGCTTTATGTGCTTTTATTCTGCCTTCTGTGTAATTTTATTTAGGGCAGAATTTGTCAGGAGGAGGATGAAAATGCAGATCTCAGACCTCAGTGACTGCCAGCCATATTGCCTTTTGCATTTTTGAACTTTCTTCTGTTAGTTTTTATTGATGAACCGTTGTTATTACATTGATTTGTTATGGTTCTTGCTTATGAAATTCAAGTTACCATTTATTGTTTGAAATTTTAGATTTATTTCTGGATATATTGAGAAGAAATATTATGTCACAGATAGCAAATTAGAACTACTTTTTTTTGTCTAACAGTAGTATAGCCATTCAGTTTGCCATTAGAATTACTGTCCATTTATTGAATGTTTAATTTTTGAAGGTGAGTATCTATAATTTCCTGGAAGAGTGAAAATAACAATGTCCAAAATAGCCAACAACTACTGTACAAACCCCAAATATTTATACTGAGTTGCTTGAAATATTTCTGTCCATTGTGTTTAGCTGAAAGGTATTGAAATAAATTGTTGCCAAAATATGCTTGGATAAACTTTTAGGCTACTTCTGGCCTTGGATAATAAGGAAGACATGCTATTTACAACTGCAACAATTTTACAGCTGCTTTTCAAAGAATTTTTAAAAATATATTTATTTCAAAATATTTTATCACATCAAATTTTGAATAAGATATGGGATTTTTTTTTTTCATAATTACATGAGGCTTATTCTGCCAAGTTATTTATGCATTTCTAGTTTTCAAGAACCCTTATTGATCTACAGTCAACATTACAGAGGGAAGTTTAGCAATTAATCTTGAATGCTGGGGCTAAAAACCCTCTTTAGAACATACTTAATTTACTTAATTTTAAACATATACAGCTCATGAAACTTGAGAATTTAGAATCTTTTTCTCTGAGCTTTTGAGGGGAAACCACAGACATGTTTAAACAGGAAGACTTGGAGGAGGAAAAAGGAGGCATGATTATTGTGTCTGTTATGCAATAAAATCTCTCTGTCTTTCAAAACATCTGGGTCCCAATTTATCTCTAAATAATGCTTATTCAGTGTTTAGTAGATTTCAAATCACTTTGTGAAAAGGATCCAAATCATTATCAGATAAAAGACAAGGAAGTGATTTGTCCAGAATTTTGCACAGAAAAGAATACATATGTCCTAAATTTAGTCAAGTTGCTAAATGACATCAACTTTCTGAATTACCTCGTAATTGTAAATCTGTTCCTAATTCCCACTCAGTTGTATTGCAATGCTTTTAAACCCAGGCCATACTTTCTTGTTTTGCAAGGGCAGGGATTAGCAGGATACAATGTGTCCATGATTCTTTATTAAGCAATAATATTCATTACTTTTTTATTAAACATATAAAATACAGATGGCTGATAAATCTGAGGGTTAACTGTGGCTTATAGGCCCAGAGTGTTTGGATACCCTTTGTGAGTGAGTTTTTACAAAAATGTGTATGACTGTACATATATCTATATAAATGTCTACATACGTTCATGTACATAAATATATGGATGTACACAGTCATATAACACAGTAATACAAATAATGAGTGATATCTGTAAAGTTGGCAAGCCTTTACTGGAAATCTCAATATAAGTCAAAAGGATAATTAAAAAGTTAAGAAAGATGACAGAAGTTTATTTTTAATATAAAATTGTTGGTTTGCTAAAATCTCATTTCAGGTTTCTAAACTCTGAGAATTTCTGACATTTTTGCAACTTTTTTTTTAAACTTCTCTTGAGATTGTTGAGCCACTATTAACTATAGTCTCCTTTTAGAATTACTTAGAGACATCCTCTATTCCTCTTTAGAATAAAAATTCCAAAGGATAGTCAGTCTTCGACCAGGAATTCAAATCCCAGTTTCCCCAATCTGAAGACACTAGTGTCTTTTGAGATCACTTTTTAAAACAATGGCACCCTGAGGCAATGGGCCAGAAGCAATAGTGTCTACAATTAGTGTCACATTCAATCTAGAGCAGGAGTATAATGTGTTTTGTTTTTACAGAAACCTTATTGGCTATGTAACTCAATGTTATGATGATGTTTTAAGAATTCCCAAGTCATATACACTGAGAAGGTCTGTATGCTCATTAAAGAATGTGTCTTACAGTATCTTAAGGAATTGAAACAGAAATTGAATTTATGTTTAAAGAAGTTTGCCAGAGAAATTTAGCCTTTTTTAAAAAAATAAAATTTGGCGGTGAAATGAGAGAGTAGAATTTCAGTGGAAAAAAGCAGTGGCTCAAGAGGTATTAGTATGTTCAGATGGCAGTAGAAAGAGCAGGTTAATTTCTATTATTGACAAGTTATTTTAACTGCTGGGGAAGCTAAAGTTCCCAGTCTGTGAACATCTGTGAAGAAATTCTGCTTCCCCACATAGGATGTTTCTGTCCTTCCAGTTCTCATGTGCTCTCATGCAAGATGCTCGCTCCTTTCTCAAGACTCTACCTGACCCAGGATGCCACACCCAAAGTCATGCTCGGTATGCAAAGCTAAATGAGGGCATGCTGCTCTGCATATGCCAAAGTGGGTGTTTGGGTTTGAGCCTTACTTTGCTTGCAGTTCACACTGTCAAGCTTTTGTGTCCTTTCAACTGTAGCTTTTGGTTTTGACTTTCACAGACGAATAATCTGGATATGTAAATAGTATCTTTTGGTATGACACCTCTTGGAAGGACATTACCAGGACAAGGATTTAAATACTGAGAACCAAAAATTAGCAGTGGAGAGACAGTGCACAACTTTTAAAAGCATTTTTCAGATTTGAGTGTATGAGATTTCAGATTTTAGTATTTGAGTCCTTAATTTATACTTTCACACAGCAAAGCCAGACAACTTTGATCAAGCATTTTCAATGATGGATTAATTAACCTGTGTCATTATTTTGAGTGGAAATATGTTATTAAGCACTCAACAATAGAGGCATCTCCCATAGCTCATTTCTGGGCTGAGGACCCCAGAACTGAATGCAAAACTCCAACAGGGGTATCACCACAGTGAAGAGGAGATAAGTCATCTCCCTGAACCTTCCAGCCATGCTGCTTTTTAAGCAGCCCAGCATATGAGTCTTCAAGTGCACATTGCCAGCTCACATCCAGGTTTGCATCCACCAGCACTCCCAAGTTGTTCTCGGCAGAGCTGCTGTGGATCTGTTCATCCCCCAACCTGGACTGATAACTGGGATTGCCCTGACCCAGGTGCAGCGCCTTGTAGTTGACCTTATTGAACATTATGAAATTCCCATGGGCCACTTCTCAAGCTTGTCCAGGACCCCCTGGACGCCATCCAATTCTTCAGGTGGTCCAGCCCACCACTCAGCTTGGTGCAAACATGCTGAGGGTGCACTCAATCCCTTCATCTGTGCCATTTACGAGCATACGAAACAGTACTGGTCTCAATGCAGACCCCTGAGGGACACCTCTTGTCACTGATGTCCATTTGGACATTGAGCTGTTGACCACTATCCTTTGCATGTGACCATACAACCAATTCCTTATCCACTGGACAGTCCATCCATCTCTCCCCAATTTAGAGAGGGGGATATTGTGGTGTATCCTGTTAAAGGCCTTACAGAGTCCAAATAAAATGTTTTTAATTGTGTAAAAAAAAAAAAGTAAGGTAAATGTCAAAGATCTCAGTAGAGATTATGCTTTTCTATTTTTACATATTAAGAAACATTTTCTTTTCTTTTTTTTTTATTCAATTAATATTTCTTCTTTATAGGTGCTTAGACCACATCTTAAGGTTTTTTAAAATCATGGAAAAGCAATAGGAGTATTTCTGTCTGACAAACAATATATGAATTCATTCATTTGGTATTTTTGAGGATGCTTAAGTCCCAAGAATATGTGCAAGAACTAGTTACTGCATAAAAGTACTCTAAAATGAGCTGCATTTCTATGTCATTTATTGTGTTTATTTTGAGGACTACACCAATTGTGACCACTGTTGATAAAGTCAACATTACACAGATGTCCATGGACTGGTACTTCTTCAGAAAAAAGCTAGCTGTATCTTTCTCAGTGACTTTAAAAATGACATCAGCAGAGATGATAAAGGTAAGTCTGTTGAAGTATGAAATTAGCTTCCTTAAAAGATTCTTATAATTCATAATCTTGGTTTTAATCGTGTAAAAGGGTATTGTTACTTGTAATTTCCCATTGGAGACAAGAAAAGAAAGAAAAGCAAAAGACTTAGTTCAAGTGATAATACAAGCAACTTAGCTTTTACGTGTTTTGGCGCTTTTTTTGACAGGACTCGAGAGGAAAAAAAAAGTAATGTATCATAGCCTCAAGGGAAAGCAAACCAGCTGTCAGCTTGAAGGAAACATTCGTTAAATTATTTCCTATAAAGCTTTTGTTAGACCGCAACAGCAAAGAAGCCCCAACATGCTTTTGCATACACAGATTCTATTACAAATCATCTCTGCACATTTATTTGTGTACAAAGTGGACCTTTCTCATGGGTCATATACATGGTCATACCTCAACTGCTAAGTTAAAAAGACTCTTAATCTCCCAGCTCTGACCAAGTAACACTATCCTCAGTCAATTTCTTTATTTTTCTATCCCTTTTCTGTTGTCCTCCCATAGCAATATTGTTCTTTGGCTTTAGCACTTTTTTGCACACTGTGAACAATCTACACTTCTGTCCTTGCAATCTTTTTCCAGTTTTTCATTCCCCCTAAGCAAATCTCATCAATGAGCAAAACCTCAAGGTGATACGAACCAGATACATTCTAAAAAGAAATAAAATAAATCCAGATCATCAGCATCCTTAATTTCTCAAACACTAATCCATAAAAAGTACCCAATAGAGGTGACTGCTTTCAATGTGAAACGCTAGTCTGTTTGCATGCTGTAAAGGACTTCTCATACATGTTCAGCCTTGCCTCAAGCATATGTTTCTTCTCTTTCTTACTTACAGATATTGGTCCACCCTAGGTGAGCCAAAAAACATGAAATGATAGAGGTTTGTCATTCTGTTTGTCTTCAGCTGGACCAAGAATTATACTCTGCCTTGGAGAGCCGCAGGCTAAGATTTTATCCAGGCCAAGTACCTGTTCTGCCTTCAGTGAGACTTCTCACACGGAGTCACAACTTCCTCTTGGTTGTATCTTTCAAGTCATATGCACTGTCTGTAATATCTGGCTCCGCCTGGGCTTTAGAGCCCATCACCATGGTACCTTGCATCTCGACATAGTCCAGCCAGCAGGTGAGAGAGGGGAATCTGCCCCTCTGCTTCTCCTTGGTGAGACCCCACCTGAAGTGCTGTGTCCAGCACTGGGATCCCCTGCACAGGAAGGACATGGACCTGTTGGAGTAAGTCTGGAGGAGGTCACCAAGTTGTTCAGAGGGAAGGAGCACTTTTCCTGTGGAGAAAGGCTGAAAAAGTTGATATATTCAGCCTGGAGAGGAGAAGCCTTTGGAGTGACCTAATTGCACCCTTCTAGTACCTGAAGAGAGCCTCCAAGAAAGATGAAGAGAGACTATTTACAAGGGCACATAGTGACTGGGCAAGGGGGAATGGCTTCAAACTGAAAGAGAGTAGGTTTAGATCAGATCCTAGGAAGACATTCTTTACTATGAGAGCGGTGAGGCACTGGAATAGGTTTTTCAGATAAGCTATAGATGCCCCAGTCCTGGAAGTGCTTAAGGCCAGATTTTATTGGGCCCTAAGCAACCTGGTCTAGTGGAAAGTGTCCCTGCCAAAGTGTCCATGGCACAGAAGGAGCTAGATGACCTTTAAGGTCCCTTCCAGCCCAGGACATTCTACTATTCTATGAAAAGTTGTTTCAGTCTGCCACAAAATTTCCATTGCATCATACAGAGACGTATCTTAGACAATTTTAGAACCATTTGTTCCCTAGAAATCTTCCCTTTTCAGGAAGAAATTCCTGAAAGCAATGCATAATCCATTATCAATGAAAAAAAGTAATTGATCAGGAGATGCTGCTTGAATTTCAGTAACTAAATTGGCCATTTCCTGCTAGGCTTTCTCAATTGCTGAGTATTTCCTCTTTGTGCTCTAACAAGCATGTGTTCAGTACTCCTTCCAGCAGCATGAAAACTGCTTGTTGATATTTCTGATACTTCTCTTTTGTGTATGTCCATTTGAACAATTCATTGTGTAGAGTGTACATAATTTCTCTTTGAGCATCAAAAAGGTTTTTTCTTCAGGCCAGTTTCTAAACTATTGTTTTCAGGATCCTAATGAATTTTAATGTCAGGGGAACTAGGGTGGAAAATATGGTTTTCCTTAAAACCTGCCCTTAGGTTCCTTAAAATCTGTCTAAATTAGTCTCACAACACCCAAAAATAAAACTGCGCGCCTTTTTTTTTGTTTTCAAGATTGCACAATGATATAAGTCAGCAACTGAGTCATAAAAGAGCTATCTCACAAAGAAGAGCAGCACATTAATCATGCTGACAGTGAGAGCTGTGCTTCATAGATAGTAGCTCTATGCTTACTGCCATTACAATGGATACTCATCATTTTAGGTACAGACAGCATCCTTGTCTAAGGGGGCAACTGTTCATGCACAAGTGTCCTGAGCCAGAACACAATCCATGAAAGAGGATCATCCAGGACCAAAAAGAAGCAGAACAAGTTTTCATCCAGGGACTTTGTTTTGTAACCAAGAAACTGGATCTTCCACAATTTTTCTAAAGATTTCACATTCACTTTTCTAAATCAACAATGAAACAATTTATTTCGTCTTTATTTTACAGATTTCTGCATTATCTCAAACCATGTAAAGTCTGTAATTACCCAGCCTCCATAAGGGCAGAAGTACATTGCCATCTGCCAAGCACTGGCAAATGTATCGCCTGTCTCAGTTTGGGATTTTACAGACCTACTACTGTTTCAGGCCACACAGGGCACTTCTGTGGTGAAAGAAGAATCTTTCTCTGTACAGGGCTGCAGAGAACCAATGACTGTTTTGCTTTGTGTTAATGTGATGGGCTGATATTTAGAATGACTTACTGAATGTGATAAGGATTCCAAAAGAATCAACAAGACATGTTTCTGCTCAAACCAACGTGATCTACTGTAGCCTCCTTCACACAGTCAAGTCCCATTTCCTCACCTGACTAAAAGGCAGACTGAGATTTACCTGTCCATGAAGGAAATAAAAATACAGGCTCTTGCACGCAGGAGTCTCAAAACCAAAAGCTTCTCAGAATTTTATCTGACACAGTCTTGGAGTAGGGATGTTAGGTATGTACAATCAAGAAGCGTTTCATTTCTACCAGCACCAGCCTGTGGATTTTGTGCAGCTGACAGTTCATAGGCTTCGTCTCATTCTCTGCTGTCCTCATGTCCCCTCAGTGAGCCTGTCTTTGTGCCACACAGGATCTGGATTGTTACAGCTCACAGTCACGTAACCATGACTCTCTAACCTGAGCAGTTTCCTCTACAGGCCTTCAGCTCCGTTGGCCAAGCAGATGGCTCTTACACTTCATCCACTGAGAGGCAGAGCTGTTCTCCACAGCATGGAGGGGATATGGTGCTTTCTGCTCAAGCCTCCTCAACCTTGCTAAGTGGAATATGTTCCATTTGTTCAAGGAGACTGAGTTTGTCCTCTGGCTATCAGTAGTTCTTTCATCCTGTTGGCTCTGTCCATATCAGGTGTCCTAGTAGATACTGCTGAAGATCCATTTGTCTCAGAAGCAGCTCTGCTATTTTCACTAAAAATATTCCAAATAAAATCCAGTCAAATATTTTTTAAAACATTCTGCAGCAACCTTTCCAATATAGTAAAATTATAAGCAACTGACCTACCACCCTCCCTTTAAACAGTTGAAGAACATCTATAGTAACCATTACTCTTAGTTCCCCATGTAATAAAAATAGATTTTCTAGGTGCACCACATATAATATGCTGTGGATCTTCCTGCTTCCTTAAGGCATTAAACTATGTGGTATTAAACTATGCCTCTTTTTTTTTTTTCTTTTTTTAAATTTTAATTTGCTTTATTTCCCAGTTTTTAAAACTGTTTATTTGGAGATCTCCTGAATTTAAATCTCACTGGAAGTTATACTGAGTTTTTTTTTTTAGCTTACCTACTGCTAATCTTGTTCTTAATTTAGTTGACATGCAGTTTGTTCTTCAGTAGTTAATGGAAGGTGGATTATGACACTTGATGAGTACTTTGCATCTGGCCTCCTGCTCAAATGCATGCACACAAAGTGTTGGATTGAACTCATAAACACTAGATATGTCTGTGTTTAAACTCATGGTTAGGCTGCTAAAGAAAAATGACTTGAGTTTTCCAAGAACTAAACGGTAGGCATCTAGACTTCACATTAGAATGGGTCATAATTTGTGGTTTACTTTGAGAAAACATCAGTAAAAAGAGTAATGTTTAGCAAATATATAAGGATAAACAAAGATCTAGGTTTTAAAAAATCAGCAATTTGACAAAGCTTCAGGCTTGAAAGAAAGCATCAACAGTTCTATCAGGTATTTAATTCTGGTTCACAAAATCATAATTGAGATATTTTTGAAAATTGTGTTAATCACAAAATTTTTTTCTAGTAGTATATATATATAAATAATGAGAAAAAAAAAACAACAAAAAAACAAAACAAAAATAAGATTGTATTTTTCAAGGAACTCCAAAAAGTTTCTGTGGGATCTACCCCATTATAAATTGATTATATTTGAAATTTATTAGGCATACCATAGATATTTTGTTTAGCTAGATTGAATTGCTGAGCAATCTGAAAGGCAGTTAGGAGCAGCCATTAAAATGACCACATAAAGCAAATAAAAATTACTTCTCTTGTTTGAAGTACATATACATTAAAAATGAAGGTACACCTCTTTTATGCGTACTTCCAGTTATACAGAACAAAATCCCTTATGATTTCAGGAAAGAGCATATGGCCTGCCTGATTTTTTTATCCTATTTTGCAGCTCAAAAAAAACTAGTTATCAAATGTTAGCTACTAATTTTGCTTCCATCTTTTTATTTATGAGAGCATTCTGTATACAGATTAATTTTACTTGCTCTATGTTTACTATTGCTGCATTTGCTAATAGACAAATCACAAAAGCTTCAGGACTGGTACACAACACAGTTTAGTCCCAGCTTTGTAGAAAGAAAGAAGCCAAGTACATCTTGATAGAATTAAATTCCAGTTATTGTTTCTGAAAGTCTCTGCAGTGCCCTTTCAGCAACTGCACATTCAAGACGCTATTTCTCTTTCTTCAGCAATCAGAAAATACCTCTGCCACAAAGTTTTGCTCAGTGAGGGCAAGGCTGCTTTCTGCTGTTGTTCAAATGCTGACCTTTAAAAAGCACATTATTAAACCTAATACATTATCTTACAGAGACTGTAGAGCAAACAGAATGAGGATTCTCTTTACCAGAAGATACCATTGCTCTTCACCCAAAGCTTCCAAACTTTGTGAAGGTGCCAGTTTTTCATATTTAGAACTGCTTTGCACTACTGCTTTGTAACACTGCCTTGTTTGCCATGCCTGGGTAGGCGGATCTGCACTAAGGAGCAGGTTTTTTCCCATTCCCAGATGAGCTGAGTAGCACAGCTGGTTGAAGACAGTTAATTGCTCTTCATGATGATTAGAATGTTGTTAAGGTTTTCTCAGAGGGAGAGAAAGGAACATGCATGTGGTTTGAAAGGTCATGGTGGAAACAAGATATAGCAGGCACAAGATAGTGTTATATTGACAAGTGTTTATCATAAGAAAACATACTTGGCATTAAAACGTGCTAGCTCTTCCAGTTGATTACAATGTAATATAGTTTCATAAAATAACACTATGATTATGTGTCCCTTTGTAAAATCACATTTTTTCTCCTCTGCAGAAGATTGTCATTTTTCTGGTTTAAAAGCAATACAAATATGCTAGAAAGATTTTAAAAAAACAACCAGTTTGTTACCCTCATTAATTGGCTTCTGAAAGTGAATTATAATATTTTCTAAACTGTCTTTTCTGTATGCATAGAAGCCACATATATGTTATATTTATTTTTATTAAATCATACACAGTCTTGCACTACTGATTTAATCCTGGATTACGGTTTGTAAAAGAGACATATTTGAATTTCCTGAACCAATGTTGAGAGCTAGGCTGCATTTGATCTCCTCTTCAATACTGAGGCACAGTGGTCCATCCAGTACAAGAACTGGAAAGTAATACTTCTGGTCTGATGGGTGCATAAAAATCAATGGAGTTTAACTCCAGAACATGCACAGTACAAACAATTAATGGAAGTGAGGAGTAAGATATTAATATGATTATCCCATATACAGTAAAAAGGGTAACTTCTGTAAATTGGCAGGGCCTCTTTATTCCATTTGTCCATCCCACACATGAAAAAAGGCTGGTTGCTCTAACCTTGCCAGATGTTTATGGTGTATCACATCTGCTTTTTCTCCAGGATACCATGGAATCCAGCAAAATAACATGCACTCTTACATCCTGGCCAAAAAAATCCAGCAAACATAAAGAAAATTCAAGGTCATCTTTTCAAGCATTCTTGTTCAGTCATGCCTCTTTTAATTGCTGTCGATTCTCTTTGTCTCTAGATACAAGTATTTACTGAGCAGCTTTATCTACTTTGTCCCGAAGGTTTCCCTTAGGCTGGCCAGGTTTTCTTACTCAGCACTAATGTTTCTAAGTTCTGCCATTCCTGTATTCCTGGAAGGTTGTACAGAAATAATTTTGATGAAACCAAGAAACATAGTATGAGCTGAAAAAGAAACTCCTTTGTATACTATTTCCAATCTTCACAGGCTTTACTGTCTCATTACTGGCACTTCAAGGAAACACACCTATTTTCTGTGACTACTTATGGTATTAACACCATTGAAAAAAGAGGCTAATTGTACTCAAAGGATGAAAATTAGAAAGTGTTAGTGCATAACTTTTATATGACCTTGATATGAGAGATGATTATCTAAAAAATATAGAAATGTAATCTTCCTGGGTTTTCTTTGAGACTTTACAATAATTATTGTTTATTTGGGGGTTTCTTTAATTAATTTTTAAAAATAAGTGATTAAATTAAATTAAATAATCTTTCTTTTTCAAGGCAATAGTTTTATTTTAGGAATAGCATTTACAAAATATTCATTTTCATTGCTGCAAAATATTTCAAATGCACATTCCATTTGGATTGTGGATTTAGTGAAGCTTTACTAAAAAAAGATAGCCTCCACGTTCCTTTGCCATACATGTATTTAAAGACCTGCAGGTGTTAGGACTAAAAATTCTGTGGTTCTGCTGCCAGAAAAATCCCACAGGAAAATTACTGATGATATATCAACTAAAAAATCCCAATGATAATAGTTCAAACTGGAATGTTCAAAATATGATCATTTGCATTTAAAAAAACAACAATGGTATATAACCTAGCTCTTATTTAATTTACTAATTATGTTGATTTAGCTCTTAAGCTGAAAAACTAAGGTTGAGAGAAGAGTTGGTTGCTCAATTTAAAAACAGAGAACCATTTTTTTTTTGTCATCAAAACAAAGAATAAATAATTTCCCATTAAAAAATGTTCCACAGCCTCAAAACCATTTGATTTGGTGACTTGCACTAACAACAAAAAAGTTAGTGAAAATTCAAGACGTGATTAATGGAAATTTTCATGGGCAACCTGCAGGTCTGTATAAACTGTCATATCCTCTGGTTCTGCCTCAGATTAAGCAGGTACCATGTGAGGGGGTTTCAACCAATGTTTCAGAAAATCAGAACTTAATCTGGTTTGTGGCAGATTTGTCTTCCATACCTTTTCTCTACACTGAATTCATACAACTCAGCCTACAAGTTGTGAGTCTTTTTCCTTGTAGCTGTATGTTGAAGAAATTATGCTATTAGTTCTAAAAACACTGAGTTCAGCAGGTCAAATTCATCTCAAGGGTGACTTTGACTTCAGTGAGAATGCCGCAGGGAGACATTGGCTCAGTGTGTCTCCCATGTTTACTAATCACAGGAGCAGCAGCAGTCCTCTCCATTTGAGCAGGGCTGCACAGAACTTTCATTACAAAATAACAAAGCGCAGCTAACTCAACTTTGAATTTAGTTATGGCTTCATTAAAATTTTGCAAAGTTTCTGACTGAGCATGAATTTTTATAGTGGATGCTTTATGGATTCAGCTGAGTTTCAGTGTGCATTTTAATCCTAGACTCACAGTGAAATACAAAGAAATGCAAATGGCAAACAAACTTCGATATAAATGCCAACAAGACAAATGTTTGAAATTTTCCAGTTCTAATGCCGCTAACGCTGACCTCATCCTACATAACTGTGATTTTTAACCAGATCCTGCTTTCCTTCCTCACTGTGGGGAGAGGGAAAAGTTGGTTATCTAAATGAATATGCCTAGGTTAGGAATGTAGGTTTTTTTAGAATTAAAACCTTTTGGTGAATACTAAGTGCACTAAAGCTAGGAATCTACTCCTGTTTTGATGGCCTGAACCATGAGTGTCCCTAGAGGTACCTCTAGAGATACCTACAGTATCTGTTGTTGCCAGATATTGCATGCCAGATATTGCAGAGTGCACTGGAGTTGCAGTCTAGAGTACAGTACAGTACATTGTGTAGTCCTGGTCCCCACATATACCCTGTTTGCATCCAGAGTTGGACATAGACTTGCATACTGACTCTGCCTGTACACCTGTGTTTCCTTGGGATGTGTGAGGAACCACAAAGGCTCTGTGCCTCTATCAGGACTCTTTGCCTCAAGAAGTTTAGGGCCTAAGATCAGCTCTGTAATGTCCACTGCAGTTCTGTGTCTTGGAATCCAGAAAAACATTGGCTCAGTCTTCAGGAAGCAGAGGGCGTCAAGGCACCTAACATTTTGTTATGTGGATATTCCCTACTGTGTACAGCACAACTCAAGGAGCATGAGGATGATGGGAAACAGCACTTGACATATCAGCAAATCTCAGAACATTTTATACATCACACTGAGAAAACTCTACTTGCCTCTGGAAGACTTTTGTATTCTCAGAGAGGCTGTTTGACTCCACTAAAGAAATTATATCATCTGGCTTTTAGCAAACTAGCATAGAACATTTTTCATAAATACATACTACATATAGAGGTGTTTATTTACACACACATATATGTGGGTGTGCACATATAGTTCCAGTGTCTCAAAAAATTCCTTTTCAAATGAAATGCACAAAAAATTATTTTACATTTTATCAGATCTCTTTAGCACTTCTGAGGGTCTGCCTGAATACACATAACATTCACCAAGATCCTCTGGCTTTCTAAAAAAGTGTGATAATGTGCAGGAACAAATCTTACTACTAACACAGGACTACATGCACAAAGTTTCTAACCTGCTTCTCTGGTTGAAACCAACAAGTAACCTCAACATGGTATCAAAGACATCTCACAGAAATAAAAGATACATATTGGTTGAAATCATTGTAGTAATCTGGAACCATTTTGTATCTTTAGGCTGGTTCCTGCATCTATCCTTTCCCTTTTTTTGCCAGGGTCTGTACATATATACAGATCCTTTGGTAAGGAATCAACAGGAGGTTGAACATGCTCCTTGCTACAGGGAAGAGTGTCCTGTGGGAGTTCTTCAGCACAGCACTCCCTTTTCTGTTTTAAAGGAATAGGCATGGAGCAGGTTTCAGTTGGTTTACCACACATTCAGTTGTGTTTGTATCTGCCGTGATCTTATTCTCTAGAGGCAAAAGCAAAGCTAACTTTGTTTCAAACATTGCGCATTCTGAACTTTCTTTCTCAACCCTAAAGCCAAACCAGAGGCCTCAAGAGATTTGTATCAGTGAACTTTGCATGTTGTGCATCCCCCTTGGCAGGGATATGTAATTCTGGAGGGGGCTGACTAAATCAAAACAGAAATGGCCTAAATGCTTGCTTTATAGAAAATACAGAGTTAACCCCAGCAGCAGTGCATTGTAGCACACTTTTATGGTTGCCTAGCAAAACGCTGTACTGCTTGAGAAAAGGTAAGTAGTCGATAGTGCAGCACCTACATCATGTTTTACTTTCAGAAAGGCACTTCCAACACACCACGGGTGTAAAAACCCAGCTGATATTTGGCAGGAAACATTTGTTCAAAATTGGAAATTATAGTAAACAGCCAGCAGTTTAATTTCTTTCTTTGGGTGTTACAAGGACAGCACACACTAGGTATTACTGTTCAGTTCAAGAGCTGTAACATCACAACTGTCCCCAGGAAGTGCCAGAGACCCTGTGCAGTCTGGGGGATGTCACTGGCCATTGAGTGTGTGTGGAAGATCCTCGGACACTGTGACAATTGCATACAGCTACATAACTCATATATTTGCTGAAAGTCTCAAGTACACTGTTGCTGTTCATGTAGTTAGCATGAAGGCATATTTTAAAAAGGGATGCATTTCATTTCTACTGCAGGTATGGATCCAGCAAAACCATTGTAATGATAGCAAGGTGTTGCAATGTTCTTTTGCAGTGGTCAAAAATCATTCCTCTTTGAGGTGAAATATCCCAGGCTGCACTGATTGTGTTAACAGAACAGTGTCTCAGATGGCAGCATGGCTACTGGTGAAGGCTCAGGCTCATGTATATTTCTATACGTAGAATTTTTTATCATTTATGAAAAAAATGTTTAAAAATGGTCAGTTTTATGCAGGAATATGGTGAAGGCTGTACAATCACATTAAACAAAACCATCTTCTAAATTCATGTGGGATTCCCAAATTGGCTTTTCAGAGTAGCTTCCAGCCATTCCCTTTACCACCTCTCTGCTGAGATGGTCCAACAGGCACAATTCTTCTACTGTGCTGGCACTGGCACCTGCCTGGAGTTCTCCCTCATATCTCCCCTTGGGTGCTTTTCCAGCTCACTCCCAAAGATAACAAAGTTCATGCATCCGGGGTGCCTGATAGGCATTTGTCGTCGAATTATACAGTCAGAGAATCATTTAGGTTGGAAAAGACCTCTAAGATCACCAAGTACAACCACAGCACCACCATATTCACCACAAAACTATGTCCCCAAGTGCCACATCCATACACCTTTTGAATGCTTCTGAGGACAATGATTCCCTGGGCAGTTTCATCTGATGCCTGACCACTTGGCGTGCATTATTTACCACATTTGGTATATCTGACTCTATTCTTGCTTACATAAGCAGCTACAGATTTGCAGAGTCATTTTGGACTTGCAAATGCTTCATGTGTCCTACAAATGAATTGATACAATTTGGAGTTTATTGTATGTTTTTCATGGAAAAAATTAAACCATAGCATTACACTAGTGATGAGGTTAGAGGGGATTGGCTGGTCTTCCCTTTGACATTGATGTATGCTACTGTATTGCAATAACATAGGGTAGATGGCCCACCTGAGGCTTCTGTAGACTGAGAAACGATGTTCCTTATGTTCCTACAGAAAACTGAGATGCTACTAGGACCCAGAGGCAGCCATGTACTCCTACCTCAGAAAAATGTGATTCCCTGGGGAGACAAGAATAATGCATGGGCCACAGTCCTACCACCACAATAACTAGTGTAAATACATATTAATGCAAAAGAGAATCTTGGATTTTCTCCAGAGTGTCATAACAATTTCATAAATGTTTATTTCCATCCAAACAAAGCCACCATTCAAAGCTGATATTTTAAATCCATTTCTAGAACATCTGGTTGATGGCTAATTTTCAACTTTTCCATTATTTTTTCTCCTTTTGAATAGAACGCTTGATTTAAGTGTTGCTTGACTCAGTAAAATCTGATGACTATAGTGTAATCAATGGTAAGGTTGTCAGAGTATATATCCAGAGTTCATGGCCAACAACAATCATGATATGAATCAGCGACAAAGAAGATTGTACATAGTACAGGGAGCTCCAGAAACACAAAACCCCTAAATCACACACTCAAGAGCTGAACACCAGAGCATGTTGACAAATCTACTATTGGAAATTCCATGTACAAATTCAAATCAACTATGAAATGAAAGTGCATTGTAATTACAAATTTTTGGTTAAAATGCTTAACACTTATCGAGTTAGAGAAAAGAACACAGGGATGTGATTAAAAGTGTTTTAACCAGATATTTTTTACTTGTTATCCTGTAGATGTAACTGTTAATTTCAGTGAAAATTAACTAGATACAAAATGAAAAAATATTTGAATATTTGTGCTGTCCATGAAAAAGAAGAGATCATTCTGCTTCAACCAGAATTGTGAGCAAACAATGTACAAACCAGAATCAAAACTTCTCAGTTTCAAATGCATCTTTATACAGCTTCAGAAACTTCACCTCAAAACACAAATAGGGTAAAAACCTTTAAAAAGCTTGTGTCAGGGAGGTAAGGGAACAGAGGAGATACATGAATGATGGAATAGAGGAGACACATGCAACAGGCTAGACACAATGCTATTCCTCTCTCAGAGTATGAAAATCATGGCTCTCCATAAAGTAGAATTCCAATCTAAATTATTTAAAAACACTTGCCAGTGAAGTTGTGCTGGATTTATATGACTAAAAGCAGTCCACATGTGCATGTCCAGTTCAAGTGATAAAAGGAGAAATCAACATATGTCTGAGCACATACAGAACTGTACAAAGATTCTCAGCAACACAACAATCACAGTTGTGTCCAGCATCTTCGAAAGCAGTTACATTTCACTGCATCCTACCTTGCACCAAATAGTGTAGGTTAGGCTGTCTAGTCTTCAAAGAAATTACCAGAAAATGACTGAGTGGTGTTTTATCACATTTTAGTTCCTGTTTATTTAGAGGGACTGTCATTACAGAAATGAAAATAGCAATATAAACCTTCAATAAAAATAAACATAAAATAAAAATGAGAAATATCAGTGCAAAGAATGGAAAGCCTTGATAATTGCAACATGATCTTTCTCTATATGAATCCCTTTACTGCCCAGACTTCATGAAAACAGCCTTATGGTAATATAAGTGGTATATATTTATCATGTACTAGAAATTTAGAGAGTAAACCAGATCTGTTTGTTTCAGTCAAACACTATAAATTGTACCACACTACAGGCACACAGGCAGATCAACATTGCCTATTGTTAAGTAACTTCATTGCCACAAATTATGGAATTTCTCATAGCAAGAAAATATAATTGTCCTCTCTGTTCATTTACTTCATCACATTCAAGACGTATACAAAAATAAAGCAAAAACAGAAGAGGTTTAGATGATTTTCAGAGTGTCTATATTTATAAAGTAGAAAGACTCTTATAAAGTAGAAGGACTTTTAACCACCTTTAAGCAAAAGGTGTCTTTTAAACAAGAATACATGAAATGAGTGTAGTTTACAGTATCTTACAGTTTCTCTCGTGCTGTAGAACACTCAGATAAGACAGTGTGTCAAAAAACCACTTTATAGAAGTAAAGGCAGCAGTTCTTATCTCCTAGTACATAGAGTGGATTTTGACCAAACTTCAAACATGTTGTTTCATTTTCTGAATTCCATGGTACTGATTCACATGCTTCGTGTGAAGGTTGAGAATTTGGCAGAATGGAAGAGCTACTGTTACTCATTCCTGCTCTTACTGTCAAGCTTCAGAGGCCCCTTCTCCTTTTTGCTCCAGTTTTCTGAGTTCCTGTGACTTTTGATTTTTTGCAGTGACCCAGTCCCAGAGAGAGGCATGGAGGAAAGCCCTCAACCCCTCTGCCTGTGCTGCAGGCTGCTTGGATAGGGCAGGGAAGTGGATTTCAGACAGTTCAGCTCAATGGCACAAGGCTCCAAAGGAGTTTTCCACCTCCTGGGCAGGTGTTCCAGACACTGAACTGCAATAGGTGAAACAGCGATTGTGTTCTCCTCTTATCTAAAAATAAAGGTAACTGAGAGCACTCTGAATTGCTCCTCAAAGGCAAAGCTCCCACAAAAATAGCACAGTGTAGCTGATTTGAGGTACAAAATGAGGACGTGCACCTACCTATAGGCAGCCAAACTTGATCTCTGGAAAAGGGGTCAAAGTGCCTGTCCTGAAGTATTGCACATCCTTTACTGGACATAGGGGTCAGCCTACAGTCACACTTGACACCCTAGTTAGAGTGATGTGGCTGGAGAGGAGTGTCAACTTGGGTAACACAAATCAAGGCAGTGCATTCCTCATTTCTGCCTCCTAGTCCCATTGAAGTTTATGTTTCACATTCAGTGCATTAGACCATGAAGTAGAACAACAAATATAATCTCACACCAGTTGTGTATGCCACATTCTTAGGCCAATAAAACTCTATTATTGTTAATGCAGGCTTTCACATTAATGATTGGGCCTGCAGGGTTTATGGTAGTGCTACAACCTATAATATTTTCAAGAAGATTTACTTGATGCTTCTACTGTATATTTTGCTATCTCACATTTCCACATGGAACCATTAAAATTATATATATATATATGTCCCCCATAGAGAGTGGGTCAGTAAACAGGTTTCACAAGCTTGTTTCTTCTTCTTAAGGCCAGGTCCATGAGTGACCTTCTTGTACTTCAGTTCTATGGAGATCACACACTTCAGCTCCTGCTTTAGATCAAACCTGAAGAAGAGGGGAGTTAAGCTTACCTGCTCTGCAAATAGAAAATATTTCTATTCATTGTAATTACGCTTGGTCAGAAAGTATCCCTTGCACTTTTCCATTTTTAGATGTCTTTACTTACCCTATAAGGGGTTCATTTTCCCTCTCCAGTATCGTGTATCGCTGAAAAAAGTGTATTTGCCACAGGGCATTAGGAACTATATTCCCAGATTGCTAAGAATTCATTTTTGTTTGCTTGGAATAAAAGCACAAGAACAAACACAACTAGATTAAAATGAAAAGCATTGGTACAAAGCTGAAAGCACATATAGTGGTTTTTCTTCAGTAGAATATATACCTTCAGCAGGAGGCCTGATGGGATTGCTGTAGGCAATAGGCCCAACTAGTTTCACTCTTTGGAACTTTTATCTTTAATGAGGCTGCAGTCTTCATAACATTATACAGTGAACCTTGGCTTTCTGCGCTGCTAACTTTTGGTAGAAAGGAACAAGATATAAAATCATACCTGGCAAAGTCACAGTATGATGGGTTTCTTTCATAAATTATCTTTTTAAGGAAAATATAAAACCCTAGGAAACATTTTGGATGTCCATTGTATCAATAACATTATTTGGACTGTTCCAGTCATTGTTTTTCCACAAAACTGGGAGTCTCACACCATTCAGCTCCAGAATGGATAAGATAAACAGCTGCTACTGCTTCTCTGCAGCCAACCTGGGGACTTCAGGAGCCTATCTGGGTCTACAAACCCAGACAGGTTTCTCCTCCTGGGAAATACTCAACTTTGTGCAATGGCTCTGTTTGCAGGGATGACGCATCATGTGGAGGAGACTCTTCATCTCATTCAGCCTCTAGGTTTTAGTTAGCACCATGTGAACCTCTCCACTTCAGCCTTTGGGTATAACCATGTCCATGTGCATGGTGGCTTTTTGTGTGACTGTAAGATGAGACAATTTTAAAATTTAACAGAAGTACTACTCCAGAAAATAACTTCCATTCTCAGTGGCTGAATCATACACTTTCTTTTGTTTACTACAGGGACATAGCAGTCTAAAAGCATAACCATTTGTTATATTTTGGTACATTTTTAAAGATAAACTTTTGTATTAGTTGTAATTTGATTCCCTTACCTTAACCTCAAACCTTTTTAAAAATATAAACAGGAGTTTAGAAGAATATGGGAGGTTAAATCACAGAGCTGATACTAGTTTAATGAGGTAGCAGTAACATGCTTCTTTAGTTATCTAAGAAGAACAGAAGACTAAATATTTACCCAATGTTTACCAACATGAAATGTTTACAAACAGTATTCATTTAAGTCAGTAAAATATTTTATTTGCCAAAATATTGTCTTGAGCAGTAACTGTAAAATTAATTGCAAACATCTCATCTGTTGTAAGTGCTACAATTACTCCGTTCACTAAGAATTTTTTACCCCTGTCCCATTACTGTTCTATTGCACTTTTCTAAACTTTATTTAGAAAAATAAAAAATAAATTTACTGCAGAAAATATTAAGATAGCTAATTTAAGAAACAGAACAGCTGTTCATTAGCAGTCATATGCCTGGTATTCATGACTTACTGGTAATTATATCAGAGATAATACATTTCAATTGGAAATTTTTCTAATTGGCTTTAATAAGAAAGAATAGACAAAGCAGATGAAAATAACTGAAAAGAATGCCATCGGTATCATTAGCTAAAATGAACAAGAGCCTTCCAAATATCTGCTCAGTTATCTTTAGCATCTCCAGTTGTAAGAACTCAGATCAATTAAAAGTACCCCAAGTTTGCGTACCTATTACACCTAACAGTACATTTCAACGTCTCATGCTCTGCCAGTGAGGAGATGCACATAAAAACCGGGAGGAAACATTTCTGGAAAGGCATATTCCATATAAGAGAATGTCATGCTCAGTGTATTGCTCCTAGCAAACTCAGTGGGAAGAATTTGCTAGGAGCTGCCATTGCTCTGGTGGACAGACTGGACATGGATCAGTGGGGTGGTGAGAAATTGTATGGTGCATTACCTGTTTCTCCTGGCTTTTATCTCTCTTTGTCTGTGTCTCTCCTTCTCTACTATTATTACTATTATTATTATTATTATTATTATTATTATTGTTGTTGTTGTTGTTGTTTGTTGTTGTTGTTGTTGTTGTTGTCATTATGTCTACTTTTTAAATTTACTTCCTGTGTGAAACACTTCTTAATTTACAGGTTTTACACTTTTTTTTTTATTCTTCTCCCCATCCTACAGGGTGAGGGTAGCAGAATGAGTGATCAGGCAGCTGTGTAGTTCTCAGTCACTGTCTGGGGTTAAGCCATGACAACAAGCAGCAATTGTAGTCACCTTAAATCTTGTGGTCAGTACCTTGTTCTTGGAGAACCCATGTAGGCATTAAATGCATTGAGACCCTGAGCAGGCCAGTGGTTTGTGATAAATCTGTTTAGGTTTCTTCTTATAGTGACCTCTTTAAAGCAATTTCTTCCTAGAACCATGGTAGGATCACTATCTTTAATGACAAAACTCTCCAATTGACAAGTGTAAACAGAACAAAGGAGAACTATTTCTGCACAATCCTTCCCCTGGCCCACAGTATCCTTACTTCTTTCTGTCTCTGCAAAGTTGAATGTGTGCAATGTACCCTTGCACAACCCTCCCTGGGGTTCCTGGATCCCTGCTGTAGCTCTTTATTTCTGCACCCCGCCACCTCTGCCACCCTCCATCTCAAAACAGGTTCATTTTCTTCCCATTCCTCCCTGAGCTCTAGAAAAAACATGTGACAGCTACTTCTGAGAGGACTACAACATGAATTTAAACAGAGGAGACAGCTGTGGTCACACCTGGCCACACCACTCATTTCATTTTATTTAAATTCACCTTTCCAAACCTGCAGGAGGAAGGCACCAGGCTGTACATAAAGTTTGCAGGGAGTGGGGTGGTTGAAACGCTCCCACTGTAGCTGTGTGGATATGTGAAAGAGAAGGCACAGGGAAAGAAGACGCAGAAGTAAAACAGGCATATATAAGATTCCACGATAAAAGATGTAGAATTCCCACATTCTGGTCCCTGTGGTAGTATTGTTTCTGTTTCAATTCAGTGTGGATATGGCAGACAGGACAGTGCTTGCTGTACTATGTGCTCCTGGCTTGCAGGCCGTCTTCCCTCATGAGAAGTGACCATGGCAGGTGAAACTTTCTGAGAAGCTTGGGAGCTGTCTCCTGCCCTTGGAGCAATCCTCCTGTTCCAGCTCCAGCAAAGAGCTGGCAGTATGGCTCCAGCAGAGAGGACACTGGCAGAGACAGGAGCAGACAGATAGGTCACAGGAATGAAGGAAAAAAAGCTTTATATGGAGCAGAGAGGCTGTTGGGAAGGAGACTGTATTTCATTCAAAGGCATTCAGCATGGAGATAAGAGTTGCCAAAGTGCCAAAAGATGCTTTGTGGCCTTTAAAGCATTCTAAGGCATCTTACATTTCTGCCTAAAGACTATCTTATCTGTAAAAATGCCTTCTGCATCCATGTACTAGAAATGTGCCTGAAACCTGGTGGATAAGTTTCTTCCAGGCAGCTTTGGCTGTCCTGCTGCTAAGTCAATTTGAGTGCCTTCGTAATAAAACCTTAGACTCAAGGCTGTCTCTTCAACATCTTCTGTTACTATTCCTCAATTAATTATAATTTTTATCTGTATCTTGTAGTTGCTTGAACCAGCTTGACGACTTAAGATCTCTCTGGAGTACCCCATGAAATTGGCTGTATTTTACTTTTGGGATTTACACCTTTGGGAAAAAGGTGTATCAGCCTGTTTCTGTAGGAAAAAGAGATGTAAAGCTGGGAGACTGGGAGAGATCCCACTTTAACGTACAACCATACACTTCATTAATGAATTGCAAACCAAATGAATGGAAAAACTTTGGTTGGAAAATTATTATCCTTCTAATTAATTCTTCCAAGAAAAGTTACTAAGGATTTGCTTCAGTTGTGAATTTAGAGGACAATAATTCTCTTTGGTTTTGCCATTCCTCACAGATTTTAATAAAAATGCAGTCCTCCAAATCTCCAGGCCTGACTTTCAAGAATTTCTATTGGTCACCTTGTCCGTCTTCCACTGCCACAGGAGAGATGGAATAAACAGTAAATAGTAGACCTGTATACAGTGCTTAAGAACCTCAAAGATTTGAGCTCTTGTCCTGCTTGGTTATCATATACTTCCTTGTTCTCCAACTCCACCCATTCTAGCACTTAGTTTCCACCCTGGAAGAGAAGTCACTGCTGTTCTGGGAAACTTGGGCAGGAGGTTCTGTGGGTTCTGTCTGCTCACAGTGACCCTTCTGGACTATCACTAGTGAAAGTCCCTGAGCATCTTCTAGGTTCCATCTTTGTTCATCTCTCTGACTACCAGCACCCTTTCCGGAGTCAGGATCCTCCCCATTTTCTTTCCTAGTCCTTCTTCTCTCCAAAACCACTTTTTCTCTTTGGAAAGTAGTGATTCAGCCTCCTTTCTTGTGGGCATCCCAAGCCCAGGGTTCTCCTACTCTAGTTTTTATGCAGAAACATGATCATTATTCTAGTTGTTGGTCCTGACATGTATCTCTTTGGTAACTAGAGAGCTTGAGACATTTCACTGCTATTTACTCCAAGTTTTAGGAAAACACAGAGCTAACTTGTTTAGTTACAGTTAGCAAGCAACAGGTTTCAACTTGAAACCTCAAAACGACAGTTTTGGACTTTTGCTGAAACATACACCCATGTTATCTGTCTCATATTACCTTTCACAATTGAAGATATTTTTCACTTGTGACATGCACATATATTCACCCTTTTTCAATGAGAGGGTTCTCCAGCATGGAGAACATGGCTTGTGCAGTTAGTTCTGCCGTGTCACAAAATAGTGAAAAGGCTCCTGCTCCCTAACCCAGTCTTCCACACTTCTGCTAAACTCCTATTTCTTTAAAACACAATTCAAAGCATTATGCTTGCTGCATTCCATTTCCTCTCTTCTTCCCATTTAATTTGCTAGTTCAAAATAGATTGCTATAAAATTATACTACTTGTATGTTTTGTAATGATCTCTTCTCAGGTAATGAAAAGTAAGGGTAAGCTCTGTCAAGTGAGTCATAAGATAATGCCAGGCAATTCTCTGCCTGAACACAATTGCTCAATCCAAGTGCAGATACAGATCAAACTACTACACAGATTCTTTCCTGAATAGCTGTGAAAAGAGACATTTAGATTTCATTTCTGACCCTCCCAGGTTCTTACCTCTGTTAGAAAAAGACGGTTAATCAGATGCCTCTTCAGTAGAATGGGAGGGGTGCTTAAGTGATTTATTATGTCTTTTAGGAGAAAAGGTGTACTTTAGAGGCTTACAATTTTTAAAAAGGGTAATTTAAGATTTGCAATAAATGTAAGTATTATTTAGAGTGGTGATATTTCTCTTGAATTTCATTTGAATGCAATCACCGATTTATTGAATGCTGAATGTCTAAGATGTAAACTGGTAAACAGGTAATTAAATGCCTAACTGCATGGACACAAGAAGCTAAAAAATGAGCTAAAGGCATTTTGTTATATAGAGCATCTGTAAGAATGGGTAGCTCTTCCATTTTCTTTTAAGATCCTGGATAATATTACTTCACCTTTGCTTGCTTTCTTCAGTTTCAGAATTCAAGATTAGTTGTTGTTTGAATTTTATTACAATAGAAGGGAGTGAAAGCTGTTAGCTAGGTAAGCTGCATAACCTGAAACATCCCTTGTAGTATACCTAACTACAAAACAATGGGGTGGAAATTTGCATAAATTTTCATATATTTGAATAAATAGCTGGATAAACTATTGCAGAGATGTTAGTTAAAATTGTGTTGCAACAGAACTACAGTTTATCATTGTTTTTTTCTTATTTCAAGTTTTCTTCATTAACCATTGCCTAGAATAGATTTAAAATAGTAGTAATAGAAATAACTCCTAAAAGAAAAAAAGAAGCAATGTTTCTCCATATTGTTCACTCTCTCAGTAGGCTCTTCATATTTTCCTAAGTATGAATTTTGCTTTTGTGAATAACCACATGGCTGTGGCTACAGTACAAAATTTTCACCAGTCTTCATAAATGTAGATACGGAATTGTTCCCTATATTTCTGTTCCATAGTGCAGCAAAATTAAAGTACAGGTAGGACTGGGGAATATTTTTCTGACTGATTTTAAGCTTCCCATCTTCAACCTCATGAATCTAGATTTTGAGTTCATCCCTAGTACACCCAGAATCCCAGAATGACATCTTGAGAGGCACTTTGGTATTTGGCATCTTTGAATATTTGCACCTCAAGAAAAATCAGTAGATGATTGATCAAAAATATTTCAATACTTCAGTAGTTCAATACTGTTTAAAAATAAACAGTAATTAGTTGGTGGAGACCTTCTAGGCAGAGGATCCTGATAGGCTCGAACATTCCTGCTACCTGCTTTCTTATCCCAGAATATTAAATTAGAGTTTAATATTTTTAGGAAAAGTCTGTAAAGGCCATTTCACTTTTTAAAAATAAGTACATTTGTACCTCAATCTCAGTTTTTCATGCATCTAAGACATTGGAACTGGAGAGTTTCTGTTTGCTCCATATCTGACACGGGTTCTCCTCCTTCTATAGACTTTATTTCTGTGCAGAACTCACAGTCCTCCCTTTGGTCAAAAACCCATACTTTTGAAAATGTAAACGTGCATTGGGTTGCACAGAGTTTCTTATTATATCATAACAAAATGATGACCCCCATTTGTGAATTTTTGCAGGAAAATAAAGAAAAATCTCTATGTAGACATGATACACTGTTCTATTTATTAAGTGATTAATTCAGTGATGAGACTGAACACAACTTATACAACTGTTCTCACATTTAGCTTTGAAGAAAAGATTCTGAAGAACAATGACATCAGAGTAATTACAGATTGTTTCAGACAAATAATGCACAATATTTCACTTCATAGCAGTAGGGCTGAACATACCCATATTTACATTGTAACCTCAGGAGACTGAAGTGATCTTCACTGAATCCAGTGGTTATATTCTCCATTGATATGTCTTGTTTAACTGTTGCATTAAAAGCATATTTGGCCCACAATAGCACTTAATAAATGCTCAGATCCTGTAAAGCATATTGATATCTATATAACTAATCAGGGAGTCATGGAGTTGGAAGAAGCTCCTATCTGTATTAAACTGTCCTTGGGGTTGGCCTACAACCAAGACAAAACTCATATATGTATAGAAGCTTAAGGTGATCCCTTAGGGCACCTTCTAAAAGGATGTTCCTGTAGTGTCAATGAGTCCAGACTGCTGCAGAAAAGAGTTTTAGGTGACAGACTTTTGCTGTGGCAGCCATAATGGAGAAATCCATGAAATCACTCTCTATTAATTCCAATTGTGTGATTTTATTGAGAATGTGACGTTCCTAATTAATTAAGGGGTTTTTTTTAAGAGATGCTTCTTCTAGTTCCTGAAAATGTTTACATAGCATATAATAAAATTATTAATATTGTTTTTCATATGGAGATCATCTTCCTCAAAGTTTTGTTTGTAAGGGCCTTAACAAGATCATTAAAATGAAAACTAGTATCTGCAGAGGGACATAATTGAGGTCCAGCATCCCAACCACTAATTCCAGGAAACATAACCCACTGAACAACCCAAAGTACTTTTGGGAATAATGTGTGGAATGCTTCAGGTTTGTACACAGCAAGGCACAATGGGGGCATGAGCCTGATGAGCGCTTCAGCATTGTAGGAGTATCCATACTTCAACAGCTGGAATTAAAACAAGTAAAAAACTCTGTCTATGATAGCCTAATAAATACACACCAGGTTTGGCACACTAGCTGAAGCCAAATAACATGAACTCTGCTGCCTCTGTTATCAACAGGTTTTTATACATCCTTTGAAAAAATACATACCCTTGAAGAAAATGTAGCTATCAAACCAACACTGCCTTTTCTTCAATTATACCAACTTTTGAGCCATGTTTTTGTTTGTTGTAGGACCAGTTAAACTTTTCTCATTGTGAAGGGATTGTAACATGAGTGGTCATCAGGGACTCCTGAAGGGCACTAGCATTTGCCAGAATCATATCCTTAATGTTGAAATGTCATGTAAGTGCAAAAGCTGCAAATAGACAAAAAAAATCAGTCACAGGATATGCATGACACATATACTAAAACATTTTCCAAGGCAATTTACATTCTCATATCTTCTTTCCCAGGTTGCATTATTAAAAAGGGAAATAGGAATAAGATACCTAGAATTAGGTCTTTCACAGATGAAAATGCAAAGTTAATTCTGTCATGTAAGGCATGCAGGGGTAGAAAGACACCACGACTTTAACAGCATGCAAAAGGTATGCAAGGATTCCTGCTAAGTTCAGGAAGCCTGGAGAGGACAAACAGACTCCAGTATTATCTGGGACCCTACTGTAAGAACCAGTACTTGCCGCCTTAAAGCCAGTGGGAAACTCTGCATTCCCTTCAGTACAAAAACAAATAAAACATTACAGCTTCACTGTATCTCCACTGAAAAATAGGTGCAAACCTTTGCATTCAGATGGTGTGGACACAGGTTGTAGCACAGACACTTCTGCCATAAAAATTCGTACCTAGTCATAGTCATAGTCATGGCAGTCATAGACTAAGAGGCATCACCCAGCAAGGACTGTGCAAAAATTATTCCACCTGCTTTTTAAAAGCACAAAGAGCCTGAGAACTGATGTGACAGACATTTAGGCTTGGGTTTGCTCTTTTTGCTATGAGACACTAACTCCATATTTATACATATGCATACACCTATTTAAATAGAATAAAATTATAATTTATTAATTTTTTTTATTTCTTGTCAGCTAATTGGTTCGCCTACATTTAAATATCTGATCTTCCCTGGCTGCCATATCGCCCCAATAGTGAACTTTAGTATACGTTATAATTCCAGCATGCTTCTTTCTTTACTGAATTTAAATGTTACTTTTTCTAGGCCTTCTAGGATGCTTACACAACTACATATAAATGAACAGTGCATTTGCTCTTAGTTGTATCTATGACTTTAAAACATCCAAGATGGAATATTTGAAGCTGGTCTTTTATAGTTTCCTCTCTTATCCTTGTAACTCTTATGTCTTTGTTGTGTCTGGGTTACAACTCCAGAGCTCTGCCTATGTGTTGATGGTTCCTCCTCTTGGAGCTCATGTAACATCTCAGATATCAAGTCTGTGATGCATTCATCCAGACAGCTCTGAAACAAAGTTTGGGGTGGATGTAAGTGGATGTTCATCATCCTCTCTGCAGCTACAGTTAAACATTTGTGGAATTAATGCAGCCAGAAGCAAGACAATATTTCCCTCTTCAGAAACTCAATTGAAAACCTTGACATACCAGCAGAAAACAGAATGGAAAGGGTACAAGATGAATCAGGCTCCTGGATTATTGAAACTTCTACAACAAATACTGTTTATCACTTCTATCATTCCAGGAAAAAAACCCCTACCACAACATGTTATAACTACTTAGAAGCTGCTTTGTGAGCTTTTAAGCCACCCCTGTCACCAGGGCAGCAACCTCTGAGAAGGAGGCCAGCAGACAGATAGGAGCAGAAATCTTGTCAAGTCTCTGACTTTAATCCACTGGTGCTTTAGAGTCAAAACCCTAACATGTAATTTTCCTTGCAAACAAACATTCAATATATAGTCAGCTCTCCATTATCCCTGGCAGATTATCCAGTTTGCTGATAAACAGTGCCACAATTGCAGACATCCATACTGGCTCTGTGCAGGCTAGCCCAGGTCTGGCAGAGCTTATTAGCTTAAGCTCTGCAAAAATACTTCTGTACAGCTTGCAGAGGCAGCTTTGGGTGCCTCCGTGCCGTGCTGCTGGAAGCAGTGTGCTGGGGAGTGCAATGCAGACATCCAAATGGGTCTGCGGGAAGCCAGCTCGTACCCAGCAAGGCTTCAGATTTTGCCAGCCCTACATTAACTCCAGCTCACACAGGGGTTAAAAACACAGATAGCTTTGTGTAACTCACCCTTTTCCTGCTTGTTCCCATTAATTCATTAGCATAGTTATTGTGAGTTCAGCCTTAGGCCACAAGAAAGCTCCCAGAAGACTTTAGCCTTAGCCAGGGAATGCACTGAGCAACATCTAATTAACCCCAACCAAAAGCAGGTCCTGGGGACTGAGGCGAGGAGGGAGAGCCAGGGCCATGTTGCCAAGTAACTGTAGGAAAAGAGTCTGGAGCCAGTTCAGCGCCTTGTTCCCCTGTGTTCTTGTATTTCAAGCAGAGCCCCAGAACTCCCTCTTTAGGAAATTTTAAATACAAACAGATTCAGTGTTCATGTTGTCCTTATCAAGTAGAGTGGATGATCAGATTTTAGCAGATCCCAGCATCTTGAATTTGCAGGGAGATATATACACTGGAACCTGACCAAAATTAATAAATTATAAAATGCTTTGGTATAATTCAGGATGGGAAATATTACAGAAACATGACACACTGCTATTTCAATCCTCATGCACTTTCAGGTTTTTCTCTGTTTGCTGAGATACCTCAAAAGTGCTAATTATTGCGCAGATGTGGGATATTTTTCTGCCAAATTATATTGACATTATCAGCTCTCTTTATTTATTCATCCAAATGGCTGCCAGATGCAGAGAGATTTGTGTTTTTATTACTCACCTATGCCAGACTCAGACTGGTGGCTAAGGGGTGAAAGGTCCCACATTAGATTGCTGATCCCTTGAGCCAGCCAGCCCTTCAGACCTAGCGCTCTCTAATACATATTTTGTACAACATAATCAACTCACTTTTCACAGTCACAATTTAAAAATAAAGAAGGGAAATAGAAAGAAGTTGATGTTCTTAACCACAGTAACCTGTTGGTCTAACAGCAAGTTAAATTTCTGGGGTCACACCTCTCCTTCATTTCTAAAATGCAGGCAAGCATGCCAGGTAAATGAAAATGAGGAGAAACATATGCAAGCTTCCTTCAATTTATAGCTGCATATGCAGGTACACTTATACATCTGTAGATGCGCACAAACATTTGCACACGCTCTTTTGCAGTGGAAATATTAGCATTTCCAGGAAGATTTTTGTTAAGTGATTTATGCTAACTGCTTAGGAAAAAATAATTCTACCAAACCTAGGAAAATGAAAACTAAGTTATTTGTTCCAGGGTGGTCCCACTCAATCAAAATGCTTTGGTTTATTGAGCAGAAATGTTTAATTTGAATCATACTGATGTCAAGTTGCATCTGCTCACTGTCTCGTGGGAATCCCACTGGAACTGTGATGCAGATGCTACCTAACTCCATGATTTCTCATGGACTTCCTGGGCTGGCTGTGATGCTATGTACCTTCCCCAATGGTCAAGTTATGTAGGAAACTGAATCTTATGGTTTGCAGGGCTGATGGTAAATATACTACATCAAATTAGCCCTTCCTGTAAGGTAGAGTAAAATACAACAAGCAAAGTACAATGTCCATAGAGCTTTTCTTTGGAAACTGAAGAGTTACTATGCATCAAACATTTTAATTTGATTCAGTACAGCAAGATGAACTATTTTAACCTGAGATTGCAGAAATAATTAATTTAAATTAAAGTACTACAGAAAGTATTACATTATGTACAAACTGATTGTTTCAACTTCCTGACTCAAAATAAATTGAGATATTTTGACTGCAGAGGAGAAAAAACAGGTTAGAAATTCCTGAGTTTTTAGCTATATCAAATAATCTGATTCCACCTCAGATATAACTCAACTTATATTAAAAAAAATTCACTCATAACATGGATGGATTCTGATCCTTACCATAAGACATTTCCTCCCCCCATATTGCCTCACACTCCCCATGTAGCAAGCAACAAAACTGAGGGCAGGACAGAAGACAAGGGCATACCAATCTCTGCTCACACACACACAGCTTGATATCGAGAGGGAAACTCGGCAGGACATAAAGCTTACATGCATAGGGCAAACAAATCTGCATTTCCTTATGCATAGTAACCAAAAGAATCTTATGGTCAGCTGAAGCTCATTGGAATTCAGAGATATCTCCCATACAGCCAGAAAAGTAGAGCAGCAAGTTTAACACCAGGACCAAGACTGCAGAGTGAAGCTGCCTGGCCAGCACGAGTGCCCTGTCCTCACGGGCTCTGGTAAGTGGGCAGCACGAGGTAGCTTCGTGCAGGAAAGGGGAGGCTGGTTCTCTAGGGCACACTATGATTTCAAATCAAAACAAGGCAAAGACTTTGCAAATATATGATGAATGGCAACAGTACATATATAATTTTGCTTAGAAGTAAGGAATTTGGGGAGATCTATAAGTAATTTGGGAGCAATACAAGACAAAAGGACAGAGAAGAATTTAGGGTAGAAAACACTGACATATCCAGTATTAACTTTTTCAAGCATTTCCCTTCAGGTCAGCCAGGTTCTGATGACACAAAGAGGATATAGCCTTGGGCAATAAATATCTGCTTTTTCCCAGCCTCATGCTTTTTACATTTCCCAAATTCTCACTAGGCAGTGCAATTGCACAAGTACTTCATAGTCCAGGAGGGATCAGGAAAGGAATGTAATTACTCTTATGAAGACTCGTCTTCATAAAGCATCTTCTGCCTGTTGGGGTGATGGTCCTAATTACCCAAATAATTCATTGGTGTATAATTTAAAACTGAGACCTAGATACAGCTGAATGTTTTGACTGTTTACTCTGGAAGTAAATGTGGCTAAGAGTGGCACACACTTCCCAGTTTGCCTACGGCAGTAAAAACCCCTCAAGCCAGCCCTGTCAGGAGTGGTGCTGACATGCATTAATGGTGCAGTTATGAGTAGATAATATAATGCAATTAACAGAGCTCATCACTAGTCCTTAAGTGAATGCACCACATTGCAAAATTTTGATATGCATCTCATAATTGGTGCAACGTCCATTCAGCCCACAGTACCAGATATTCTGATTTAATCTTACACCTTATCCCATCTTATACTGCACCATGATTTTCTAAAGACTGCAAACCAAGACCTGACTGATGTCCTGCCCTAATACGTGTAACACCCACAGTAAATTACTGGTCTCTCATAACTAAGCCTTATGGCCAAAAGCTCTGGAGGGAAAAGATAACTGTACTCCCTCTGTTGGCTGAAAAGGAAAAATGGTACTTAAAACACCCTAATCCACAAAGACTACCTTGTCTGTAAATGTTTTTTGCTACAAAACATTTTATAAAGTGGATTTAGGGAGACTAAAGGGAGACGTAAAAATTAAATCGAATGCTTATATTTAATAAAGAAATGATTTATTACTACCAAATTTTGGAAATAGTTCTTGCCTTTCTTTCTGTGAAGGTCTTGCTTTGAGGGCTAATACATTCTTGAAGGGCTCTGCTATGTCATAAGAAAGACAAGGAGAAAAAGGAAACTCCAGCCTTATTAAAGCGGCATCATCAAAATTTTACTAGATAGTGATGTTGCCTAAGTAATATCAGGAAAACTGCTCATTTTGGGCAGGACAGATCTGCAATCTGGCCATGCTGGGTGGGACCAAGGGATCTGGTTAGATGAGACAACAGACTGAGGATGACCAGATTGTTGTGTATGACCCT
The DNA here is from genome assembly GCA_003676055.1 of Chloebia gouldiae. Classification (NCBI taxonomy): domain Eukaryota; kingdom Metazoa; phylum Chordata; class Aves; order Passeriformes; family Passeridae; genus Chloebia; species Chloebia gouldiae. Next base: position 14,363,457 of record QUSF01000002.1, on the reverse strand, counting down.
CCCGTACCTCATGAGCTATACTACAGGCCTGAAGAACCAGGTTTTTTGCTGTTTTTCAGGGAAGTATCATTGTTTCTGGGGTGGCAGCTGCTGCTGTGGGAGAACAGCATGCTAAGCCCTTGTGCTGCTCACCTCACTGCTAACTATAGGAGCAGGAAACTGACCTCCAGCTTCATCTGTCACCCTTCCTTCCCTGCAGCATATCTTTCTTTCCATTCTTATCTCCTAGTGTAAATCTTGTAGCCACATTATAATTGTTCTGCATGTTTCACCTGCACTGGGGCTACAGTAGATGGAGGTCCACAGTTGCATTGTAACTTGACCTGCTCTCAGATGATAGGTTGTAGAGAGTCTGGCAAAGATATGTGTTTATGACAAGTTGTTACTGATGGCATCTCCCTTGCTAATAGTCCATAACTTCAAGTCCTATCCTTCACAGATCTTTTACTAAGAAATCTTGTTTGGGACTTGAATTCTTCATGGGCGTGAGCTTTACTCATCCGAGTTATGGAAAGAAGCCAAGCCAAGAGGCCAGGCTCCTGTTTACATTGCCTCCTGCATGCACTGATATATGACAATGTTACTTTCTATTTTACTATATTTGCTTAATTAGAAGGGAAGAAAAACTCACCTCTGTTGTAACTGCATATTCTTCTCCTTAGTCGGTACAGCTTTTACTACTTATGACAGCTGCAATTTTACCTGCTGTCCTGTCATTTCACTCTATTCTCAGCTGGGATGGTTACTTGATACCTCCTTTCATTACTGCTTCATTATTTGAATTTGCAGGGTGAATGTTTTCAAAACAAATTAATTTGCGTGATTCCCATTTATGTCAAGTGCATACCATCCCCATCATGCAAACAAACAAAAATGTATTTCACCTCCAGCCAGTTGAGCTAAATAACCACCATCTTTCCAAAAAAGTAGCTCCCCTTTTATTTTGAATGCTTAAAATACATTATTAAATCACTTAAACATGTTATGTATACAAGTTCAACAGATGTGCTAAAGATACTATAAGATCATTGATTAAGATGATGATCTACTGCATTTGAGAAATGGCCATCTAAAAGGCAAGTAAGGGTTGATTCTATCAACAAGTGAATTAAACCAAATCATAGGTACATTTTCTATCTGCACATCCTTAACAACTGTGAATAGCATTGCCAAATGGATAGAGAAGACCAGACTCAGGACCACAAATAGCCTTTGTACTGAATGATAAAACACAATATATTCCTCTCTGACTCTGATGGGTGAAAAAATACATGTCGGGTGGTAAGGGCCAGGAATAAATAACAGTAGAGTGCACTGTTGAAAAAGAATAGTCAGCTGCCTTCATGTTAAAAAAAAAAAGAAGAAAAAAAAGCCTTAATACAACAATTATCATTAAGAATGATTTTTCCACCACCTAACTGACAAGTAAATTATCACGTCTGTACCTGCATGTTGAGTTACTGCTTCACCTTCATCAGTAAACAAAGAGGGGGAAAAATTGCTTTCAGTGACAATTTTTTCCAAAGAGCCAAGCTGTTTGTGCTTTCTTCTCTTTTTCTTTCTCTACATGTTTTGTTGTTGAAAAAAAATCAGATATAATTAGATAAAGTGGTAGCATAAAGCCAGGAGAGCTTTTGCTAGAAATCGGGGAAATTGTGTCTCATTTGCTGTTATCCCTTCAGTTATCTCTCTCCATCAGTGCTTTACTCCTATAGCCTTCCCTAAAAATATTAAAAGGTTAATTAATATTTAATAAAATAGAAGCCTTTATTCTATTTTATTGAATGTTGAAGAGTTATTAATGAGCAAATGGATACCGTGTCAGGTCACAAATATATGGACCCTATGGATCCATCTAAATTCAGCTCTACTTCCCTTTATTTCCTGGCATTTCAAAAGAGAGAAACATTAAATCTTTTTTCCTCTTTACTACTCTTTTATGAAACAGATGTCTGGAGAAATTAATTTTTAAAAAGGAAGGACGGTGTTCTTACTGCACCTTTATCGGAAGACTACAAGAATTAAGTATTGAAAATAAACATACTAACATAAAGGAGGCTCATAGTAAAATTTTAAAAAGCTCCTAAGATGCTGAAAACATTGGCCTGATGAATCACATCCCTACAAGTCCTATTTTTCATCAATGGGATCCTGAGGTAACCAGCTTGTGTATAAACATTCATGAGACAAATGCCTAAGGGTAGATGAGATGAATTCCAACACAAGTATCTGTAATTCTGCTTCCTTCTACACCCAGAGATGTCTTAGCCTTGATGGAGAAAAACAACTCTTATGTTCTTGCAGCCAAGGAGGATTCTCTTCCCTGAGAGGCACCGTCCAGAAGGTTTTGTTGAAGCCCTCCCAGCATTGTCTCAACCCACACCCCACACTAGACTATTACAGTGTAGGAGCCCAACACCACCACGTGGTTCAGCATTCCAGCTCTGTTTCACCAGCCTTGGCAGGTCCTGGGCGCCCTCACCCAACCCTGAGGGAGCCGGCTGGCTGTTTGCTGCCTGGCTGCTGGAGGTCTCAGGACACCAGGCTGAAATGCCAGCAGCCTAAGAGGCCATGAAGGAGCTGAGGAGCTGACATGCCACTCCAACAGAAGCTCCTGGTGGCAGGACAGGGCAAACCTCTAGCTGTGCAAACCTCTGGAGTGGCTCCAGGGAGCTCCGCCACAGCTCATGACTCAGGCTGCTCAGTGATGAGGATGCACACCTAGATTGCAAGAGTCCTGGCCTTACTTCTCCTTATTCAAATTTGATTTTTGTCATCTGGTGATCTGCTTCAAGGTGAAAATATTCTCACCCTATCCTGAAAAAGCTATTCCATTGCACAAAACTCAGAATTCAAGGTGAGCGGTCAGGAAGAGAGGCTGCACATTGCTCTCTAGATCTTCTCCATGCGAAAGGGAGGAGTGCCAGCCCCTTGCTGCTGAAGCTACATATGCCTTTTATGTGAAAAAGCCATTAGACTGAAATCCAAAATTCATGACAGGAATATGTCTCTCTTTCTTCTTAGCTGACTGTAAAAGCAGAGTATATAGCAGAGGAGCTAACAGAAAATGCAGATGCTGACTGTAATGCATGAAAAAAAGAGAAGGTTTTTTTGCTATTTAAAAAAACATAAGGTTTAGTATCAGTTTATATTGAACTAGAGATTGCTTTCTTATTTATGCAACTATAACCCCACCTGCCTTGGATTAGATTTGATGTACTGACAGACTGTCCTCCCAGTTATACAGATGCCAGGGAGCAGTTTCTGTCAGCACATTCCTGTGACCTTCTGCACTGGCACAGGAGGTTTTTCCCTCCTTTCTCCCTGCATTTTGCAGCCTGTCTCCTCCAGGTAACCCTAAGAAAAGCACAGTGTCATCACAAGTCAGGACTGAGAAGCATATTTTTAAAATACAGTGAAGCACACAGGCTGCTGGAGGCGCAGGACACTGTCAGTGATGAATGCTGCCTTTAGCTTCATTTTCAAAGAACATTACAATTATGCAGTAAAACTCAAGCTAAAACTTTTTGATCTTTTATACTATCTCACATTGTTTAGATTTCCAAATGAAAGTTTAAACAACCCACAATTTTACTTAGTGAACACAGCAACCTTTGGGGATCACTTTCAAAAAACCTCATTTGCATCAATTCAGCTGATCTCTTCCTTATTGGTGAAGATGAAAGTGTGCTTCTATCTTATGTTTCCCTCTACTCAGACAATGAGGCGCTCTTTCCTTTCAAAAAGGAAAAAGAACTAGATCAGCAAACTAGTTCTCCCTTTTCCAGTGTATCTTTGACTGCATAATTGAAATGCAGGAAAAAAATGCACAAAAGCAAGAGGCACAGATGTTTACATCACAGGTACCTCAAATAACTTAAAAGTATCCTAACTGTTTATAGCCTGTGAATATATTTCATGCCTCACTCACTGAGAATTAGCATTGAGAGTCATCACAGTGAACACAGGGAACTGGATGAATTTCAATCTACTGCAGAAACCAGCCACTTATGTTGTTTGATGTCATCTGCAGTCACATCACTGCAGACATCTTTTGCAAGACTAGTAAAAGAAACGTTGTCATTTTTGACATGGCTGCCTGTCCCTCTTCACTGCTCGAGTGACAGCATTCATAGCTCTCTTTCCATTGCTCAGTGTATATAACAAACCCAGGTGCAGAGATGAGTCTCCCAGGCTTTCCTTTGAAGAATGTCAGATCAGCTCTGCTTCTTTTAAAACCGCTCCCTTGGACCAGCTGACATTTCTGCAAGCCACACAACACTGAGGAGTCAAGAATTCAGGCAACAGATACCACTTTGGGGACACACAAGCTGTAATCTAAATGCAAGCTACAAAGCCAGAATTAACAATACATGCAACTGAATGTCACTGAGATAGGAAAACACACTGCATTAAGAGAATAAAGGAAAAAAAACAGATATCAAATGGGTGAAATAATTTACAGGAAGCACTGCACTTGTTGGCCTCTTCACTTGTCACAGAACATCAATATTGTGTTAATGAACTGCCCTGTGCAAGCTCTACCAAAGAGTAAAACAGGGGATTTGGGATAATGTAAAGGAGAGGTATCAGTCTACTTAATTTTAAGCACTTATTTCAGGCACCCAAACAGGAGCCTTGTCACCTTGGGCTCTTTCTATGGTGAGTGGAGTACAGGAGAAACATCTCCAGGGGATGCTTCTGGCCTCTTGAGCTGTGAATTGGCTTCTAGTGGTGCATCTCACTCTTCATTTCTCAGGAACAAAATGAAAAGCCTTAATTTAGCAATCTCCGATTTTGTCCTTCAAATCCTCCTCATCCTCCCCTCAAAGGCCTAAAGCTCCATTATGCTTCAAAAACCTGAGAGCAGCACTTGAATGCTGGGATGCAGTTTCCTGCCTAGGAACAAAGTTGAGGTAGCTTCTGTGGCAAGGGAGATGCTCAGGGAGCTATGGTTTTGTTCAGAAAAGAACAAAGAATTTGCCCCAATTATCCAAAGTTGTATGTCTGCTAAATTGGGCTAGAAATGAGTTTGGAAATCTTAGCTCATGTGATGGATTGGTAGTAATGCTTCTTGCAGTGAGAAATAGAAATATTTAAGGCTTTCCCTGGAACTACATTTCTCACACTAGCCTTGTAGAGAAGCAAGAGCTGAAGAAAACCCATACGTGTCAGTATATTTCAGATTCTCATGGGCATCTGGGTAGAAAATCTTTTGAAGAGATCAATTCAAAAAGCACTTTTTGTGTGTGCATTCATGGCTATCTTTCTAGAAATCAGCCTCTCAATGAAATTTAACATAGTTTTTTTGTCTTCAGGGTTACTGTTGGTTTACAGTTTAGAAATTCTGACTAACCTAATGAAATCATTGCATCAAGAATTGTCCTCATGTATACACAACCATGTACAATCAAAACCAAGTTATTTATCTCCCACACCAATGCTGTACAGATTAAACATTGCATGTAAAAACTTGTAAAATTACATTTACATTAAAAAAATATAGACATATTCAACACTTGAGCAAACAAACAAAAATGGAGAAAGGAGTGGAGGAAATAAAGGTAATAAATGAAATTTGATCCAGCGTTTTATTTTATCCTAAATAGAAATCACTGCAGCAATGCTGCACAACAAAATTGGTAGAATTAAAAAAAAAAAAGTCAAAGTTCATCTAACAGTTAAAAATGTTTGAGGATATTCTGTTCTTGATTGTGAATAATGGAGAGAGTTTAGACTGGCTTTAGCTGAGGCTTTTGTTGTGTGGCTTTCCTTGAGGCTGCCTTATGCTGTACAAAAAAACAGCTTTCCCAAGCCTCTGGCCTGGGCAATATAAAAACTCAATAGGATGGAGAAACCAATATGGTGTTATTGTTGTCTCTTTGAATTTGATGGATTTGTGATTCATAAAACGTGACACAGGAAGAGGATCCCCATCTCACTTGAAGATCTTCTGCATATCCTGTGAGAACTTAAAACAGAAAAAATTGAAGCAGAACAAGGGGTATGGGATTTGATCAGTCTGTTGTTATTCACAGCTACATCTGCTGCTACAATTTAAAAAGGCAACTATTTTTTTTTTTTTAATCAGATGAAGTTTCTGCTTACTATCAATGCTTGGAGATCCTTAGAAAGTTACTTTTAAAATCAGTAAAGTCACAATATCCACACCCTGGGAAAAGGTGATTTGGTCTGCTGGAGAATCTGCAAAGAAAGGGCTCAGCAATGGTCCTGAAGGTTTAGTATCACTTGTCTGTGACCATCCATGTGCTGGTAGAGCACCCATGCTCATGTGATGTGCCAGGGGCATGCAAGGATGAAGTGCACTTGCACCCAGATACAACCCAGTGAGGGGCTCCCAGAGCAGCTCTGCCAGGGCCTGGTGACACACACAAAATATGTATTTATTTTTTTGTCTGTATGCATGCAAGCTTCAGTGCCTGGGCTGAACTTCCCAGCTCCCATCTGCTGTGCACAGTGTGAAACATCTCACTGTGCAGGAGCCAGAACAGCCATGCATGCTGCAGAAATCCCACTCATCTCGGTATATTTCCAGAGGCACAGCTTGTGCTGACCCGTGGAACAGAGGAAATTTGCATTCACACACCAGAATCAGAGGTTTAGCTGCTGCCTTCCTTTCCATTTTCACCATTTGACCCATTGTTTTTCTCCAGCTCAGCTGACACAGACACTGCACTATGCTTCCATGGCAGAGAGTACATTAAGATTCAGGAGATTTTCTACATCCTGTGCATTTTTCATTACATCTATTGATATTGTGTATTAAAAGACTAATGATTTGGAGCCTCTAATATCAGGAAATGATGCCTGCAATGATAAATGTTTGACCTCAGGAGTCTGCAGCATAACTTCCTTGTCTGTGTATGCGTTTCCTAAAAGCCTGGCTGAGTAGTGTGTTGGCCAGTGCAGCAGCCGCTTGAACACCTTTGTCTCTTTGTGGTACTCAGTGTTCGTCACAGAAGGGCACTGACTGCTCAGAAAACAAACCAGGACAGTGCAGGTATTTTAGTCAAACCATGTGTCTGGTGATGGGAGCAGCTTCATTCAGTATGTAAGTGGTCTGTAAAAATGAAGTTTTATCTAAGTTTCCTCTGCTCTGCTAGATGCTCTGAATTTTGTGTCACACAAGAGTCGTTTAAATCCACTCTGCCAGTAGACCAAGAGGAGAAGGCTGATAAAAGCAGGTGATTGATCTAAAGGTGTACTGTATTAGTTCATGCTTCATGTGTACAAGACATTGTATGGTTGGGACCTCAAGTTTTTTAACACAGAAGCTTATAACTTCAGGGCTGTCTGCCTTTTCACACTTTAAGACAAAATATGTTCAGCTCACTCTAGCCTGCCTTATTGTTTTGCTGGTAACAACTTCCTGAGTTTCTCCTCATGTTGCAGAAATGATGTTTTAAGATGAGTACCAACATGAATCTTCAGTGTCCAAACACTAAATACCTTCTTCAAGGGAGTCATAAGAAAACATATTTATGTAAATGTATGTTTCAAAGACCAATGAAATAGCAGACAGATTAAAGAACATTTATTTTTAACAGTGTTTCAGTGATATGTCTTGCCTTTACTGGCAAATGCCTTGCTGCGTAAAGTTTCATTACCAAACTCATTTCTATAATCCATTTATTAGCCTGTTTTTTTGTGTTTTCTTCTCTGTAGGCTTATTTACTGCACACAAACATGAGGATGTAAGGCTTGCTTTAGGGAACTGAACTAACATCATTACTTTGCAATTTACACATTTTATTAAGGATTTTTTTTAAAAACTGCTACTTAAAAAAGACCATTTCTGAATCCTGTCATTATTAAAGGGCTCCTCATGTGAATATGTGCTCCCAGATATAAAGTACTGATCCTGCAAAATCATAAACATATCATAAACAGGCTTAATTTTATACACTTTGAGTGTCTCCTTTCAATTCACAGAGTAGTAGAGCTCGCTTGTAGGTATTCACTCATTCAGCAGAGTACCCGACATATGCCTAAAGCCACCTTTGTTCAGCAAAACCCTTCTGCAGGGGGATTTTCAGTGATATACTCAAGGATATATTTAATTTTAAGCACATGATTAAATGCTTTATTGAGCTGGGGCCACCATTTCTTGAATGAAGCATATCAATAAGCCTATGCAGTATAGTCTGTGACTTCATAGGAAAAGCAGTCAAATATGTATTTCCAAATACATACAATTCAAAAATTAAATCAGTAGAGTAAATAGAGTACTGTAACATTAAAACAGAGTACTGTTTTGCAAGATATTCAGAATTAGTATTGATTTAAAACAGTGTGCTAGATGGCAGAGGCCTCTTTCTCAGTCAAGATCTCTCAGGAATGTAGTACACCTAACAGTGGGAAGACAGCTGAGAAACAGATCTCTGATTATATACTAATAATTCAGGTATGATCTGTTTTGGCAGCATTTATTCAATTATTTAAAGATGAAGTATGTCCTCCAAGATTCATAGAATCTTAGAATCTGTAAGGCTGGAAAATACCTCCAAGATCACTGAGACCAACTGCTAATCCAGCACACCATGCTCCCTGCTACACCATATCCCATGAACCACATCCATACATCTATTGAACACTTCCAGATACAACAATCCCACCACTTGCCTGGGCAGCTTGTTCCTGTGTCTGATGGCATTTTCTTTTTTCCAATCTAATTTAAACTTGAGAACACTGGTGCAACTTGAGAACATTTCCTCTTGTCCTGTCCCTTCTTGCAGCCTTCTTTCAGGTATTTGTAGAGAAAGACAGATTCTGGGGTAACATGGAATGAAATGGCCCTAACTTTTCTCCTGTTCAAATAAATAAGACATTTGACAACAAGAATTGAGAACACTTTCTGTGGTCATTGAGAATATTTTGTTTTCTCTTTAAATCTTCATCAATAGTAAAATGCAATAGCAATTGCATCCCCCCATGCCTTCTAGAAGCAGACATTAGACTATTGCATATGCAATTGTGTAGAGTAGTTATGGTCTTGTTTTCAATCCCTGTTCCTCTGACTACAGTCCAGAAGCCCCAGAATCTGCCTTAGGAAAGGCAGTCCCATTCCTGTGTAGTCACATGGATAAAAGAGAACATGGCAGAACAGAAGGGCTTCTAAATACAGTGTAGAAGGATATAAATTCCTCTTAGAAAAAACTCCACTGATTGACTAAGACAAACAAAAATGAAAGAAAAATAGACTTGAAGGAATAGTATTAGAAAAATAGTTTTAAAAGAACAATAGCATTAGAAAAGACCTCCACACCAGTCTCAAAATTACATATCTTTAAACCTTAGTATGAAGACTTAATAATTTTAGGTGAGCTATATCACTTACACTTTGACTTTACCACAAGAGATTTACAGGCCACCCCATGTTAAGAAACCTTTTTACTACAGTGTTATGCATTTTTTATTAATATTGCAGAGCATTCTGAGAGTTTAATCTGGAAAGAAATGGACAGAGATGAGGGAATTATGAAGAAAAAAAGAAAGGAAGAAAATTGATTAAATGGTCAAAAGATTAATAAGTGGAGAATGTTGAATATAGGCAACTTTGTTATTCAAATGACAAAAAGGTGAAGAATGCAAAAAAAAGGCACAATGAGATACTATTAATGCCTTACAAACTAGCAACATAATTAAAATAAAATGGGAGAAAGATTTTTTTTTTGGTTTAGCTAGAACGAAACATCCCTTACTGCTTAGACCTATTAATATCTTTTCTAAGAGAAAAGTGGCAGAAGCCCTAGCACCAATTTAATACTACCCAGAGAAAAATGGAGAACAGTCTGCGGAAGAGCAGCACTCCCCACGGTGGTATGCTGGATGATGAAAGAGGTTTGCCTGACACCCAGTGCTACAGCCTTAATGAATCTTCATTTTCTGAGCCTTCCCCCTTAAAAATGACAATATGCAAGTTATATAAAACATTACAGTCTCTCTTGACTGCTGTAAACTATACTGATGTTCAGGCAGATGTTTTTCACCTGATCCAGATATTTTTTCTATATTTTTTCTCCTTCTGCAGCCCTGCTTTTCCTTGCAGGGTGGTGAATGGGAGCCAGGAGTACACTTGTGAGAGAGCAGCTGTTTTGAACTGGAGCAGGCACACCTCTGCCAGGGTAATACAAAGAGCAGTTAGAGAGCCACTGACAGTTCAAAGTGTCTTGCTTTCATTATGCTGCACCTGCCATCAACCTCCGTACATCTGTTAAATTCCCTTCAGAGGAATGTTGTTTTCATGAGGAAAAAATGAATAGCTCTCTTTTACTAGATGAAAACCTGTAGATGTATGAAGTTAAGACAATTATTAATATTAAACTAACATCTACCATTTAATAGCAGCTTCTCTTGAGACTAAAGCAATGACATGAAATACAATTGCTGCAGAAAGAGAGACTTGCAGCTTACAATAAAAGCAATGCTCAGCCTGTGTGTGCAAAGCCACATGTGACAAACTGTGGCAGCTTTCATAGGTTTAACGAGTCTCTTTGGAGTTCCTCTTTCTGGTTAGTCACAGGCAAAGCAAGGGAAAAGCTGCATGCAAATACATACCTCATGTGAGTAGCTGCACACCAAACAGCAGGAAGCATAATGAGCAAAGAGATGGGTTTTCCTGTGGTCTCTTTTCATTGCTTCATACATGACTGGGGAAAAAAAAAAAGCAACCAAAAAACAAACAGGCCAGTAAACAAAAAATACTCTGAGCCTTTCTGGTTGTACCCAAACTCCAGAGTGAAGGGTATGATGGCATTCCTCAAACTTTGCTTTTTATCCCTGGTCACTACTAAGTTAAGAACAAGTGCTCCCAATTTGGCTTTGCTGTACAAGAAGTAAAATAAGAATTTAGTGTACACCTAAAACTTCCTGCTGCATGTTTGCTTCTCTAAGCTCATCGCCTGATGAGTTCTGCTGCATTGACAGCAAAAGGACATAGCAATGCTCCCTTTCCCATCAGGGCTGTAAACAAACTGACTTAGTGCTCCCTATGGTGTTCATCTTTGAGGCATTGACTAGAAATGTTGTGTCTGAAGATCACTGGGATATAAGCTGTCTGTTTTGCTTTTTAAGCTATACCAAATGGTAGGGAGGCATGGCATTGTGTTGGGGTATAATGAGGGAGTTCACTGCCGTGGCAAATATTAGTCACAGAATGGTTTGGGTTAGAAGGGATCTTACACATAATCTTTTTCTACCTCCTGTCATAGTCAGGGAATCTTCCACTAGACCAAGTTGCTCAAAGCCCCATCCATCCTGGCCTTGAACTCCTCTAGGGATGAGGCATGCATAACTTCTCTGGTCAAACTTTTCAGTGCCTTACCACACAGTAAAGAATTTCCTTCAAACATTTAATCTCAATCTCTCCTCTTTTAGTTTGAAACCAGCCCACCTTATCATATCACTATCTCCTAGAGTAAAATGTCCCTCACCTTCTTTCTTATAAGCCTCCTTTAGTTACTAGAAGGTCTCAATAAGGTCTCAGAACAGCCTTTTCTTCTCCAGGATCAACAACCCTAACTCTTTCAGCCTGTCTTCATAGAAAAGGGGCAAACAGCCCTCTGATTCTCTCCATGGCCCTCACAGTACACCAATGTCACACTTTAGCTTCTGTGACTTTCTCAAAAAACTGAGGTAAAGGTAAAGCATGTCGGAGTAACAGTTAGTAAAGCTTTCTTCATGGTTTTTGCTTTTTGTATTCTGAACTCAGAGATTCCAAGTTCATATTTGGAAAAGATAATTACTCTCCCTTATGCTTTCTTTATGTGGTTATGCACTGTGTGGGTAGAGATGTGAACTGTACTGAACTTTAAGTCCCAGGGGTATCAATCAGCTTTACAGGGCACTTATCAATGAAAATCATTTCTCCTATGATCAACCCAAAGTGATGCTCAAAGACACAAAGTTAAAATCTAAAAAATCTTGCATGACAGAGTGATCTCCCTCAAGAAGTGGTTTGCTCATCAATTATCACATTATGGGTGCTACGTATCCAAATAAATTTTGTCATCAGTAGCTATCTTTGGTTCAGGAGTTATTTCTCAAAATGAAGTTGCCTCAAATTGCCTATTTACTACACTTCTTGTTCAGTTTCAGTTTATCCAGTGTTTGTCCTTTATCAGTGCTATTTTCAGCATTATTATCGCCTCTTTCCTTTCAAAGATCTTTGAATAATTGCTTTCTCTAACATTGTCCTGTTTTCTCAGCCAAAGGGAAGAGACATCATTCTTGTTCTCAACTGTGTCAATAAAGTGTGCTGGACTGTACTTACTAAAATAGGCTTAATGAAATAATTGCAAATAGAGCCAGAATACTGAGTTCTCATTGAAAGCTTTTCTCCTGAGTGGTAAAGTGGAGTCCCAACTTGTCTGTGAGACCACTAGCTACATATTCACAGCAGCCTGCTCATAGGAAATCTATAAAGGATCTATCACCTCCAATGTTTCAAATTAAGACAGGTTTAACACCACAGACTCCTGCATCCATAAAACTCTGAACAGTCTGGGACCTGCTCAGTTCTTCATCTTCTCTGCAAAGATGGTTGAAATCTGCTGTTTAAACTAGGACATAAGCAGCTCCAGGCCCAGCAGGAGGAATCTCCCAGAAGGCAAGAGATCTCCCACAGCACAACAATATAACAAGAACCTCATAAAAAAATCCAAATATTTTGTAAATTTTTCAAGGAAGCATCTAATTTGCTTCTTCTTTTTTTTTTTTCTTTTCTTTTTCTGTTTTTGTTAACATCATTTTCAGTTAATTAATACATTCCTTAGAGATGTTGTAAGTAAATTAAATGCCACTGAGAAAGTATCTTTACTGTTGCCTTCATAAGGAAATAACCTTTTGGGAACAGTGCAGCAAATGTGTCTTTCCATGCACTGGTCATCCTACCACCACAAAACATGTTAACTATTGACAAATCTCCACTGTAAAGGACAGAACAAGGTTCTCAATTATTATTAATCTCCCTCATGACTAATGAATTTTCCATCAGTTAGAAGAGACTGACCAAATTATTTTTCTTGCCCATCATCCATAAAAAGGAAGCAGAAAAATGTCAACTTGTATGAGAGATAGTGTGGGGAAGGACTGCTCACTAAACCCCAGACACAGGAGAACTTTGACTGTAGCTTAAAGAGACACCAAAACTTACCTTATAGAAAACCACCTGGAAACCAGAGAACTGCTTGCTTAACTTTCTGTTTGATTCTTCAGGTGCTTTATTTGCAGGTTATTCACTAATCATCAGCTACTTTTCAATATCAAATGTGCATAATCAGTAAGTTCTTTCCCTAGCTACCTCCATTTTTGTGATTTTTTTTTTTTTTAGATACTTGTAGCGTACCACCTTCCTCAAACCTTAAAAGGCACCTCTACTTATTCAGTATCAGGCATTGCTCGCAGACATAAATAACTCCAACTTCAGTGGACTCCAGACTTCAAATGTCCTGGATTACCCCTGAGCAATTATTGTCAACAACTACTTCAAGATGCATAGTGGTATGGGGACAAACAGCTTTTCAAACAACTGCAGGAATTCACTTAGAGGGCACTGATATCAGTGCTTGGAAATCCCAGCCATTCTAAATGTAACCTCAAAGAGAACAGATAGGCTCAAGAACTGACTAAACACCAGCATCTTTTTATCATATGTTATTGACTATTGAACCAGAAGTGCTACCATATTTAGTGGTACCTCTTACTGACCTGCTTTCCTTGGTAGTAAAGGGTAACTATAACTGTCTTTTCACTCCAGGATGAAAAAACCACATTGTTATGAGATTCTATAAAAGCATGCATAGTGGAGAAAAAAGCTATGGTGAAAAAGGGGTGCTAGCTATCTGATTAGGTGTGTCATCATAGCACAGGAACTTTTAAATAAACATTGCTGCAAGGTAATCTAGTAGAATCTGGCATCACTAGAATCCTTGAAAATAAAGCATTCATGGATTATTCACTACTGCAATTAAATAAACACCTACTAATTAAATGAAAATTTTAAATGATAAATTCTGTGGATAAACTGAAGAGAAAATAAAGCTGACAGGTTTGTCTCATGTTTAGCTCCTAATTTCTAGCACTCTAATTAAGAAAATGTCTGGTCTTGCCTACCTGGACAAAGAGATGCAACTTTTTAAAACAGAGATCAAATCTTGATGGTAGAATTACTAAATAAACTGCAGTTGTCACATTTAGAAAGGTGAGCCAAAGGACATTTGTCTGGGGTGGCAAGCTTTCTGCTCTGAGTAGTATGGCTGCAGGGAAAAAATGTAGAAAGGGTTACAATAGCAGCCTTTCTTCATTTTAAAAGTGGGACCAGTGAAATTTCAGGTTAGTGGCAGTTCACTCCTATCTTCACAAGGCAATACTTTGGCTAGACTGCAGTGCACTTTGTGATCTAACAATGAATACTTAAACAGAAAATATGCCCCTGTAATAAGCCCCCACAGTAAAAAAATTAATATTAATGCAGTGAAAAAATTGTTCTTCCTTTTGAACCCAGTGAGGACTGCAAAGACAGTGATTATTAAAGAATTCAGCTGGTTTCAAAATTGACCTTAACCTGGAAAAAGCTAAGCAGAAGCAGAGGGAAAACTGATTAAAAATTCAATGCAGCATTTCATGGCCTTGGTAACCTGGGACTGGGGTACTCAAGAGCTACTGACAGCTTGCATTTCAAAGCTGATTTGTAAAGTTGCCAACAGGTCAGTAATCAGTAACTTTACAGAGCATGCAGCTGACACAGAAAGCCAAAAAGGAACAACAAAAGACATAATTGGATCTTAGGACCCAAAAGATGCCATGAATGCATTCATTTTTGGCACTATGTATGCTGCATGTTGCTACAAGATATGGTTATAATGAAGGTGATTTGCATATTTTTCATGAAGTTTGGATGCACTGAATTATAAAAATAACCCTCTAACATGAAACTATTTTACTGGTGCTTGGAAATCTTGTTTGAAACATTGACAGAACCACAGAAGAATTTAGTGATGAAAACAAAAAGGGAAAAAAAAGTCTGTTAGGTCATCACAGGCATCTGCCTTCAAATGCTGAATTATTTTCTTAAGCTTTCTAAAGTTATTCATATTTACCAAAGGAAAAAAAAAACAATAAAGGAAACCACCAAAGTAACTATAGACTTCTTAAAATTTCACAGCACTTAAATCTTTGGACTCCAATGGGAAAGTTCTTACCCAGCTGCTGCTGATTTTGGAGAGTTACAAGGTCTTAAAAGGCCTATGTATACTGTTTAAGGGCCTACTGGTTAAGATTCCTTCCCTTTAATGCCCCTTTGTCCTTCTTCTCCCTGCTTGTTGTCAACCCTGAAAAGTTTCCTTTTGCCATGGCTGTAGCACTCTTGGCAAATATTTCCACACTTCTCTATAGAAATTCTTGTTACTCCTGTACTTGGTGTTTTGGACAATCAGTCTGTGACCATCTACTTCTTTGTCTATACATTTATCCATCATGTATTTCTGCTGGAATTTTATAGGAAATTGTACAATTTTATAGCAAAATGTATATTTGCTGTATTCACTTCAAAGAAAAAAAGTATAAAAATAACACAGAAACATATTCCTCTGTTAATTTATCATTATTTTGCTATTTTGAATACACTAATGATAAATATAGGCTAGTTTGAGGACTAAGTAATTTATTTTTTAGCGATTTTAAAAGGTTCCTATTTCCCACAAGTTCTCCGTAGGAACTGTGAGTATCAAAACTTGAATTTGTAATCAATCCAAGGACTTGTGCATCCTCATTTATTAGAATAGCAGTTTTCTTTATTGTGGCTTCAGAGTAAGTAATGATCAGCTTTGGGGTTTTGATCTTGAAGGAGTTTTCTCTTATGCCTCTAGGAAAGAAAAATTTTAAGTCAGTTTCTTGGTTTTGGATAAAAAGTGTTTCTGCCTTTTGAAATAAAAGATGTAAATGGCAACAGCAACATAAATGAAGCAATGAGCTGTCTGGAGATGTACCTTGGATGCAGCTTCCGCCTGTCTGCTCTGCTGGGATGTTGCAGCAGAGATGCAAGGCTTGTAAAAGGTGCTGAATGTCCAAGATCACCCCCAGTGAGACAAACACAGGTTCCATCTACATATTTCTTTAAAAGTTGGCACAGCAGAAGGAATGGGAAGGAAATGGCAAGACAAGGAATGGCAAGGCATGGCAAGGCATTAGGGGGAGCCTGCATACTCTTCCACGATTGCTGCAAACTGAGTGGTGTCAGGGCTTGATGTGATCCTAGCAACATGAAGTGTCACAAAATGAATATGAGTAATACAGCTCTGTCATTACAATGCCAGACTCACTCTTCTGTCCCCACCAACTTATTCTGAATGCAAATTTATTCATACTGAGCTCTTGTGAAGCAAGAATGTGATTTATTTTTGAATATGCAAGTGCCAAACTTTAGAGATGGAAGAGATATTTCACAAAATATGGTCAGAGGATATGGCTATAATTAGTGAGAGAAAATAAGAAACAAAAAAAAAATATTTATTGGTGAAATCTTCCTATCTATCAAAAGCAAACTTGTACTTCCATAAGACACATCCATAGGACAAGGCATGGAAAATATTGTTATTTCTGGGGCAGTTGGCTAATGAAACTGGTGCATACACTGAGCTAAAGGCATTTCAAGCCTGGTTTTAATTGAACAGGACATAGAACCTGTTTGGATCTAGGGCAAATAATTTCTCACTCTAGACATATCCTTCCAGGTCAGAGGGCAATTTGTTGACAGGAAAGAAATAGGAGGTCTGGTAGCAACCTGCTGCCTACACTGCTGCCAGGTGTGACACTTAATTTGCAGTGACTTTTTAGCCCTTCCTACCAGCATTTGGAAGGAAAGCATGCTGTGATGTGCAGGCATGCATGGCTAACTCAACCACCTAAGGGATGTGCATATCTTGTCAGGTGCACAGGGAAAGAGGCAGAGCTCCAGAAGGGCTGGTCTTGCCCTGCAATGGTTGTTCTCATAATTTATAAAGCTGATGGCCTGTCTCCCCCATTTTAAATACTGTTAGTAGTGCATTTATTCACTAATGTGTTCACACACAAACAAGATTTTGTGAACACATGGGAAAAAGTCAACACTTGCAAACCCTCCTTTGTTTCAAA
Organism: Chloebia gouldiae; assembly: GCA_003676055.1. NCBI lineage: Eukaryota > Metazoa > Chordata > Aves > Passeriformes > Passeridae > Chloebia > Chloebia gouldiae. Next base: position 14,346,306 of record QUSF01000002.1, on the reverse strand, counting down.
TACTAATTGAGGTTGCTAAGAGACAATAGTGTTGATATCTATTGCATCATTTCCAAAACCAGACACTCAAAGAAATTAATAGCTGTGGTACTACACATCTCACACTTACACATAATAAAATCTGAACATACAATTCCTATGAAATAGGAAAAAAAAATATACTGCAACTTCTCCTTTACTTTGATCCTAAAATAACATTATCAGCCTGATTATCCAGGAGTACTTAGTTCTTGAAGCTCTGAAATATTGAAATATTTCAAAATGAAATCATAATTGGTGCTTCAAAAAAAAAAAAAACAAAAAAAACCCCCAAAAAACCAAAAAAACCCCACCCCTAGCTTTGTTTTCTACTAGAAATCTAAGTGAATACCCTTGATTGAAAGAGAATGTGAGAATTATTTATGTGCACATTAATGTCATGTATTGGTCAACCACTTAGTCATAGGTAATTTTACTATTATTTGGTATTATGGTTGCTCATTAAGTTATATGATTCCAAGGAAATATCAGTTATCAGATTTTAGCAACATAACACATGGCAAATTGCCTATGAGATATTTCTTAGTAAAGTACATCACTTGAAAGAAGATATGTGGGAGGGATTGATTTTGACTAATTTTTAGCCATCTGAAAGTTGGGTGCTTAGCCCAGCCTAGTCACTTGCACTCCTCTAGAGCAATGGAGAGAGATTGCAGTAGAGAGCAATTCATCCAGTCTATCTCAGACACCTATCTTAAAATGGGATGAATTGCCATTTGGAGGAACTTATCTTTCTCCATTTACTATAAGGGGAACCTGGACAAATAGCTTAGATGAAACCCTTTACTTTAAATGACTAAATGTAGTGAAGATGAATTCTACTCTAAATCAATATAATACAAATAATACATAAAAGCCACAATGCACTGGTCAAAGTTAAGGCCATTATGATGAAATATGTATTTTCTTGTTCTTGAAGAAAGAAAAATGTAGGAGTTTTGCATGTCAGGAAACATCAAGATTTGCAAGGACCCTAAACTAATAATTTCTTTTCTTTCCCTTATGCTATTTCTGAATATCTATGCTGTTTTTCACTGATATCTTTAAAAGTAATTTTTTTAAAAGGGTCACATTTTTTTAAATGTATATGAGTGAAGTTACAAATCCTAAACCAAGAATAACAGCACCTTTCAGATTATCTGTAACATATGCTAAATCCAGCTGCGTTTTTGAAGGCATGGTAGTGATGATGGTGCTATCCACATTCCTTTCCAAAACAGTAATTTAAAAAAAAAAGAAAAATCATTATTCTTATATTGTAAGTAGGCTAGAACGACTCTTTCCCCTCAGCTTCAATTTTTTTTATGTAAAAGAGGACATCTCCAACATTTGCTTGATGCTCTCTGCAATGTTGAGATTCCTTGCCTGTTCTGACAGCCTCCTCCATGGGACTCCCTTCCCACAGGATTGTGTTTCTGGGCCCCCATAACCCTGCTGGTCACCTCCTGCTCTTCCACACTTTTATAGTGAACAATGAAGAAAGGATGCAGCTTTTCAAATAGCAAGGAAGAAATGGAGCAGTAGCTGGAGGACCATAAGCTATTTATTGCTGCTTGCAGTGGATATCAGAGTATCTGCTCAGAGAAGCAGATACTACAGGACCATGAAGAAGTACCACTTTTTTACTGCTTCCCAAAAGTTTAAATTACAGAATCTGTAAATTTCCAATGGATTGAACCAACTTCCTTTTAATTTTTAAAACTGTAGAGTATTTGTTTGTATTGTGTCCTGACTTTGCCTGAGATAGAGTTAATTTCTTTTCAGTTTCTGATACAGTGCTAAGTTTTGGATTCAGTATAAGAATAATGTTGATTACACACTGATGTTTTGGTTGTTCCTAAGAAGTGTCTATCCTAAGTCAAGGATGTTTTTGTGTCTCATGCTTAGACAGTGAGGAAGAACACAAAAAACCTGGGAGGGATAGCTTGGACCCGTGAGCTGAACTGCCAAAAGGGGTGTTCCACAACATAGAACAGCATGCTCAGTATAAAAACTGAGGAAATTGCCTGGAAGAGGGGCTGATTGGGTTTCAGAGACATGGGTCTGGCACTGGCTTGCAGATGCTGAGCAATTGTATTGTGCATCACTGTTTTACTTGGGTTTTATATTATTTTTGTTGTGGTCGTTATTTACTATTATTTTTGTTATACTTCACTTTTTTTTTCAGTTATCAAACTGTTCTTATCTCAGCCTGGAAGTTTTGCCTTGATTCTCTTCCCCATTTCACTGTAGTGGGGGTGTGGGATAGGGGTGAGCCAGTGTCTGTGTGGTGCTTAGTTGCCAGCTGGACTTTGTTATATTAGCTGTTCAGAGGTAAAACAACAAGCTTGAAGTCTTAGTAGCTTTAAATTATTACTTTTTTTTTTTTAATAATCTTTGAATGAAGCAGAGTTTTAAAACGTTAAAACCAGACTCTTATGTAGTAATTCACTCCATGTAAGTGCTACCAACCTTAAAAGTTTCACTCTGCTCACTGTAAATGTAACTTTGGAAGAGAAGCTACTGTTTGTTAAGCAAATACATCTGTGTGTGTGTTTTAAGTAGACTAAATATACACAGACTGTAGGTAAATATAAATATACAGTATACATAATAAACAAAAATGGCCTTGACTACATCCCCTTCCGAAGGAGAATTGTTCTTAATTGAAATTCTGACCATCAAGAAAGTTCACAAAAACTGCTTGAAGAAGATCTTCTTCGAGAAAGATCTCAAGAAGACTCACAGTAGCAAGAACAATACTGCTCAGTGTGGAAAACTGAAGGACCATGATGTTAAAAAGCAAATATAAGTATTTTTCTAAAGCTTTACTTTTTTTTTTTTTCATGTAGATTTCCCAATTGATAGAAAGCCTGGTTAAACCATACTAAAATCACATTCACTAAAGTCAGAAATCATGTGGACTACCTACACCTCTTCTGTCATTGCAGATGTTCAGAGAGGGTTCCATCCCTTTGTGTATAAATTACTTTGCCTGATGCAAAGGCAGAGGAGCAGGCACTTGGCAATCTCAGACAGGCTGGGCAATACCTCTTGCATAACTTCAGAGGGAGACCCTTTGGCTCACACATTGAGCAGGACAAGCATCACTATGTTGGCCCAGTGATCTTAGAGTAAAAGAATTTTAGTTTTACATTCTCACCACTAATATTTCCACATGTTTATGGAAATGCCTAACAAATAATTAATAAGACATATATGGGCTAATGAAGATAAAAGGAATCTCTGTGAATTTTTAATCTGAAATATAAGGAAAATTTCATCAATTAAATTTAATAACATTGAATATTTAAAGTTATTTTCTGTTTGACATTTTTATTTTTGAATTTTTTTAATGTCATTTTTGTACTGTATATCTTTCCTTTGCCAATTTATTAGCAAATATTATAATAAAAAAACTTGAATTGGCAAAGCTCCTTCCTGCTGGAGACGCCACAGATTAATTTGTCCCACTATCCAATTAATCATATTGATTAAAAAATCCTTGTTAGGTCATCACTGGAAATATTTCTACTGTTCATATTTATAGCACATTAAATCCCTGTATCTTAGAGCCTTTAGAAACATTAATGGATCTGCACATCTTCGGTATGAAATAGGAGGTAATATTCTCCATTTAAAAACAACAAAAAGGTAAACTTTGTGACATAAGTGTGAGCTTTTGTTACATATCTGATGCTCCATTCAATACAGGAGATAACTAGATGAAATTCTCTGACCTGCTTTATGCAGAAAGATCAGACAAGATGATCTAATGGTCCCTGATGGCTTAAAAATCTATGGAACTGCCAAGTTACTGCTGCAGGGCCACAGGGTGACTGATGACTGAGAGCTACTGAATTGGACATATCAATAGGAAACAATTAAACAATTACTATATTTCTCTCTATCAGAATAAGTATCAAAAATACAGCAGGAAATGGTTTACTAGGAAAGAGTTCTTGCCTTGTTATACTACTTTTTGGTTATGATATACTGTTTCCAGGGAAATTGTTCTTAACAAGCAAGTCTACTAGTTCACTGTTAATATTAAAATTTTGCTAAATCCAGTCCCTAATGGATTAAATTTTCATATCCATCAATCCAAATGACTTTTCAAATTTATTCAGAGAACACATGCTCATGATAATAAATAATGAAGGAAATACCTGGATGCGTAATCCCACAGTTCTATTTGCAAATGTAAGTGAAAAGAAAGCTCTGTAGACCTCTGAGAGTAAAGTATCTATCATGGGAAAGCATGGTCCCTAATGATCTGTCAGACTTCTAACAAGGTCATCATGATAAAGAAAAGTACTCTATAGTAAAAGAATGAAATAGTTAAGAAAATCTTACATTTAGATTTTCATTTAACTTTTGGTCTTTCTTTATGGGGACACAGCATTGATTGTTACATGCGCAATGTATTTTGCAATCAAGTCCTAGCACAACTCAACTATTTTGATGAACTATACTGAATCAAAGTGTTTTGATGAACTATACTGAGTCAAAGTGTACAATCAACTTGAAATTATACTTGTTGTATTGCATCCCACCCTCTTAAGAACTCACCAGTAAATTCACTGTATTATGTATATATATAATGCAATTTGCCTTAGACAAATCTTTACAAATATTTTCCCCTGGTGCCAAAATTTTCATCAAAGAAAATAACAATAGAGGGTATCATTACCTAATGCTCTGATGTACACATTGCATCAATTCTGCTTTCAGATGGAGTTTTGCATATTGCCAGTATGACTTCTTGTTTTTCCTCTGATATATAGCTACATGTCTGTGATCCTCTGTTTGCTGTTATCCACTATTTAGGTGTTGTTGCTGTAGGACATGTGAAAGCACAACGCGAGCCACCGCTATTGCAAGGTAAAGAAGAGAGCGTTTATTCTCTGACTCCAACCTTTATAACCTTCCAAAGGTGGTAGAGGATTGGCCCCACACTGGGCCACCTCTCCAAAGGCATTGGACATACCACCAATACATCAACTCTCTCCACCCCCACGAAGGAATGTAAACAATACATTGTTTACAGAAACTGTGTGGGAAAGTTCTCCCACAGAATGTAAACTCAGAAGGCTTTAGAAAAATCTTCAAGAATCGGGGCGACAGGTATAATACTTTGGTATGCAATTGCTGAAAACTTTGGTTGACAAAAATATCACCTCACCATTGAAGAACCAGTTTCTTGAAAATAAACTCACTCAAAACCCCTTGCAAGCAGCCAACTCAAGCCCAGTAGTGTTTGAAACCTATTCCTCTCTGAGGATGACATCCTACATTGCTTTGCAGAGGGCATGGATGTCAGCTTGGTGTTGAAAAAGAGCTGCTGCAAAGAGACTGTAGCCTCTATTTGTCTGGTAAGTGATGGATTGCTATTCAAAATTGTCAAAACCCACCGTGCCTGAGATTCCCAGCCTGCACTGAGATTACATGGTCTATCATCCTCTCTCCCCACACATTAAGGGTAGATTAGCTTTAGAAATAAAATATACCTTCCTAAGTCATAGAAAGCAAAGTATTTTATTAGGTCCAAGATTTAGTTTTAGATCATGATTAGTTTTCTACAGTGTGCAGCTAGAGATACCATATGAAGATGCTATCATTTCTAGTTTTTTACAGACAAATGTCACAGAAATAGCAGAATTGTTCCAAAGCACAGAACAACTTTCCATGGGGAGGTGAATGCCAGTGAAGCAAGCAAGATTCACTAATTTAGGGCTGAGGCTAAGTAAATGATGCTAACATTTTGCAAGGTTTTCACTGGATCACAGTCTGACCAGGACCAAAAGAAAAGCTCCATTCTCAAATATGCCCTGAGGTCACACCTCTGCAGTTGCTGTGCAGGACCTCTGTGAGCCGCACCACCAGCCTTCCTGTTGTTCAAATCATAGGAAATTAGAAGGCTTTTATCAATATATTATTAGTAAATTTTAGCAGATGACAATCATAAATTTTTCATCTAAAAACCTGTTAAATTTGATCTGTAAGTAAAATGCTTTCCATCTCCCATAGTCAAGACTGAGACCAGGCCAAACCTGATCTCAGAAGTTTGGTTGCCAGATCCACTTAAGGTTTCTGGAAGAAAGTGAGGGTAAATCAGTGAAGATGGATGCCACTCCTTGTTATTTGCAATCGAGCAGAAGACAGGATGCCATCAGAGAAGCTAATGGTCTGTTAGCTCCTCTGTGAGGGCCGAGCAGGGGACAGGGGAATATGGACATGTCAGATACAGTGGCAGCAGTGGGGAGGGAAAATGCATTTGGAAACAGGACAGCAAATTGAGTGAGACTAATGTAGGGACCAGGACGGATGCAGAGGAGTGGCAGACAAGCGTGAAGAGGATGACGCACAGTCAGAGTGCAGGCAAATATGCTGCAACAGAGCAGAGGAAAATGCCAGGTAGGCATTTGTGAGAAGGAAGCATGGAGGTCAAACAAATGCTCCTGCATCAGACCTGTGAGACACCATACAAAGAAAATTCAGGTAGCTAGCTGCTCATGCAGCTGGGACAGAGAAATCTATGTCTAGTTACCCAACTCATAGAGGGTCCTAGTAGGCAGAGTCTCTCAGATAACTGAGTTAGAGATTGAATTTCTGGAAAGGTTTTTAAGAATAAACTTTTTACACCTGCAAAATTACTAACAATTTTATATTGTCATTACAATTATTGACTATTTGGGTAGCTTATGTTTTAGAGATAAGCCATTGTTCTGAGAACTGGAATTGCCAGATTTTGTTTCACATCTGTCATTACAGTGTATAAACCAACATAGACCAACAAAGTAATTGCCATTGTTGCCTTTCTAGAAAGAGCTTACTAAAGATATAAGCACTTACACAGGTTAGTGGTGAATGAACTTAAGCCGGGTACATTTTTGAGGTAACACTGTCTTCTTCATTCTGTTACATGAGAAGAACAACCCTAGGATCCTTCTCTGGTGCTTCAGACATCCAAAGGTGTCAGAGTGTGTTAATGCTGTACAGTCCAGTGGCTGCAAAGATTTATCTTTTAAAGGGTTATAGTGTACCGCTATTTTACAGTCCAGCAACTTCCAAGGTTTATCTTTTTGCAGAAACCCATATAAAAGTTACAGCATCTTGGACAGTTTTGAAAGGAAGCATCCATAATCACTGAAAGATTGGAAACTATTTAAAGTTAGACACACTAATAATCTTCATTGCTTTCACAGCAGGTGTCATCTTTTACTTTGGAAGTGCACCATGTCAGTGTCCCCCAAGAAGGAAGAAAAAACTTCTAGACAGATGAAGAGTATTGAATAGAGCTGTGGGCAGACGATTTGGAAAAGGTTTTATTTTTCTTTGACTTTTTCAGTTGTGGTTCTCACGTTTAAAAGAATAAAGTTTATGCTGAGATTCTGCCTAACTAGCCAGATATTTTATGCCAGGGAGAAAAACCTTAAACACTCCGTACTCTTGCTCCGTGGCACCATGAGTCAAGTAGAAACCTGGATGAACATTACTGCATGTGAGAGAGAACAAACATGAAGATATGGTTAAGCTTTGATTCTAATTTTTTCTCTCTTTACTACCCTTTTGTTCCTATACAAAGGGGGAATACTCTCAACTAAAAGCTGGTCTGGTATAGGGTGGTCATTAAGCTACAAGAAATCAGAAACAAATTATAAGCCACAATTAGACATTAGATGCTGTTATAGTCTCAAAAATACTTTCCAGTCCTTGGAACAGAATTGTTACAATTGTTACAATTGTAGCAAATACAAAATGAACTGCTTTATTAATATTTTTTTCAAAGCCTCAGAAAAATGGATTTTCAGGTAATTTCATTTTTAGTGTACAATACATAGTCAATCTAAGATAATCATTATGATAGTTTTGAGTTTTCCAGAATGCCTGTTTCCCAAATATCTACAGAAGATGAAAATGATACAAGATATACTTCATCTTACTGTATTTACATAGTCATTCGTAAATGACTGGTTTTATTCAAGTTTAGGAATGACTGGGCTTTATTCAAGACTTCTCACAGCCCATTAGTGGGAATGTTATCCAGTTGCTTCTGAGATGGCAAACTTGAATTGGACAACTTTATTTACATGGCTAAGTAGAGTTATTTCATATATTGCAACATGTTCATAGAAATGTTTTTTTACAAGATTTTTATCGAAGTGAATATAGGATGCCACATTCTGTGGTTTTATTCATATGTTATCCACCAAATTGCTTTCAGTACTTTACTAGCCGTCCCGGTCCACCAGTCAGGTCCTAAGTGACCAGATGGAAATATGATCCCATCTTATTTCTAGCAAAGGTCACGGAGCAGATCATCTTGAGCATCATGAAGCAACATATACAGGACAACCAGGAGATCAGGCCCAGCTGGGGTAAGTTTAGGAAAGGAAGGTCCTGCTTGACCAGCATGACCTTCATTCAGTACCAGGTGACCTTCCTAGTGGATAAGGAAAATGCTGTGGACGTTGTATATCTGGATTTGAGTAAAGCCTTTGTTACTGTCTCCCACAGCATTCTCCTGGAGAAGCTGGCCCCCCATGGCTTGCACAGGTGCTCCCTTTGCTGGAATAAAACTGTCTGGATGGCTGGGCAGGCCCAGAGAGTGCTGGTGAATGGTGGAACACCCAGCTGGGGGCAGGTCACCAGTGGGGATCCCCAAGGCTCAGCACTGGGGCCAGGCCTGTTTAATACCTATCGATGATCTGGATGAGGGGATCAAGTGCACCTTCAGTCACTTTGCTGGCAGCACCAAGTTGGGTGAGAGTGTTGATCTGCTGGAGGGCAGGAAGGCTCTGCACAGGAATCTGGACAGGTTGGTTTGAAGGGCTGAGACCATTTGTGTGAGGTACAACAAGGCCAAGTGCTGGGTCCCGTGCTTGGATCACAACAAATCCAGGCAGTGCTACAGGCTGAGGGCAGAGGAAAAGGACCTGTAGGTACCAAACATGAACATGAACAGCTGGCTGAACATGAGTCAGAGTGTGCCCAGGTGGCCAAGAAGGCCAGTGGTATCCTGGCCTGTATTTCAAATAATGTGGCCAGCAGGATTAGAGTAGTGGTCATTCCCTGTACTCAGCACTGGTGAGGCCACACCTTGAGTGATGTGTTCAGTTTTGGGCCTCGTACTACAACAAATACATTGAGATCCTTGGGTGAGCCCAGAGAAGGGCCATGGAGCTGGTGAAGGGGCTGTAGCACAAGTCCTATAAAGGGCAGCTGCAGGAGCTGGGATTGTTTAATCCAGAGGAAAGGAAGCTAGGGAAGGATGGTTTTATCATCATCTGCAGTTATCTGAAAGGAAGCTACAGTGAGGTGGGTGTCAATCTCTTCTGGGTAACAATGGTCAGGACAAGATGAAATGGAGGTTTATATTAGATATTAGGATTTTTTTTCATTGAAAATGTTGTAAAGCATTGTAATATGCTGTCCAGGGTAGTGGTGTAGTCACCATTCCTGGAAGTGTTCAAGACCAGTATGGATGTGGCTCATGGTTGAAGGCATGTTTTAATGGTGAACATGGTGGGGGTACTGGGTTGATGGCTGTATTTGATGATTTTCAAAGTCTTTTCCAACCCTTAGGTTGGATTTTAGGATTCTATGATCTGCTAGTGCTGCCCTTACTAACTGATGTTTGTAAGCTTTTTTCTGCAATGTCTTCACTTCTGTGGTAGGCTGGAAACAGAAGCTTCACAAATAGTAACTGAGATGTGAAAAAGGAGGAGATTTTGAACAGTGTTCTAATGGACCATACGTAGATTTTGAAGAAGTGGTCAGACATGTAAGCAGAATCCCAATCAACATATTAATTTCAGGTTAGATGCAAGGCCCAAGCCTCCAAAAACCAGGTTTTCTCTATATATGAGTATCCTCCTCATTAACAAGTCAGGCCACATCAAACTCTCAAAAAACAAACAAACAAAAAAAAACCAGCTTACAGCAGTGAAGTATTGTAGTACAGCAGTGAGAGTAGTCAAAGTTTCTAGTTTGGGTGCAAGAAACATGACACTGATTATGTGGGGGTGTGAGAGTGCATGGGAGGATGAGACCATGTAAAGACCTGACTACATTTCATCACTCTTGCAAGTTTACAGCTTTGTCCTCTATGTGGCTCTTCTGTTTCAAGCAACTAAATACACAAGTGAAGAAAATGAACAGTTCAAGATAATTTTCAATACGGCAAGATATGTATTATTGTTTGAAATTCATGCCTCAAACTGTATGTAGAAGTCATCATCATTGTAGAAGACAGATATTCTTGACCATGAAGAAAAGATTAAATCTACAAAATATATGGGTTAGTTTGTCCTAAATACTCAAGACTTCAGCTGCAGTCCTTCTTATTTATCCATTGTCCATTAGTTTCCAGTAATTCAGTCTGCATTATATCCTTTTCTTTGAAGTCTGTTGACAACTCATTAAGTTTTCCAAACTTTCTAGTACGTGGATTTATGGGCAATTAAGAATTTCTCAGACTCAGTAGAAAGGAAATATATCTCGTTATCTGTTGCAAAAGCATTTGGCCAATTTTAGGAGATTCTTCAATAGAAAAATTGTTTCCTAACAGTGTTGCCTTGTCTCTTCCTTTTCAAATATTTTGTCCCAAGCAACATTTTATCATACCTAAAATTGCTATAGTATGAACAGCTCTTTCATTGAAAAAAAATGGCTGTATTTTACCCAGTTGTTTTCAAATGGTAAATTTACTGACCTCTCTAATGGCTCTGATATAATAGATGAAAAAATTCCATTGTCTGAGTGCAGGTCTTGAGACATATATTCAGACAAATGTTTTGTTTTATTGCCTTTTCCCCCTTATTTCTGGTAATATGTACACAGCATGTTTGTGTTAACGTATTTTCTCCAATTTCCAAGGTCCTGTGGTTCTTTCTGCTAACTCTGCCATTTGTTCAAAGTCTTTATTTTGAACGGCAATTTTCATTTCAGACCTACAGGAAATGTATCTGAGTGTGTCACCGTAGAAGGTTAGACTTTCTGAACCTTTCATCTTCCACCCCTATGTTAAAGTAGAGTCATTTCTATAGAAAGACTGCTCTTTTGGAATTTGTCACTGCATGGTTCTCTAAACTTTATTAGCAGTTTCTAACAGCACCTTTTATTTACTGGACAATTCTTCAGTGCTTTAAGTAGCTGCTGCTGTAGCAAAAGTAATCACACAAGTAGTTTTGAGAGATTTATTGTCTGGCTGAAATTTTTTGTGAATGGACTTGCTGCTCAGACTACGTTCAGTGATGTTTGTAAAAGCATCACAAAACAAAGGGGCCTCTGAATTAAGACTTGCATGAAACCACTTTGAGTAATGCTGGGTTCCTTCCAGGGTCAGCTCTTAGCTCTTGGATACAAGCAAAAGATCAAGTCATGGTGAAAGCCAAGTCATGTATACATACTTGGTCAAGCACAAATCTCAGTAATGTTATTCAAGTACATAAGTGCATTTTCAAATCCCATTCTTCATGAAAGTATTTACCATGCTCATCCATTTCCAATTTCTAAGGAAAACTCTCAGAGATCTTTAGGAAGAAAAGCAAAAAATCCCAACTTCTCTTTGGGTTAAAACAAATCACCATTAACCATTATGAAATTATTTTCTTTACTGTTTCCTGAACAAAATTTCTTGTTTTCTGTAACCCCTAACTACTGTCTGAATCTTCCTTAGAAGCCTGATGGAAAATGTCACTGTACATATTTCCAGAAAGTGTTTTAAACTATTGACTAGTGTCTACACTTTAACTTCTTCCAACACTGTGCAAGACTACCTTAGGTTCCCCCAGAGCTACTGGTGTCTGTATGCAAGATGTAGCTATAATCTCTTAATAAAAGCAATCAAAATTTTAATTTCATCAGAGTTACTTTGTGCACAAAGAAACTAATCACTGCTGAATTAATAAATAAATAGAGGAAAATAGAATATGTCTATTTATAGACAGATTAAATGACTGTAAGAAAAAAAAAGAAGACTACTCAATTTTGAAGTGTATTTTCAAAGATAATAAGGATTTCACAGTTTGTTTTTCTTCTCTATGTGTGACGAAGAGCCCTCCCTCCGTCAGAAAGAACTTCTACCTCTAAAATCTGTTGACAGGCAGTGCTAACAGCATTTTACTTCTCTTATTGGTGGTGCTGACATATATATACCTACATGTATATATCATATATGCATACTTATATATCATCCAGATGTATCTGCATATAGATGAATATGTAAGTATGAAATATGTACATATACATCTTCATATATGTGCATATATGTACAGAAATTCAGGAACATCAAATGATCGTGAGTGCTTTTTCAGCCCTCTGCGGTATGCATGGTATAGAGTGGAATCACCAAGCTTTTAAAAAGAAAATAACAATCTATATATATAATATTCTCCTTCAAGGTAGATTTTCTTAACAGCCCTTTTCACTCAAAATGGCTTGCCTCTCAGTAAGATCTTTCAGTTTCAGTTCAGTTTCAGTTCAGATTAAAGAAATGAACCAGTGAAAGAAGAAACAAAATGCATCTTTACACAGCCCATCTCTTCATGTAAAACATATACAACACACAAACACTGTCAACAGCCTGGCATCCTGTCCCACACATTTCTATCACACCACATGCATTAATAAAAAGCCCCTCTATCCAATGACAGCGCCTTGTTAAAACTCCAACATCAATCATGTTTTTAAACAAATTTTGTTTAGTGTGTCCCTAATTGAATCCTTTGAAAATATGCCAGAAAGGTGAGATACTTTCTTTAATCCTTCTTTTCTCTTCTGGCTCTTTAATTACCCTTCCCTGAAACAAACAGGCATCTAATAATAGACTGTTATGGGAAAGTTTCAATAGAAAACTCAAATCTCTAATTTCTGAGATTTTTATGGGATTACATTTTTACTTAAAATATATTGGATAGACACAGCTTTGGAGAGTGAAAAGGTAAAGCTGCTGGCAAAGCAGCTGCTTGTTTGATATCAGGTGCAAACTCAAGACACATGCATGGCCCTGCCCACAGAGGAAAATGTGCTCTGACAGGTGGAGGTCAGCTAAAACATTTCCTCTTCTTAATGTACTGTTGGGCCTCTCACTCCTCTCACAATTTTCTCTCCTACCATGACAGTCTTAATTGTGATGCTTTTGGTACACATGAAGAAAAAATGGCTCAGATTGGCTCTAACTGCTGTATTCCAAAGCGGTCAGTGTGCTTTTTTGCAGAAAAAGCTTCAGCCTTTGCTGCACAAAACAAAATTAGTTAATAAATTTAGAGCTTTCATTTTAGTTAAGCAGAAATGCAGCACTCTGAAAATCATGTACACTGCAATATGAGCACATAAGTAATATAATTACATCAATACTTTCCAAATCATTTTATGCTTCACTCTGTTACTGTATTCTGTACCTTTGGTGATCTGCCTAATTTTTGGCTTTATCTCATTTGCCTGCTAAGCCCTTTTAAAAATTACACAGTACAGTTATTTCAGGTAAAATAGCTTTTTTTTACAATTCTCTTATTCTCTTTTCTGTTGCCTAACAATAGCAGTGGTGCAAAGGCAAGAAACTGCTACAAACCCTACTTTGATTCCACACAGAGCACATGGAATGAAAATTGAGAGATGGAGCGAGATGCTGCAGAGGTAACATCCTCTTTCCTTTATCATCTCATCTCATTCCTCAAGGCAGCCAATCTCCAAACCCTCTGTGCCAGTGACAGTAATCCTATGCGAAGCAGTGTCACCATATAACCATTAAAGAGAAGCAGCAGTAGCAATAATACTTAAGGTGCCTTTCCTATCTTTCCTTTTAGTAAGATCAAACTTTTGTACATTCTGGGAAATAAGAATGGTTAGATCTGCTCTGTGAAATTGTACCTTCACTGAAGAAGAAAACAGGCAGAGACGGAGCTACTGGCAACTGTTCTGATTTTAAAAAATCATGCTGGTGATATTACAGAGAAAGATTACAGATAGTTATATACATGTGTACAATCACACAGATAATTGAGAGACCAGAACTACATTGGTGTTTTTTGAGAAAGTAATACGTGAAAAGATAATGAGTAAAAACTCCAGACAAGGAGTCCTTGTAAACCTCCACACCTGGTAAGCTGCAGCTCCCATCTGCCATCCTCCTTGCTTTTCTCAGTGCAGTTCTGTTTGTACAGAAATTGTGTATATTCATGTCATCATTGGATCCAAGCACACTGTTGGGATTTAGATAATAATGCAGCTGATCCCTCTTTGGGCTGTGTCAGTGTGAACATGAGGCCCACTGATGTGCAGACATGTGCAGAGAAAACACGAAGTCAGAGCAGGGCCAAAACCTGTACCTGAACACCAGCCTCCCTCAACCTGAGCCTTCCATGGGCTCATCTGAAAAGCTGTATCCTGGCAAATAACACACGGAGCTTTCCACACAGACAGTGGAACTGCCATGGGCATAAATGTTTTAAATACTGTGTGAGGGAGCATACCACCAACTCCCACCTCAAGCCACCAGACTGGATTCCCAGACTCTGCAGGTCCCACTTGCACCACCAGTTTTAAACTCATCACCTTACTAACAGAAACAGAGTACAGTGCCCCAGCACTCATGCACAGATGGGAGCAGGGCACCACTCCCCTGTTCCATCTGCATCAGGCTGCTCTTTCCTTGCTCCTATGGCCACCTTCAGGACCTCCAGCACCTTTTCCTCCAGCTTCCTTTTTTTTCTCCTAAAAACATTTACTGCTCCACATTGGTCCTTACAACCTGCCAAGCTGAGCCTAGCTGGCTTCTTCTTATATCTTCCCTCTTCTCCTGGAGACATCTGCAGGCCTTATGTTGAGCAGTACCTCATAAAGAAACATTACTGAGGCCACTAGTTATCAAGATCAGCCTCTGTGATGACAGCCTTTTAAAATCCATTTGAATTTGCTCCAGTGGTAAATTTTGACCCTAGAGACAACTTACCAATATCACCTTTCCCTAAATAAAATGCTGGGATTCAACATAAGTCTCTACAAATATAGACCTCAGCTGCTCATGTATCTGCTTTGACAAGAATAACTATTAAGGTGATAAGAACTTAAACAACCAGAGGACAGCTTATCTGAACATGCTAAAAAACATATTTCCTGTCAAATATTTTCTGCCCCTGTGGAATACAGTGAAGAAGATCCTAATTCCTATGAAAATATTGGTGTATGCTTTTGTGAATCAGTTCAGAAATGTACCTGACATAAATGTTTCCACAAAATATTTTTCCCAGAAAGACTCAACCACACAATTAATGCATGGAAAAAGATGTTTAATTCTAGTTGGTGAAGAGCTGGATTTAGTCACAATATATTCCAATATATTCAGTGCTTCTGTTAGATTTGAGAACAACAGTCTCAGCTAGTTAATGACTCTAAATAGCTGAATTCTTTCTGACCTTCGCACTTTAAACGCAATTCATGTTTAATATTTTCAAGTTATGGTGAGGTAATTAATACACATCTCCCACAGGAGTTATTTGGTTAGACTATCAATTTCAGAACACATTGCCCAGGACCATGTCAAGGCTATTTGGGCAACCTGGGTCAGTTCTGAGTCACCTTCACAGTAACAAAATGTATCACAATGTTCAGACAGCACCTCCTCTGTTTCAGTTTGTGCCTGTTGGTTTGTGTTCCTATGGTTCTGTCGTTGGGTACCATTGATAGGAGCTGGGCTTTGACCTCTTTACACCCTCTCTCTAGGTGTTTATATATATTAATAGGATGTCCCTGATTCTTCTTTTCTCTGGACTAAACAGTTCTTCGTCTCCTAGCTTTTCTTCAAATGTGAGGTATCCCACTCCCTTAATCATCTTTGTTGTCCTTCACTGCACTCTCTGGAAGAACTCCATATCTTTTGTTCTAAGGAGCCTAGAATTGTGCCCAGAATGGTCTCATCAGTGCTGATGGGAAGAATCACTGTTGTGATAGCTAATACAGCCGTGGCTTTATCCATTTAAAAATTCTGGAATTATTCCTATATCTTCTCCAGCTTAATTAATAACTTCTTGTCACATAATGCAGTGCAGTACAGATAAGAACACAGGAGAATGCGGATGGTCATACTGATCAGATTAAAGGTCTGTCAACAGCCCACATGTATAAAAGAGAATAAAAATGGGCTGAGTATGCAGCTTTACTTCCCTCAAAATGTCTCCTTACCTCCATGGCTCACAGATTTCCTAATTGGAATAGGTGTATGTATATTTAATAGCCTTGAGGGACTTTTCTTCAATGATTTTTTCTGATTTGCTATACAAATCAGAAATCTGGATTTTTCTGATTGCTATATAAATTTACATAAACTTCAAGCATCAATGTCCTGTATCAAGGAATCCTTTAAGTGAGGGTAGATCAGTTGTGTTTTCTGTGTCTAAAAAGGGCCTTGGCCAGGAATAGATAGCAGACTGGTCAGGCCAAATTTCTCTTCAGAAAACCTTTTTGCTTTTTGCCTTCCACTTACCTCTATGTCTTCAATTTTTCCTTCCTTGAACTCAGACAAAGTGTATGTCTGTTAGCTTACTTTTTCTGTTAAATGTGAGTGCTACTCTTCAAATGCCTTATACAATCATACCCTGCTTAAAAATCTCTTACAGCTGAATCATGAACAATCCCACTTCTGACTGTGCATTGGCTCTCACTGAGAGAATTCAGCCCTTTGAGTTTTCTTCTGAATACACATATAGTAAGTTCAATTTCACCCTCATTGATAACTAGTTCTAGCAGCAGAACTACTGAATCTTGGTCTCCTATTGCAAAAGCCATGCAGACAAACAAAGCAAAACGAAGAATTAATTCACTGCTTCCCAAGAACAGGCAGATGTTTAGCCATCTCCAGCAGAGCAGCACCCCATCACGTGTAATTTTGACTTGGGAAGACAAACACCACAACCACAAAGAGACCCACTTTCTCCTTCTTCCTCATCCACTTTATATACTGAGCAGCATGTTGTATGATCTGGAATATCCCTCTGGTAAGTCTGGATCACCTGTCCTGACTGTGTCTCCTCCAGCCTCCGATGCACCTGAGCAGATGATAGATCCAAATGTCTACATTTTTTTGTTAAAATGATGTTTTACTCCTCAATTACTGATAAAGGCACTGTTTGTGAGTTTTGAATCATTATTTGTGCATTACTGAAAGTTAATCTTTCACCTACTGCTATATTAGCCTAAATTGATAAAACCTTGTGATTATTTCTTCATTTATTTCTTGATATTTTTTAAAAGTCTAATTATTTCCATATCTTTATGTAAAAATCCTTTATAGCCGTGGGTGGAAGGAATGAAGACAGTCAAGTAATTCTGAATTCATTTTAGAAAACTTCTATTTTGCTACATTGAAGCATAATTATGTTTTTAATTAAACAATAAAGAGGCTATAAATTGCTGGTCAATTTTACAATGTTCTGCCACCTCGCATTAATGCAAATATAGAAAATATATTTAATAAAATAAATATATGGAGCAAGGATTCATGTGGCATACTGATAATCTCTCTTTTTACAGTATCTAACACAGTGTATCTGTAACCCAGCTGATGTCTCTCAGCTCTACAGCAATATAAATGTTAATAAATTCCGTCAGTTAAAGCTTGATGTTCAGAGAAGGATTACTAAACAGGTACTTACATAAGCATTATCAGAGAGTTGTACCTATTTTATATAACTGATCAGTCATTAAGCACAATAGGGAAAAGAGCAATACACAGGGGACTTGCATGGTGTTTTGCTTTTTTATATGTAGACTAGCAACTTGGGGAGTATTCAGAAGAGACACAAAGATTATAATAATCAGATTTGCTTTTTCAGTTCTGTCACTGTTAGTGGGTTAGCTGCACATCAGATCCCTCCTCCGTCTCTCTCTGTCTCAAGTGGGCCTCCCTGAATAGCAGATGAGCTGCTCCATTGCCCTTGAGGTTAAATCCTGCAGATCTCTGACTCACAGCTTTATCCCCAGCTGCAGAGGACTACCCAGCCAGCTGTGCCTCCACAGCAAACTGTGCTGAATTTAGTGTTTGAATGGGACTCTTTTTTCGTTTGACTTTCATTAGTGGATGCAATGACTCAGAACAGCTTTTTCAACACAAAAGTGCAGCAATAAGACCATATGACAATAAAAAATGTCTTGAAACTAGAAGCAAATGAGTAAAGGTTATGTGATCTAAAACTTAAGTAGGTCTAACTCATGTCAGACACCATTCCTTGAGAATGGAAAGTCTAATTCTAGTCCTCTTTTCTCTCTTCCTTCTTTTCCCTTTCAGAGCTCCATTTTTCAGATATGTAACACCCCTCAGAGCAACTGAGCTCCTAGTTATTTCTCAGCAAGATACTCCAACAAGGGACACATGAAAACCACTGAAAAATATTGTTTTGTCTACATTCTTTCCATCTTAAAATCTGTTTAAATCTGAAAAATTTGCTATATGGTCTCTCTACCAATGCCCAAAAGCATCAGTCTGAGTCAGCACAAAAATCTGAATTTAAAAAATCCTACTGAAAAAAACTTAGATATAGCCTTTATTCAGTAGGTTAAAAAATGTCAAAACTTTAGCATGATCAAGAGTTAAAAGGATAAAAGCTTTTGTTAGGTTCAGACACATGGCCATTGTTTCAAATAGAAATTTTCAAGGAATATTAACTCACACTGCTTCAGTTATGTCATGTCAAACCACGACAAGTTACAAGATTTCTGTTTAATCATGTACAATGCACAAAGGTAAACCCACAAAATGTAGAATTCAGTGTCTGGGAACACCACCTTATCCTCCTCATTCCACATGAGTTCTACAAGTGAGGAACGCAGCCTTCTGCAAAGCTCATAGAAATGAACTGAGGCTGGAAAGATGGGAACAAGACACACATCTCTGAGTTATTCTTCAGAATTCTAAAAACAGTAGTGCCAGAAAGACTGCTTCATGTTGTCTCTTGGTAGAGGAAGGAAACCCTGATCTATCATTTATGCAATAGCCATGAGGCCCCCTTCACCTTACCACTCCCTGAAAAGTACAACAAAATTACAGTGGATCATAATTTATTTAATAGTGGACAGCATGGACTTTTAAACTATTCTGCAGCTCAAAGAACATTTATAAGAGAAGGCAGAAAACCCATTATCCATATCTGCATGTAGTGGTTTGGTACACCCAGTATCCTTTTTGCAAAAGCTGACTAGCATATAAAAATTGTGAATTGCTGCCCAAAAGGCAGATTCTTCCATAATTGATCATTAATGTGTTTCTTGTACCTTCTTCTGAACAGCCAGTATTGGCTGCTGTCAGGGGTAGAATAATCTATTAGGCAAATTGATACCGATCCAGAGTAATGTGGTGATTCCTAAATGTTGTTTTTGCTAAACTGAAAACAGAATATTAAGTATTTATTTAAAGAGAAAGGAAAGCAGCTTTTAATGATATCCTATGGAGTTCACAGATGAACATGTTTGCTATTATTGCTATTGTTCCTTTGTGGATGCTCCTGATGCTGATTGTAAAGTCTAGTAATTTTTCATCCCCTGCCCTTGGCTGTACCTCTTGTGTTATTTCAAACAAAAAAATGCAAAGCATTGACCCTCCAGTAACAGAAAGTCATTTGGGATGACAAATTTTGTCATTGTATTGTTGTAAACACACAGTTTAAAAGAGTTAAAATAGATATGCAAATTGCAATGATAGTATTCCTAAATGTGCCTGCAGGAACATCAGGTAGGTGCAATCAAGGAAGAAAAATGTTGTTGTTTTAGGGGTAGCACCTTGAATTTAAAGACAGGGTTGCAGCTGAGGGCTGCAGAATGTAAATTCACTTGTTAAACTGCTCATTTGTATATATTTAAAAACAGAGACTATAATTCAGAAAAGCACCACTCATATTCTTAAGTACCTTTTTACTGGAGAAGAGGGAAGGTTTTTCATCACATGCCTTCCATGACTGATAGTGGTCAGTGAGGAGTGCTGCAGTGAGTAGTGTACTGGTGGAGCTGAGGTATTTGACTGAAGCAGCTATGTTGGCAGCTACTCCCAGCATTGACATACATCCTTTCCATTTGTATAAGTAATTTCTTCTATAGGATGTGGCTTTGCTAATTGTACAACACGCATGCATCCAAATCTCACTGCAATTGTACAGATATAGCAGCAGCTTTGTCCTAACAAAGAGCTGTAAGAAGCATTTTCTCAAATAGTTTGCCAGGTAAGGAGACTAGAAACAAAGAAATAAAAGCAGATAAATATAAATATGCTGTTATTTAATGACAACATGGGTGAAAAAAAAAGAGAAAATATACAGTAAGCTGCATTTCACTGGGGAAAATCTTTCAGTTGCCTGATAGAGTTTTCCTACAGAAAAATAAAACCCATATCTGTTAAAAGATTAATGGCCAAATTTGGGTGATTTACCAATGCCAGGATTCACAAACTTGTTTTTTAACTGCCTGGTTCTCAATTCAGCCCTGCTGTAGAGAAATGGGCTCGATGCCAGCCCAGGCATGTGCCCCAGTGCCCTGGCACACGCCAGCCTGCACCCAGCAGCTGACACGCTTCCCCCCGTGGCACGGGAACACAGGCAATGTGCTCCTGGGAGAAGACTGTTTGGAAACAAGCCTACAAAATTAGCAATGTATCCTGGCCTTATTCCCAGTTTTCACTTGAGGTCCCTTTAGTGAAATGCAGTAACGGAGCAGCTTGGGACAGTGGATAAGCAGCACTGGTGTGTCACACAGATGCAAAAGTTCATCTGTGACATTGTAGGACTTATATAATGCAGATCTTATTGTTTCCTTCCGGCTTCAAAACTCCAGAAGGACCTGAGATGAACAGAAAATATAGACTTTATTTAGAAAATAGCTCCCACTTCAGGAATAACAGTGACTTGGATGAAATCAGATATAAATGCAAGTATGCAGTCACTTTATTCTCCAAGTGTCTTCATACAAAGCATTAAAGAAATTATCACTTTAAAAATTCTTTTCAGTATCAACAATTTCAATGCATTCAATTTACATGAGTGCTTTTGTCAAAGGCAATTAATGTAATCTATTTTGTTTTTCTGTTAACTATGTGTTTATGAGACTATTTTTTGCATAACAGATATAATATAGTTTGAATAAAATATTATAATTTTATATTTTTCTGCATAGTCAATCAGTCTTGCAAGCTGTGATGAAAAAATTGTCAGGTGTTACTGTATTTTAATACTTCAGGAAGGTTTACAAATTTTTCTGACAAATACACAGAGATTAGATCTGTTGGTAATAGCCTGGTGCTAAAATCACCAAGGTTGGGAGTTCAATCCCTCTATGGGCCATTCATTTAAGAGCTGGAATTGATGATCCTTGTGGATCTGTTCCAACTCAGAATATTCTGTGATTCTGTGAAATTTTAGTTTAACATCTTGAAGAGATGCAAAATAATAAAGAATGGAAAGATGTCATGGGCAAGAAAAACACAAATTCCAAGGAAGTTATGTACCTATAGAAGTAAAGAAAGCTGTAAAAGAATAGATTTTATAAACTGGAGTCATGTTTCCAACAATAGAGTTAATGGTATACATAATCACAGATTCAAAGAATCCTAGGGCTGGGAGGAACCTCTTGAGATCATTCAGGCCAGGTTCCTGCCAAGGCAGGATCACCTGGCACAGGTGACACAGGAACACATCCAGGTGTGTTTTGAATGTCTCCAGAGAGAGACACTCCACCTGAGCAGCACACCTGCCTCCCTGGGCGGCTCTGCCACCCTTAACGCAAACCAGTTCTTCCTCATGTTGAGTAATTGAACTTCTTGTGTTTTATTCTACAGCCATTTACTTCCCCTGTCTGTACATGTAATATCTATACAGACAGACAGACTTGATATTATCTTTCCATTTCTATTCCTACAAAAGCAATAGAACCTTGCAGAGAAATTGGATGGTTGGACAGTGCCACCAAAAGACCTTCCTGAAATTGACCTCTCTGGATTTTGACAAAGCCAGAATATCCTACGATTGGAAAATAAGGACAAAAAGGCAATGCTTTTTAAAAATACTATTCAAAGAAGGTTCTTCATAAAAGATAAGAATATTTGCTTCTGCTTTATTGTTTCAATTTCCATATAATAAATTATATCAAACAGAGAATACACTAACCTTTAAAAACAAAACATTTTAATGACTTCCTGTGAGACTGGATTAGAGCTTATATTCAAAAATATCCCTTGTGAAACCTTTCAGTTTTGTTGACTCAGCACTGCCACTTAGAAAATCTGTTCTGCAAGAATTTCTTAATTAGCTGTACCCCACATATCATCCACACCTTAATGGTGAAAAAGGGAAATGGCAGCATTACCCCTGCTTTGGCAGGTGTACACCATGCAGGTGGACAAGCAAGTGGGCAATCAAACATAGTTTCATGCTCTTCCTTCACTCTACTTAGTACAAATAATGATGAGCCCAAGTTACTCCCTGAATACAGTGTCTCAATGCCTGTTTAACCCCTTACAAAGGCAACCCAAGTACTAAAATCTGTTTAAATTCTAGTTTTGTCAAAGTCATAATGACATCTGAGCCACCAGAACACCACTTTCCTTTTTTTTTTCTTCTTTTATACATTAACAAAAGGTGTCATTCCCAGGCCTGTGCAATGACAGAAGTAAGTATTGGGACAGAAAAGTTGGTCTTTGGAAAGGGCTTAGAGTCGTGGAAGATGTGATATCATTAGACCCTTGAGGGAGAAGTAAGAGTGGAAGAAAAGTGGTAGTGAGGAAGAGCTTTAGGAAGGAGGGCAATGTAAGTCTATCTTCTCCCTCACACTTGGGAATTCATGAAAGAGTGTGTGTGAGACTTAATATAAAGATTAAAAAGATTATAGGTAGATGGGATACCATATCTCTTCACTACAGTGGGATTAAATTACCACAGAGCAATGACCTTAACAGTACCATTATTAATTTCTTTTTTTAAAAAAGCAAAAGCAAAAAAGACTAAACAAGTAAATTTATTCCCCCAATCTGATGGCTGTATGGCTGATTTTACTGTAATTTCTGTGGTCTCTGTATGCCATTGGAAGACTTGAGAAAGACAGAAGCTGTGTAAAGGAGTGTAACAATGTAGAAAGGACATAAATTATCTGGCTTCTCCACAGCACATCATCAAGTAACAGCTGTTTGGTGGTGGGATCACTCATTGACATGCTGAGGAGCTCCAATACACTCTCTCCCCACTTGTGAGCAAGTCAGAACTTTTAAATTATCATAGATGTCATTATATTTGATTACACAGTCTATGAAAAAAGAGGGCAATGGATTTTACTGGAATATAGTACCTCCGGGAAAGTCTTTTACAGAAGGTTTAAATTCAAGTTCTTCCAGTTTCACAACCACGAAAATCATTGCAAAGTAGATCCCCATCTTCTCCTGTTGCTTTCTCCTTCAGAAAGTACAGAAAGATCACAGTTGCTGTAGCACTGCATCTTTATGGGAGAGGGTGGTATAAATGGCCTCGCCATGGCACTCTGGCTGAAAATACCATCAAAAATTCAGAAACACCCCTAGAAAATTCAAAGCACGTCATTACTGTTTTTATCAGTGAATTTTGAATGAAACACATGGTCTCAGCCCAGACATGTGACACCTAGAGTTTCTATCTCTTTCTGGAGACCTAGATTTAATTTAGCACAGGCAAAGGCATAACACAGACTTTCATTTTTATGCTCTCACACTGTATTCACTCAGTTGTAAGAATCTGACAATAGCAATGTAGAAAAGCCATAAAGCATCTGGCTTCTCTGCAGTCTATCAGCAAACTATAAATGTCATAAGAATTGCTTAATACTAGGAAAAGGATGGATGCACAAAGTTCCCATGTTCATAGCCTTTACCATCTTGAGGAAGTAATAGTGGTAGGAGAGAAAAGTTAATATCAGCCTTCATCCAAATATAAAGGCAAGCTTGTTTCAGCAAAATGCTCCCTTTAAAATATTTTAATATTTTAGTCTAAAAGTTTAATTTATTTTATTTTATCTTAAATACTGTTTAACAATATAAACCTAGACACAGGTCTTGAGGGGTATTTTTGGTAGCAGAAAACTTAGGATTTGGTCATACAGGAAGCTTTCTCATTGCCAATGTAGTTAATTACACTGATACAGTTAGTTGCTCTTCTGGACTAACTTTCCTGTGTGAGCAGAGTTACCTGGAATATGAGTGTTTTAAACCTTTTCAAACAGCTTGAAAATTGCTTCCCGAGTGGCAATCTGAAGGAATTGGAGGCATGTGCCCATAGAATAAACTAATTTTAAACTCTTGTACTATTTATATGACTTCCTCATGTAGAAAAGCCCTTGGGACAAAAGTGCTTTAAAATCTATTCCATAATACTTACTTCAGTATAATTATTCATAAATGCTATGAGTGTCCACATGAAGATTTTGTGTTTGGACCCTGGCTGGATCCCAGGCACCCACAAAAGCTGCTCACTCCTCTGCAGCTGGACAGAGGACAGAAAACATAATGAAGGGTTCATGAATTGAGATAAGGACTAGGAGAGAGATCATTCATTAAATATCATCATGGGCAAAACATTCACCTAAATATCATAGAGATATTTAAGTGAATTTATTAGTAACAAAATCAGAGTACGATGATGAGAAGTAAAATAACCCCTTAAAAACACCTTATTCCATCCAAACCCCTCCATCCATCTCACCAAGAGTGCAGGGAGACAGGGAATAGGGGTTTACAAGTCAGTTCAACACTCATGGTTCCTCTCACTGCTCAGAGAGAGAAGCTGCTCCCCTACTGCACTGCAGGGTCTCTCCCACAGAAGGCAGCTCTTCATGAACCTCTCTTATGTGACACCATCCCACGAGCAGCAGTCCTCCCAAAACTGCTGCAGTGTGAGTCCCTCTTCCACAGGCTGCAGTCCTCCAAGGAAACGCTACTCCAGCACCTGCTCCACCCTGTCTCCCACAGGGTCACAGCCTCCTCCAGGCATCCACCTGCTCCAGCATGGGCACCTTCCCCATGGGCTGTGGGTGGATCTCTGCATCCCCTGTGGATCCCCATGGGCTGCAGGGGCACAGCTGCTTCCCCATGGTCATCACCATAACCTGCAGAGAAATCTTGGCTCCGCAGCTTGGACTATCTCCTCCCTCTCCTGCTGCATTGACTTTGGTGTCTGCAGAGTTGTTCTGCTCACATGTTCTCACCTACTCCTCTGTCAGGCATGAAAACTGCACTACAAATTTTGTTTTGATTTTCCTCTTAAATATGGTATCATAGAGGTATTACCATCATCTCTAATTGGCCCAGTTTTGGCCAGCAGCCTATCCATCCTCAGAGCCATCAGGGATTGGCTCTGCTGGGCATGGAAGAAGCTTCTGGAAGCTTCTTACAGACATCTGTGCCCCCCCCCCCCCACTACCAAGAAAAATGTAGTGCAAAACCAACACACCCAGAATAGCAATTTCATTCAATATGCAAGTGCTTACATATGTGGACACTTGTAGATATTCCACCCTTTCATACATAATGAAGGCAGCAAGGTATTGTGAGCTGTGGTTCCAAGGAGGAGGCACTGAGCAAATTTAATGAGGGCAAACCATGATGAACAATGTGATGAAATGAACTAGGCTACCCAAAATGTCTCACAGATCCATGTTTTGTATATATCAACAAGTGACTGGTGTCTTGGGACTGAAGGAAGTAATGGAGTTTCTTTCCTAATACTGGGAATTCCAAGCCTTTGATACACCCCTCATAGACACTATGAAGAAAATTGGGTAGTCATTGGGCAAGAGGCAAAGAATTGCTCTGGATTAGACATTGGCAAAGCAACAAAATAAATAGTCAATTTTCACCTTGGCAAAGCCTCTATGCTAAATCAGTGTTGGATATATTCACCAATAAATCCAGAATTAAAGAACAGCAAGATGTAATTGCTCTTGTAATGCAAATAGCAATTAACAACAATATTTGCATTTGACACAAAGCTCTGAGGATAATAAAGGCTGAAAGTGCCTGTATAGAATTCCACCAGTGGACAAATGTGAAGCACAGTGGCAGACGAAATCTGACCCAAAACCATCATGACATCTCAAGGGATTAACTATATTCAAATGTTATTTATATTTTATATTTACATTTACATGTTATTTGTATTTTATATTTATATTTAAATGTTATTATAGCTGTCTTAAAGAGGGGAATCACAGCTTCTTCACTGCCACCCACAGCCTGGCTCTCATCCATGAGTCCTGCAGGGGCCAGAGGCCACCCCATCTCTGGTGTGTAGGATTCCCACGGAAGGGCATGAGAAGCATGAGCCTGGATGGAGCAAGAGGGGCTTTCCCTGCTGCAGTGGGCCACTCCTTTGTGTCCCTTAGCTACAGAGGAATATGGGTGCTGCTGCTTCAGGCTTACTGATGGGAATTAAGAAGAAATTTTCTTTCAAAATAATAAATTCTATCAGGTGACTTTGATACCTTATCCTGTATTAGCTAGTGTCAGCCTCCACACTGACTCAGAGGGAAAAGCTATGTCATTAATGCCACATTCCTCTGATTAGGAGGATTACATGGAAATGTCCCAAGTCCTCAGGGACCAGCAAATTGCTGCCAGAAGTCATTCTGATTCCAGCTGGTAGCAGCAACCCCAGACTTGTGCCATTTAGTTTGAAAGACATACAAGGTAAACAGCCAAAACCTCACAGGCTGGGAAAGGCTAAAGGGTATTTTCTCCTAATTAAAAACAGAGAAAAATTAATAGTCTATAGTTCTTTTGGTGGTCCTTTGATTTGAGACACCTGAAGAGGGTTATAGTTTTAGAAGAGGAGTGCCCAGCACCTTTGAAAAATCCAGCCCCTGCATCCCCTGAGGTAGGAAACCTCCATCTGTCCATTGCCTGTCACATCCCTATCTGTATATTAAAATGTGAATCAACACCCTGGAAAGAGAAAAATGTCAAAGGGCTGACAGAATTAACAAATACCTTGAGCTTACAGTGAATAAAATAGTCAAAACACAAGTTCCCCAGTTTTGGAGATTTTATCAGCATTTGACCTTGCTACTCTATGTACATCTGCAAATGAATTGGAAAATTAAAAAAAAATACACACATATTAGTTTATTGTCAAAATAACAAAACAAGCCCCTCCCCCCTAAGCTTATAAATATTTTGAAAGCATGTACCACCTATAAGAAAGTACCTCCAGTCTCCACCGCACTTATCTTTTCCCTGCCTTGAGAAAATCTGGGTTTCCCAGTGCTGCCACTGCCCATGCTGCCCATGAGGGCACTGCTCCTGCATCCCACTGGCACTGCCCAGGGCAGAGCTCTGGCTGGTGGGCAGTGATCCAGACCCCGGTGCTGCGTGGCATCAATCACAGTGACCCAACACAGCACAGCGCCGCCGGGCGAGGCGGGCAGGACGGCTCAGCTCAGGACAGCTGGAATTACAAAATTTACTTTGGAAATACAAACTTTGCCATGTTGGAATGTGTTGATCTCCTCCACAGGCCCTATATAAGAAAGAGCGTCAGGATTTGGTCTAAGATGGGAGACATTGAACACGGGACAAGTTAAGGACCACATGTTTAGAGGATTCAAAAGTATGAGAGAAATACTAGCAGCACGACTAGAAAAGCTCAGGTTTTTGGAGTGGGGCAGATGGGGTGGAGGAGTTCAGGGTTAATGGGGAGGAAGAGAGTATAGAGGGAATAGGAGGGAATGAAAAAAGCTTTTGTCATAGTCCCAATACCATGGTCAGAATAATACTGCCCTGAAGGGAGACTGAGCTTTTTTACAGAGCAAAAAAGGAAGCATTAGATAAAGTTTGAAAAAAAAAATGCCAGAAAAAGCCATGAATTAAATGATGCCCATCTGTTTCTTCAAAGAATAAAGAAGATGGATCCATGACCATTAATCATAATATATAAAATGGCAGTGTTTAATTGAGCTCTGATTTGAAAAAACATATTTGACTTGTGATAGAGTCAGGGAGAACTTACCTCTCAGCTATATTTTTAAAGCTATGTCTTAGGAGAATCTTTAACAGAGATCTCTGTGACCAAAACATTAGATGAAATATAAATATTTATTATAGTTTAAGTGTTTTGAGTTCAGGAACTAAAAGCAGTTTTGCTTGTTAGGAGTCCAACTTTTGTTAATTAATTTAGCAATTTCCCTAGCTTTATATGCCAGGACAATATCTAATGTAAATATGCAAGGAAACAATATTTTCTTACAGAAAATGGTTTTCAGCCTACAGGAACGGAAGTTTTTCACAGAAGAAATATGATGGTTCCCATGGTTGTTCCCCCAGCTGTGTGTTTCACCTTTTGCAGAGGCTGCCTCTCTGGCAGCGGAGCAAGCAGGAAAGGAGGACATGAGTGCCTCAGCCAGCCCAGCTTGCATGGGGAGAGACAGGGAATCTCAGCTCCCACACCAGACACTCCCCGCAGCAGCTGAAGCGTTGACACGCGATCTTTTCTGCCAGAACTCTTATGGCGATATGATTTCCAGCAGGGAGAAAATTAAAGATAGTTGGGGACTGAGCCATAAAAACCAGTTCTGCAGTTCATGGACATTTGTTCTTAGCACTTTTTCATTCATTCATAGGTGTTTTTTCCATTTTAGGTGTTTGGGTTTTTGTTTTTTTAGTAATAAAAAACCATTTACATTCTTGTCTATATAGGCAAGAAATTCCTCTGCACAAGTCTTTTCTATAAACACATTTCATTAAAGGAAAATATTTTTAAATTAAAGTTAACCTTAACCACGATAAAAGATGGTTTTTAATGCATTACCATCTCAATAGAGATGAGATTCTTCATTTGGACTCATTTCATCCAGTTAAGTAATTGTAACTGAAGAATCTAACACCAAGCAATTGATGGATATTAATTTACAATTTGTGCTTCTACAAAAGAATGGCAGCATGGTTAAAACCACACCTTTCCCCAGGAGAGACTGTAGTAGAGCTCACAAAATAAATTGAATTATGGCAGTTAATGAGTTACAGCGCTTCAGCTCCAGTAACTCTTTCCCTGTATATTCTCCTGCAGGGAAAGACACATGTCTCCCCTCAACCCCTGATAAAACCCCTGCACAGCTGGGTTAGGGGAAGGCAGACAGACCAGGAGGGCACTGGACATTGCCAGATGGTCACTGAGAGGCTGAGCTGTGACTCCTCAGCACCTTGCTGAACCACCAGAAACCAACACAATGACAAGCCTGGTACTCCAGACTGTTTGGACTCAGCTACACTCATTGGATAGACCCATTCATTGAATTTCTACTAAAATGGTTCTGCCAATTAAATTAAACTGGTTTACACATGGTTTACAGAGATTTAATGGAAACCTTTAGGAAGTGAGGGAGAAGTGTTTTCTACCACGCTTGGCATAACAAGAGTGCCTGAAGGCAAACTGGGTAATGCCAGAATGGAAATGCAGCTCCCTCAGTAACAGTGAAAATAAGCAATGCTGGATCTATATTGCTTGAAAATTCTGAATAAGCTGTCTTCCTCAAAAGGATGCTCTAGTTTTAGCCTGGATATGGGAATTTTTGGCTGAAACCTCTAGATGCATGCTATATGGGAAACCAGGGGACACAGTGATTTTTCTACCTTTAGGAACTGGTATTTGTTCATAACTGAATTAGGGGAAAGAAAAGTGATCATGAATTAATTTAAATATGCCAAGTAAGGAATTCTTAAGAAATTATTATTTGTTTAATGAAATGTATATATAGTAATGTGCTTACATATTTTTGTGAAAAATTGCAGATGCAAAAGAAATAGCATTTATCATGTACCTTACCAGAGTTTTTGGTTCATTAAATCATCTCCACCATGATCGTGTCCACAATACAAATCCATATGTACAATATGTGCTATAATACGTGGTGGCAGAACATAGTTTTATATATCACTCTTAAAGCTTTTAGCAATGTAGCCACAGGAGAGGTATAGAAATGCTTGTCACATCCAGGCCAGGAGCCTGGAGACAGGTAATGCTGGCACCTTTGCTCCTCCCCAGCTGGAGTTCCCTTAGGAGAGTCACTGTTAAACAAATGCAGGCAAATCCTTCCAAAAGGCACTGAAGAGCTGAAGCGTACCAGAAGAGAGGGGGAAAACTGCAGCTCCCTCCCATCATCCTGCAGAGCAGCAGCTGGGGATGAGCCACTTGGTCCTCACCGCCTCCCCCTTGCAGCAGCGCCAGCAGTCGGTGCAAGAGGGCATCTCTGCGCCCGGCGGTGCCCCGTGTCAGCAGCTCCGTGTCTGGAAAAGGTCAGGGGAGGCACTCCCGCCAAGGTTCGCTACCCAGACTCTGCTCCAGGGAAAGGCAAGAGGCACTGCAGGGCACATATGCTTTTGTTTATTGAACTCTGCCTGCCCGTGACCCACTTGCTGCTGCCACTCAGACACGCTTTCTCATCCCAAAATACCAGCATGGTATTTTTCCTCTATCAGCCTCAATTTTTCCAAGTGCATGCAATATTTAAAATTAATACATAAAATTGATGCACAAGATTCAGTTACATTTAGATCTGCAAATGTCAATATTTTTTTTCCTATGCCTATGTAGCATTTTGCGGATAGGAATTACATGGGATTTTTTCCAGTTTATATTATTCTTCTATAATTTTCAAATTGGCTTTAGACTCTGGCAATCACACAACATTGCCTAGAGACAATCAGAATTTCATCCCCTGATTAGAAAATAGGCTTAAAAACACTACTTAAACTTAACTATGGAAATTCAAATTTCTCTGATACAGTGGAAATAAACAGGTAGAGACAGAGAAAGTGAGAGAAGAAAGGTGGGGGGAAAAGGCTTTCCCCTCCGAGACCTGGAAATGAGTATTTGGACATACTAGCCCTTAACAGTTTTATATGTGATATAATACTCATGACTTTTTTATCACAGTAATCCCATTCATTTGAGCCATTTTCATATTGTTTTCAGCCCCTACTGTATTGTAGAATGGTTGAAAGAGAAGAGGTCCATATAAACTATTCAAGACCACCTCCTTGACACTATTGTAACATGCTGATAATTGCTTTGACACTTCTCATAGATCCGCTATAAAAAAGGAGAAAAGATGTGCCACAAAAACCTGTGGTACTCCTTTTAAAATTCTATTTGCAAACTACCAATTTACAGTGAGAAGGGAAAAACACCAAAACTAAAGTGATAAAAATCTGTGGTGATGATGATGACAATGATGATGATTATTGTTAACCATCCAACCTAAATCCTAAAATCACCACTGTGGAACACTAAAGGGCTATCATTTAATTCTCACTCTTTTAGCTGGTCTCAGTATAGTATTTTATTTCTGATAATATAGGATACCACATATGAGAAACACAAGAAATATAACAGGGTAAGTATATGAATAATGTCTTAACACACATTAGCTAATATTAAAGGCAGTTTAGGTCAATTTAGCATTAAGGTAAGTTACAGGATGAGAAAAAGTCAGAGGTGCAAGACAGAGACTAAATGGGACTTCCTTTGAGTAAAAAGAAGCAGCTTGCTTGGCAAGTAACCAACAAAGACATTTTTTTTGTCTGTCTTTATCTGAGATAACATAAATTGATTATATCCAACTGATTTGTATAGATTGAAAACTTCTGTTTATTGACCAAATAACCAAAAAGGGTATCAGCATTCCATGTTCAACCTTTCCTTGAAATTTTCTTTCTGAATACAAGTTAGGTGAACATTCAAACATTCAATTCCTTTCTTGATCTTCTGAAATAATCTTAATTTTGGTCTTCAGTTTCTCCCTCTGTTTTTTATTTTTTCTTCTCTTTTGTTTTAGCATTATCATTATTGTTAATTTATTTTTAGCACTGTTGCACATTAATTTTCCATGCTAAACCTGTATTGCATTACTCTTTATTTATCTACTGTGTTACGTGATTTAGTTGCTAAATAAAACTTTTTTCAATTGCTATTATGAAAGCCTCTTTTTGTTTCTTGAACTCCTCTCATTTCCTACATATTGTCTCAGGGTCAACAGGAGAGGGAAGCAGAGATGACAGAAGTTGTAGCATTTTTGCAATGTTTGCATTGACATGGACACAATAAATTGTCCTTACTGCAAAAAGGAAATTCCTCAGTGTGACAGTCAGTCTCTGCTGCTCTCCAGTGACTCCTGTTTTGGGGAAGAGTAGGATGTACTTGAGCAGGGCATGAGCAGAAGCGGATAGCAAATCCCCCTCAGGAATAGACACACATCAGTCTCAGCATTTTTAGCTAAAAGCACAAAGCAACAATGAGAACTAAACCCAAATATTTAAAAGAGCAACTATTATGCAAAGTGCTGCTTGAAAAAAGGAACTATAATATAGCCCCTGAATGGCATCTCCTATGTGAGATTCACTGTAATTTTCAATCAGCTGAATTAAGCTAGAAGAGTCAGGTAATACTGGCAGAATTCCTCACAGGTGGACATATGCTTCAACTAAAAAAAAATAAAAAAAATAAAATAAAATAAAAAACCAAAACCACAAGATATCCAAAAAACCTCAAAACAGTGAATAGCTTTGAATTCAGTTATTATATCTGCTATCACCACCTGAATATGCTATTTCTTCCCTCCTCAGCTGTTTCCCGTTGTCACTGCTGGCACGGAACGGAAAGAGCTGGAGAAAGCAGAACTGAGACAGATAAAAGGGTCAGTTTGCTGAGACAAAAGACGATATCACGTCGAGACAAATTGCAGCGGTGCTGTGTCTGAATGCGCTGCCGCAATAAGCGCCCCGCAGCCGCCGCGCCGGCCGGGCGGCAGGAGCGGCTCCCGCGGGCTGCCCGCAAAGCGCGGCCCGCCGCCCGCGCCGCCGCTGGGCACGCAGCGCCCGGGCCGCCTGCGGGCCGCGCCGCTCCGGCACGGAACAGCTGCACAGCGAGGCATTGGAAGTGACAGGCAGCCCGGCGCTGCAGGGCAGGGCCCCAGCCCCGCTCTGCGCGGCCGGATCTGCGTCCCCCGTGCATCGCCGGTGCATCATCCCCTGCGCGTTCCCAGCGCGTCTCCAGAGCATCCCTGGGGCGTCCCCAGCACGTCCCCCAGTGCGTTCCATCCCCACCTGCTCCCCGGCTGCCTCTCTGATCCGTATGCCCTGTCAATCAGAGTCGAGGGGGAAAAAAAAAAAAAAAGGAAAAATAATTTGTTTTCTTTTTTTTTTTTTTTAAATTTAAAACCAGCTAGGGGAAAACGCAGAAGCCCTCAAGTATTCAGTGACTTCAGGTCTCACAAAATTGTTGATCGGCTGAGCGACTTGAGAGGTAAACGGTAGATAGCACCTGTGAAAGATCAGCAACAGCTCACAGGCAAGCTGTTAACCCTAATGCAGAGAAAATTGGATAGTTAGCAGTCCTAGAAGAGAAAGGTGCCATGGCTGCCCGGAGCTTAATGGTCTCAGAGGGGAAAAAATATATATATGGATGAATAATCATGTAGGGATACGTGGATAGATCAATCTGTTTGTCTCACAGCACATTGTTGTTTGGGATGTCCCCTTCTTCAACAGCACATGGTTATGTATATCTTGCTAGGGCAAGGGAGGGTTGTATTTTTACAGTCCTCCTTTGCAATTATATTTACAATTACTTGCCGGAAAACAAAGATCAACCTCATCCACAGGCAGAGCTAGGACACCTGCCTTGACATCACTTTTGCTCCAAGACACAAAGCCACCTTGGTTCTGGTGCCAAGCTCAAGCAGATCTGAATTCCCATTGCTGTGACAAGTCAAATGCTGGTGGCACAACCTCCTGCAATGAGACCAGAGTCTTATGAACTAGTTCACAGAGTACCTGTGATTTTTAGCAGCTGACATTACCAAACCAGACTGAATTTCCTTCAGTACTAAAATTTCTAGAACTACAGTAAATTAATCCACAGGGCTGTGGCACAAAATTGCAAAAGCAGCACCAGACTACCAGAATACTGTTCACATGACATACTTCTGCCCAACAAAGACAATCTAGAGCTGAAATGTTTACCTAATTCTGTTATATTGTTACAATCTTACCCGTGTAGGAAAGATCAGCACCCCATTTTGTGTGCCATGTTGTACTGCCAGTGTAATGGGCAAGATAACTGTGCAGCAACAAACACTGGTATGTATTTGGCATTTCTGATCTAGGAAGGAGCTTTTCCAGTTTTAAAGTTACTGAAGTGCTGGGAAGGTTTTGGGTCCTTAGCAAAGGAGTTTTTATATGCATGTAATCTAAAAGATGTGGGGAATTTTCTTCTTTTTCTGAAGATATCTAAGATATCTAGAATTACCCACACCTCCAGAAGAATACCACAAGTCCAAAAGATGGACAGGAACGTGTTTTATCGTTCTTCTCAAGGACCCTGACATACAGATTGTATGTCTCAAGGCCATGAAAACAGATACAAGTGCTTGATCCCCTAAGAGGAAGGTGACTTAATTGTCGATATAGGCGGGATGCTTTGAGGCCACAAGAAACGCTAATTATCCTTGCAACAATTTATCACCCTTATAAATATTAACATTATTTGGGGAGGAGGAAGAGAATTAAATCTGCAAACAAATGTTGGTTACATGTTGTGATTGCCTTGAAAACCACATTTGTATCTAGACCTCTGTGTTCTATGCATTGAGGAGCTGACAATGGAAAGTTTAGAAGCAATGAAATAAATTTCTCAAAATTATTAATATATAGGAGGTGATCAGAATATTTCAAAAAAAATATGCAGAGCATTAAATTATTTTTTCCCAAGGACAGATTTTCTCTCAGTCTCTGTTCTTTTATCTTATTCCATCGATCTTGAAACCATGATAATCAATATCTCTAGTTTTAAAAACATTCTGTGTGACGGGAATGATTTCCATTTACTTTAGATGAGTAGTTTTGACAATGGGGAATCCTCTGGCATTGAATTGCCAGTGGAAGTGATACACTTCAGCACAGACCACGGGTTAATGAAGAAAAGAAAAAGCAACCAAATCTAGGAAATAGCAGAGCAACAATTTCAAAGGACCAAGGTGGAATATTGAATCTCATCCCAATTCTTTGAATCCTAAGGTGGAATTATTAACATCGTGGGGGTTGTCAAAGCCTCTGGGGAAATGATCAAAATGAAACACTAGTATGCTGTATATCTGTGCATGCAGTATATGGATCTATAGAGTACAATATTCTGTGTCTGTGGTAGATCTTCAAAACCATTCATTTTTTCCTTTATAAATGGTTTCAGGCTTACACAGTCACCACAGATATTTGCATCCAAAACCTGATTTAGGAACCAGGTTCAGAGACCTTCTCTTTGTCACTTCCACTGTGTCTAGAAGTAGCTTTCATTGAAGTGAAGGAAATCTTTATATTCATGTGTTGCCTATCAGCTTCCAGAGAACAGTAACGTCTCAGCCTTGGGGAGCTGGGCAGTTAATTAAGCATGTTGAATTTCATGATTAGAGGTGGATGGTCAGAAGGTATTGATGAGTAAGCTCGGTGTTGTCCTTCATCTCCCTACTTCCAGGTTATCTCTGAGGTCTTTCCAAAATGAAGCAGTCCTCTAAATGTCAATATATGTGATACAAAGATGTATCTTTTCATTTGAATTATGCAAAGTTATAATCTTGTAACATAAAATACACTGCTATACAAGTCCCGTTGCATTAATGAAATATCAGTCACAAGGATAGAGGTAAAGTACAAAGGGTTGTAGCTTCCATATGTTCTGGAAACCTGGAGATATCATGGGCTTTCTGTAGTCTCAAGATTCTTTTTATTCACTTTTTAATGTATTTTGTGACACAAGTAGGTACACAATCTAAGAAGACCTATCCATGAGTGAAGTTGTGCACAAGGGTGGGGCCCACAGGAGAATATTTCAATAAATTACTTCACAGTATGGCTAATTTTATTTTTAACAACTTTTATTAAATATCTTATTACCTTACTGGCAGTACAAACAGAGAATCTGGATTAAGATCTCAAGATCTGAATTGCAGGAAAGTGTCATTGCCTTGATAATTTTACGTCATTAGGTTTGAACTAATCATAAAATCATAGAACCACAGAATATCCTCCATTGGAAGGGACCCACAAGGATCATTAAAGTCTGCCTCCTGGTCTAGCACAAGTCAGTCCCAAGATTCACACCAATTGCCGAGAGCAGTGTCCAAAAGCTTTTGATCTCTGTCAGGCTGATGCTGTGACCACTTTTCTGGGGAACCTGTTCTACTGCCCAGCCACCCTCTGGGTGAAGAACCTTTTCCTAATACACAAACTGAAGAATTTATGCACATTAAAAAAATCCTTTCTTTAATCTGGAAAGTTTTCACTTTAGTTTACCCAAGAGCTTTATAATTTTCCTGAAGTGGAAAAGCTGACATAATTTTCTCTTGTTGATGAGATCCACAGGATTTTAATCAGAAACTATTGGCAAAGATTGCAAATGAGAAATCATTCTGGACAACAATTATGTAGTCAAGCTTACTAAGCAAATTCCACCTTAAAGACAGAGTAGTTATTTGGTTCTGTGAAGACACTTGTTCACCTTTCAGTTAAGAAATTCTGGGAGTTAAAGGCTGTCATCAGAATTTTTTGGTATTTAAATATTGGGATAGGTTAACCTCCATTTCCTTTAGTTCTCTTAATTTTAGGGGTATAGTTTGAATTTTCATTTACAGGTGTTCTCAACCTGTATTGACCTTAGCTAATATTTCAAGAATCCAAAGAACTTGAGAAAAAATGTAAAGTCCTTCTAGTGGATAATTATGTGATTTATATTTTTCTGTCTCACATTTAGGTCAGTGGTGACTTGTCTTTTTTATATATGTACTTCGATTTTTAATCCTCCTGTGTTCTTTATTCCTCTCTTGTGTGCTGAAACCATGTGTAGACAAGTTCCACAGGTAGTGGCACAATTGTCTCATTCATTTGTTCATTT
The DNA here is from genome assembly GCA_003676055.1 of Chloebia gouldiae. Lineage (NCBI taxonomy): Eukaryota > Metazoa > Chordata > Aves > Passeriformes > Passeridae > Chloebia > Chloebia gouldiae. The sequence continues at coordinate 14,309,356 of QUSF01000002.1, read as the reverse complement.
TTCACTTTATCCCTATCAATTTGGTTGATAGGCACTTTTTAACTTTCTTCTTATGTAAGAAAGGCTAAACAGCAAAACTCAATTTACTTTATATCACAGTTAAGATGCCATTGAGATTAACAGGAGCAATCTGTATCCTTTTGGAAGCATTTTATCTCAGTCTCTAGGGATTTTTTTAAACAACACAACATTCTGTTCCCATTAGTAACCACAAAAATGAGAAATTTAGATTTAAGTGACAGTTAAGATTTTGCATAATTTTATTTTTCCTCAGTTAGGAGAGGGATTTGTCAGACAAATAAGACAAAAATGTGGGGGTCTTACAGGTAATCACAGCATTACAGACATACATTCATACTCAAGACAGCTATGTTTTGATAACCTTGGGTATCAAAATTCTTAGCTCAGATAGAAGGAAATACAGCCAATTCCAATAATCTCTTGAAACAAGCTGCCTATTACTTCAAGATTAGCTTCTTTTATTTCTGAAAACTTCTAGTTAGAAAAGGATAGTGTAAGTGACAAAAAATGATTCTCAGTTGAAATACCTGGTTTCTACCTATTCTTGCCAATGACCTGACCCATTCTGTTATCAAGGTCTTCCTGCTAATTAAAGATTAAAAGTCAGTCTAAAATAACAAAATTATTTAAACAAATCTTACTAATGGAGACTTCCTTATTAATGTTTTCACTTAAAAATATTAGATGGCAAAATGAAAATTATATACTAAAAGCCTAGGGGTCATGACACAGCAAATATTTTTTTTGCAATGGAGAATTAATGCTTCTGCACTTTATAGGAGTAATGCATTTATTTTAAATGGGCAAAATATAAGAATTTATTATACTTGTTTCTTTGTTTTTCAGTGCTTAGTTTTCATAAAGGGTGTGATCCACACATAATCACTCAACAATTTAATGTGCTTTCAATTTAAAAAAAGTACTTTTTTTATAATTTATTGATTATTTGAAAAATATAAATACAAAATTTAGCAAAACCTAACAGTGCTTCTCTTTTAGCAGGCAAACAAAGTAGTGTCAGTAGGAAAAGGGGGCATTCTTGTTACTTTAAATCCAAGGGTAAATTCCATGTCTTCAAAAGAGCCACAATTTCACCCAAGGAGTCCTGCAGTGGTGGGCTCTACTGCAGCAGTTTGTTCATAAATTTTCCCTTCTCCATAGTTTTCCTGTGCTTCCTGTTCTCACAGTATCATGGTGGCCTCCACCAACTAGCCCAGTTGTCACCCTCTGATTGCTTCTTCCCTGGCCCTGAGCTCAACAGTTCCCATCCTGACTACAAAAGTCTGACCTCAGCTAGCACCTGGCCCACACCTCCTGCCCAACCCCTCACCTGGGTGAAATCTTGATGAATGCATAAAGCACATGCATATTGCTACAACAGCGTAACATTACACAAAACACTTAATGCAGGATCAAAGTTAGTTACCTGTCATGAAATAATAATTATAATTACAGGGAACTAACCTAAAATATGCTATATTCAGTGAGTTAAGTGGCCTGTCACAGAGCACTGGATTTCTTGTCCATTTTGTTCATGCTAGGTTTCTCCAGTTTGCATTGCACTGAGGTTACTCTTGCTCCTAGTCTGATTTTCTTGCTTGTTTGCTTTTGTCCCTACCCTGTGGTTTCTCAGTCTACCCTTCCCTTCCTCTCACAAACCCTGTTGACCTCTACTCTGTTTTGGTAACACCACAAAATGAGTTCTGCTAATTTGTAAAAGAATGACATTTATTAATAATGCTGAGATTACTACAATGGGATACAGAACACGGTGTGAAAAGGGGCAGGATTTAGCCCTTTGCCATTATCATTCAGAATGAAAAAAATTATAAATATCACCTACAACATCTTCTTTCTGCCATTTTTTCCTGCTATGCTAATTGTTCAAAAATTTAGAGGGAAAACTCAGAACATATTATAGATGGAAAAACCTCCAAAGCTTTGTGCAGTGGTGAGCCTCCATAGGCAGGGTTCTGCAGCCCTCTGAAAAGTTTAAGCACATGATACCATGCATTTCACATTGTTAACTTCCTGGGTAGAGCTCTTGCTTCAAGCATTCCTACTGATGCTACTTTTCCTACTATTGACTTTTCCTTTGCTATATTTTTTTTTTCCCAAGAAGAAAACATTTTTTTTTTCATCTGCAAAAATGGGTGATAATTCTCCTTCTGCTCCTCCTGTTCTGGAGAAAACTTTGTTATTTTACCTCTTACTATTTTACCTGGCTCACTGCTGTTACCAGAGACTAATTTGATGGAGTTAAGCTTATGTGAAGCTTTTTCCATTTGCTCTTATTCCATTATGTGGTTCACTACTGTTCCCCTCCACCCTGTATATGTGAAAAAGTGTTATTCATATTTCACTTAACCTTACTGTTAAACTTTTCTTTTTCATGCAAGCCAGCAGAGAAAAAGAAGGAGATTATAAATTGATATCTGGCCACAGAATTTCACAAAGCTTGACTCTTCAGGCTCTCTGTCTGGTCTGGTGAAGGGCTTCAGAAATTTTTGGCAAGACGGGGACAGATGGATATTTGCAATACAGTTGCTTAGTTGCTTTGCTTCTTCCTTCAGGATAATCTAATTCATTAGGCCTGTCATAGTTTAAGTATTAGATCTTTGCTAACCTAGTTTGGCTGAAATGGGTAGAGTTTCACAAGTAGCTCTACCAGCAGATTGGAAGTTTCAGTCCAAAGAGCAGGAGTGATAAGTGCCTGAGAATAAGCTAAAGATCAAGAACTTCTTTAAGGCAACATAGCTGCAGATAATGAAAGGACACGTGTCCACAGTCAAATATAGAAATATATCATAAAACACCAGCTACATGAAAATGGGTAAATATAGACTATTCTGAGACATTTAAAACATTACAGTTTCCTTTAAACTGGAAAATGTTTATTCTGTATGTATGTTTGAATATAAAATGATTAGGCAATTTGACCCATGTGGTTATAATATGATAACCATTTGGCTGGGAGCCCATCTGGTTGTTGATTTCTCTTACTTTTTGTAAAGTAAGATAACAAAATTCCCAACCTCTTTAAGGTATTTGCCTTTTGATTAATTATAATAATTATCTACTTATTTTCTTATCAGGGGCAAGTACCCAAACTCTGATCTAATTCCCAAATACTTACTAATAGTGGCAAATAAAGATTTGGTTTATTCTGGCAGAACTTTAATGGACAACAGAACATAAGGTAAATAAGGTCCCAATACTGCCTTGTAGAATAAAAGCTTTATCATTAAAAGAAATTAAAGTATTTGTTAAAAGAAATAATATTTCAAGTGCACTTGTGACAGATTCTGTTTCAACAGAGCAAAAATGAAGCATGGGTTAATATTTCAACATATATTTTACAAAGGGTTGCAGAACTTTCTATCAGAAAAGCCATATCACAGATAGAGAAATATGCCAAAAGGCAAAGCTTTGGCATTACTAGAGAACTGGATTAATGACTAGTGAAATACCTGAACTTTAATCAAGGAGATGGACTGAAATCAGGCCCTTAAAAGCTGTGTATGAACATCTGAATTGCTTACTAAATTTCTGACTATGCAAGTACCTATAGCCAAATATCAAAGCATATGGAAGGAGTCTGAAAATGACTAGCATACCCTGAGCTGCTGATTGCAATCAAATTCTGTATAACCTTTTAAAAGCAAACACTTATCAAAATTCAGTTCATGTTCTGGTGCTATCTCATGTCTTTTTAGATTAATATAACCTGAAGGCAGCCACTCTGCACCAAGAAAAGGACCCAGTCTGAGGTGCTACTGATTTCACCAGTAATATGCTCAGCATCTACAAAACAACTTGGGAAAATGTTTATTGTCATTTTTATGCCAAGATCCCAGACTGCGTGCTGCTGGCTTTCCTGCTGTTTGGCTTTCCTAAACCTCAGCAATGATGTTCTCATTTCTCTCAAAATGCCCATCTACTACAGACTCACTTTTTTACTCACCTTTGAGGGTGGCTCCTGATCCTTTCTTATTCTGTTTGAGTCAGAGTCTGGCAGCTTTTGACACTCACTATTACACCCTAATTAAAACTGACTCTATTGATCCAGCTCAGTCCTTCAGGTTGTTTCTAATCAAAGACCTGGCAGCCCAAGCCAGATTTTACAGCAGCATGTTAACTTACAATCACACCTAGGGAGGGAGGCTGCCTAAGAGGACAATGCAGAGCTACATCTGTAGAGCAGTTATTGTCCACACAGGGCCAGTTGTTGCCTACAAAGAAAACCTGAAGGTTTTTGTGGTGAAATGGTAGATTTTCATGGCCAGCTCTTCTTTTCCAAATCTGTTAGATCCAAAAGTCTATGGCTATTTAAATAAGCACTGTCAAGCAACAGAGATATAATAATAACATATTTTACAAAAATTATTATTTTTTATTCAACTGAATAATTTCATTGTCAAATTAGAAAATACATAGGAATGGAATGGGAAGTACAGCTGGCCTATGTAATCAAATTGAAGAAAACAGATAATATGAAACTGTCACTATCACAGTAAGACAAGCTCTGATTTTGTTTGTAGCCCACCTATGTTAATATCACAGATATAAAATGTGAATTCAGGATGCCAATAGCACTGTTTATGTGTTGGTTATCCAGAATCTCCTCCACTAAGTTACTAGTTTTAAGATTTGCACGTTCCAGAGATGAGAGCCTTGTGTTTACCCTTCAGGCAGAACAAATATCAGTCTGTGTCTCTGTGTCTACTATGTAGGTAGCAAGTGGATTTGGTTCCTAGCAGGCTTTAATTCGATGCTTTCCTTATAAAGTCAGTTGCCCCTCTTCATACATAGATAACCATGTGAATTTTTTGAAACTGTCCAGCAGATTTCTTGAATTATTGTGTTTTTTAGTCAGTGGCAATTCTGATTCTGCAGCACTTTATCACAGGAACAGTCAGAGGTAAGTAATCTCAAACTTCTCTCCTGCAGCACATCCCTCGAGGCACATCAATCCATGTCTCCAGGTAGACAAAATAACCTCTCTGCTGCTAGTCTAGGGCTGATGGAATAACCTGGAGGTAGGAGGGCACTGACTGGGGCTGCTTTGCTTCCCACAGGTCCTCTTGATTGCTGCTGCTCTCTCAGTCTCTCCTGTCCTTCTAGCCACTTACCTAGCCAGGTAAGAGGCTAAGTGGCTGGGTTTAAATCAAAATGACCATTCTATGAAAAGGTGCAGTTTGGGGTTTTTTTTGCCTGTGTCAATTAATCCAGACTCTGCAGACAAGCAAAGCAATAGAAATAATCAGGCAGCTGTCTCCCAGGAAGTGATCATGGGGCAGACACGTGGTTCTGCTCTGACTGATGCTCCAGGTACAGGTTTACAAAACACCAAGGGTGTGAAGGAAGAGCTCAGGCCATCATGACCCTCGTCACCGTGCTGCAGTCACTGCCAATTCAGAGGTGGCTGACCCTCAGAGGGCTGAGATAACCACAAAATTGCAGTTACACAGGAGATGGCTTCTCTCCTCCCCACTGCCCATTTGTAGGCAGATCCCTCATGGCTGCTGTGATGTGCAGGAAAGCCAACATGCTGCAGCATCACACCCACTAACAACATCCCAGCTAGGCATGATGCAGCTGTCTCTCAGGGTGACCCAGCAAGTACCTCCTTCTTTATCTCTGGAGAGCTCTTGATGACTGCCATGACACAGAGTAAAATCTGTCACTGCACTCAGCCCCCATGCCAGCTAGAGCTATCATCTGGATGATTGAATTCAATCACTAATGGCCCATTTACTTTAAGGAGGCCATTCTGCAATTCAGAAAGATATCTTGCCTTCAATGGGATGATTTTGCCAGAGAATATATCTATAGCTCCTTTTCTGTTGATATGCAGTAAGAAAAAGCAATTTCTGGCACTAAGACTGAGCAAGCTTACAGAGCCCTCTTCTTAGTGTCAAAATTTAAAATCATTGCAACTGCTATCAGCATTTTCTCATTAATGTTACAAGAACAATGAAAGCCCATGACTTTTTTTCTATTTGTTACATTACAGATTTCGGTACAATAAGAATTCAGCAGGGTGTAAACCCATCTTCTTTCTCCCTTCTTTTCACTTGCATGTTGGTTTATTTACATGTTTTCATCTCTTTTCCAGAACTGAAGATCTTTACATTAATTGATAACCCTTTCATAACATCATACAGGCCCTGGTGTTCTAGAAGGCAGTCCTGGCCTATAGAGGCTTCTGCATGCTTCAACATGTTTTGTATTCCTGGTCCAACTTAACCCTGCTGGCTTCAGATGGATTGGGAACCATCTGAAACTAAACCCAGCTTTTCTGATTTTTAGGAGCAGCAGCAGAAAACACAGGGCAATAACATTTCTAACACTGTGGACAGTGATTATTTGACCACATCATAAGACATCCCTATGATTTCTGTGCTTTTTAAAATGTATAGCTTAAATTTTACTCCAGACTGATATACAAAAGTGTACTATAAAGTGATCCCTCAACCAGGGGCAGATATAACATGAAAATGAACAGGGTGTTAACAAAGGAGAAAAAATAATTCTGGTAACAAAAATTTTGGAAAAAAACCAATTCTTAGTAACAAGGAAGGGGCTGGAACAGAGAAAAGAGTACCTCTGTAGTAAAGCCACTGGTGGGAGAGATTGCTGTGCCCTTTCCAGAATGAATTCTGCATTTGTGCATGGAGTGAATGATATTAGCAGTCATATATCAACAGGCAATGAAATACAACCTGACCCCTTGTGCAAGACAAGTGAACTTCTTGCTTGTGAGGTAAGTCTTGCTTTCCCTTAGAATCTTCCTGTTCTGGTCCCTGCTGCTGGTGCAGCCCTAATGAGCAGGAAGAGTGCTTTCCTGGAAAATTAAGGAGTTAATCTAATCTTCCAACTCTCTGGGTAAATGTTGTGGCCAAGAGGCTTGTTAGGCAAGGACTGCAGCATCACACCTTGCTATGCTGCTCTGGCCCTGGCACAACACTCAGCCCTGCTCAGCATCAGCCCCAGCCGAGTCCCAAGGACATGAAGAAGTAAACTCCATGCTCACAGGTCTGGGGAGGGAAGGATGAGAGGCAGGATTTAAAGATTGCATCTACTTTCAGGCCCCTGATTCCTTTTAAAAGGACTTGCAGCTACTAAATGACCTGTGATTAACACTAGTACCACTGAAAAAAAAACATACTAAAGCAAAATGTAAGAGTTATCTCATGGTGAACTATGATCTGAAACATTCTGCACAAAAGGATTACCAGAGGCGTTCCCACCTGCTTACAGAAATAGCTTTCCTTCCCCCACAACTCCTCTATAAAATAAATAAATAAAAAACCACATTCCCTGGGTACCTGACAGCTTGACTAATTGCAAACAAGTTTTCAAACAAGGGACAAAACAAGAATTTAAATCAAGTCTCTCCTCAGTATATAATTTTAATTTGAAATTTATTGGAAATAAATTAGTGTAATTATCCACTGAATCCATCATTCATTGACAGTGAGAAAAATTTTAGGTCAAATGATTAAAATTTAGTATTTTATAAAACAACACTTCCTGTTCAAAGTGGTAAAATGAGAGAATTTACATTATCAAGTGGTCTTGGGTTTAAGCAGACAATGTATACAAGTCTCTAAGTTCCCTAGGACTCCTCTCTGCACACATTCACCACTTGTCATTTGGCCATTGCCTTCATCTCAAAAGCACTGACCTTTTACATGTCTAACCTAACAGCCATGGTTTTCGCCTGTGGCCAAGATTAAATCCTTTTAAATCCTTCTTTGCAGCTGTCTCTGCTTGCAAAGCTCAGCCTCAGCCTTTCTACCTGGTTTGCAAACCAGCTGCAGTCCCCACAACATTTGCATGAAGCCTGGGAGTGATAAATGCATGTGAAAAACATTATTAATGTATCAGCCAGCACATCAGGAGCTGATGAGGCACTGAAATGAAATAACGACAGTAGATCACAGCTTTCAGTGAGTTGCTGAGCAGCAATATGTTCTACACCACCTAAATTACAGCTAGTAGCCCAGGTCCTTTAGAGAAAAGTTGAAGAGTGTGGGGACAGGCTGTAGAGAGGTCTTCTTTGAAAGGGGAGCCTTGCAGACACATTCCAGTCCTGCTTCTGCCTGGTAAATTGTGCATTAGGCTTATTCACAAAGCAATTGGGACTAACTGTGGTCCCTCTGTGTTACAGTACAAGCTGGTCTGACTCCACCTTACACCTCTGCATGCATTAAAAATTTCCAGTGAAACCCAAGATGACAGAGGACACCGTGACTCAGAAGGTGACATTCTCCTTTCTGAGTCAGAGCTGAGTAGAAACAGCAGCATGATGCTGGAGGACACAAGATGCAATGAGCTCAGAAACACTGACAATCCCATGCTACAGTTTTGGGAGACTGCTCAGCTATCCTCATTGCTTTCCAACCATAAATTTTGTCACACCAAAGTACCTCTTGCAGTTCTGCTGCAACGACATTTTCCATAATATTCTTTCTAAAAAATTATACATAAATGGTAAATCTTTATTGTATTTTTTCTGGAGATGACTGAAAGTCTGCACAGAATATAGCAATTCCTGTATGTTGTTTGTACAGCTTTCAGGACCCCCTAAAAGGTGAAAGAATCTATCCCGTTAAAATTTTATTCTATTAACAATCCAAAAGACTAACAGAGAAATCATAATTTACAATATTTTTGATAATGATAGGATCTTTAAAACAACTGACTGTAACGTTTCATTTCAGGATAATGTTTATCTTTAAAAACTTTGGACTCTTGCATGGTCAAGGAATGATATAAAAACTATTATTGCATAATAGTTTTTGTATAAAGACAACTTCACACCATAAAGTTGTGGTGTAGTGTTGTCTTGGCAGCGGTGTCAAAGAAATAGATGGGATTGGGACCTTCCCTCCTCTTGACTCTCTTCTAGATACCAGGATACCCTTCCCTGTGAAGTTCACTTTCCAAAATGAGGTACTATGCAGCATGTGAAGGAGAGAGCAGAACCACAGGGCCAAGTGAATATCACAAATGGAATAAATACTTTGCTAATTTTCTAGTACATTTTATTTGTGATTTTAAGAGGTTAGGCTTAGCTAAGAGAGGCTAAACAAATATAATGCCCTAGTTTCCCCCAAGCAGGACAGATAAGCCCACAGGCACTACTGCTGGACAGTTGAGTGCATTCAGCTTCAGTGCAGAGCACTTGGTACAGGAAGAAGAAACAGTGATAAACAGTGATAGAAGCAAACTTGCAGCTTGGGCTGTTCAGCCTCTAGTACTGTATAAATACTCTAATAAATATCCACCTCTGAAAGCCTTTATGCACCTTGACATCACATTTCATGAAATGTGTGGTACTTGTTGTAGTAGTTGTTTAGCATACACATAAACAAATTTGCTTTTCTCGTGGGTCTGTGGAATTTTGAACCAAAAGAGAAGCTGTTGCAATATCCATTGTAGTAAGGACGCCATTTTTCCAGCAGAATAAATGGGAATTCTTGCTGCAAAGTCAAAGAGAAGGATGTGACGATGGAGTGACTGCAGAAAGAGGCCTCTATGTGTCCCAGAAGACAATGGGAAGTTAAAGAGCAGCACAGCAAAGAGATGTGCCAGCTACAAAGTTTATATTGAAGTTGCCTCCAGGTATTGGAGAAACTATGAAATTACTGCAGATATGGTATATCATATTGTAAATGAAAGAAGAATTAGAGTCTTTAACACAGACTGCCATAAGGGAAGACGGGGCAAGGGAAGTTTTTGTTTACAGAAGAACTAAGGGAAATGGGTGAGTACAGTGAAAATGAGACCCCTGCTGAATCAGAAATGGCATATCTAGTTTTCTCAGCTGCTCAAGACAGAGAGAAGTCAGGTGGGAAAACTACAGAGAACAACAGAAGCAACTGATATTTGTACAGGAAGATGAAAGACATCACGGAAATCTAAGTTTCAACTTAGCTGAGAGGAGGGTGGAACAAGAACAATATGTAAACCTCAAAGAAGCTCATGATTCAGAAAACAGGCCAAATCACTGTATGAATTCTTTGCAGACAACAGCATAAACCCAAAGAAAGTGGGTTTTTATTTAATCTGAGTTTGGTCCTTGTTTTTCTAAGGAAATAGAAACCCAAACTACTATTGCTCTGCAGGTAAATTGCTCATGTTTCTCACATAAATATTTGCTTGGAAGATTTAAGCTATCGTATCAGAGATGCCAGGCCATCCTGAGGATGTGGAATGCATACTAAAGGTAGCAAAACTGATTGTAGTCCAGTATAGTGTGCTGTCAATGAGAAATGAGAGCTCCACGATCCTGTTCAGAGCTCCACCAGAAACTCTTTCATATCCAGGTTTAAATTTGGATGTGGTGTGACTCGGTGTCGCACTTCCAATGAAAGTGCATAATAATGAAAGAACAAATAATTGTCCATAAAAATATAGTTATAAAACCTGAAGTTTTCTCCCCAAATTTAAGAAAAATCAGCTGTATTGTTAAATGCAGCCAGCAGAACATGTACAATGTTTATCAACACTTCACCATAACATGTTACTGCTGATTCATGAATAACAGTTCAAAACTGAAAGTGGATGATTTTTAAAGTGATGTTGCGGGGATTTTTTTCCTGCTCACAAAAATAAGAAGAAAAAAGAAATTATTATACAAAACCACATAACATTTCATTCTGATAATTATGTCTTTTGCCTACAGTAGGCAAAATTTGTAGGATCTTTTCATAGCAGAAAAATGACCGTATGACTTTGAAAATAATTATGTATGATGTTTTAGACACTTTTTAAAAAGCAGTCAATGCTTGTATGTCAAGCCAATGATGGAGAATTCTGGTGTGAAAGAACTGACCTGTCATAAGTCCAGAATTAACTGACATACAAAAAAATTATGAAAAGCAGCAGTCATTACTACAAAATCATTATATAGAACATCTCAGGATTTTTATTGAATCCACCAACCTTAGAGAAATGCAAGCCATAGACAATATTTCCCATAGGGAATGTAGAGCATCTCAGGGCAAATTAGATATATGCTCATTGTAGGAGCACCAGTGCATCTTCTGTGAAAACATCTGCTTAAAAACATGCCACACATCACACAGACATTTTGGGCAGGAAATTAAAAATATGTCCTGTGAGACTGCTAAGACTAACCAGTTAAACAGTATAAATTCACTACTCAATCAAGCTTTGCCTTGGCTTCCAGAGAAAATCCTATTTCTTTTGACAAAAAGTGTTTGACTAACAAAATAACATTCAAACACATAATTTTAGTTCAGCCGTTCAGCTCCTTCATGATATGCACTCTTAGTCTCACAGACCTGTGTCCTCTTGCAGGATCCCACACTGCAGCAGCAGAGAGGTAGAAACAGCACATCCTACTGGTTTCAGCTGCCATCTTCCCAGTCTTTCTGAACCTGCCAGCACCCACTGGACCATGCCCAAGCCAGGTGAATAGGTCACCATTTGGCAGCTTGAGGTATGAGGAGTTGCTGGGGCAGCAGAGCAGTCCAGGGGTCTCTTCTTTCTGCTGTTCAGGCCAGGCCTGTGGGCAACCAGATTGCACTGATGGTCCTGGGAAGGAGTCAGGGTACAAGTTATTGCTACAGGGAAGAGAAGGAACAGAAACTACAGCAATTATTACCCCAAAGTGTCTGTCAGCAGCAGGGACAGGAATTCCAATCCTTAAGTGTCTTCCAAACTTCCAACTCATCATCCTAAAATTTAAAAAAAAAAAAAAATAGTTACACTCTTACAGTGCCCAATGTATCTGTTAGTTTTTATGAGGAACAGGACATGCAGATTTGCATACTCTGTAAAAGAGTCTTTGTAAAATGTATCTGTTGCTCCTATACTGACATTTATTTTTATGTCAGGACATAACTACACAGTCAGTTGTGTGCTTGCCTGCCATGATTTACTGTGAGCAGAGGTTGTACTCTCCCACCAGCACTATTCTGACTCTCCAGCCTGAGTGCAATGAAGCAGGCAAAGGAGTAAAAAGCAAGCACCAGAGCTCCCGTGTTCTAATCTAACAGATGTGTGTAGAAGGATTTTGTACACATCTTTCCCTTTTTTAACCCAAGTTAACAATAAATAAATCTACATTATTGTGGAACCTGAAACAACAGTGATAAATCTAATCCACTTAGGTTGCAGAATAAAAATAATCACTGTAATATCTTTGTTTCTACTGTTTAAAGGAAAAAAAATCATTAAATAGTTGGTGTAACAGACTCTTATGGTCTGTTAATAATTTATATTTCATAACTAGAGGAAATTGATAACAGATTTTATATAGGTCATGAGGGTATGATCCAACTTTGGCAGTCAGGGTTCTGAATTTGAAAATCACACATGACCATTTTGGCTGGGAAACAATGGCTCATGGTGGGCAGCAAAGTGAACTGCTTAAGAGCTAGAGAAACAGCCAGTGGTGGTAGAGAGACAATGTTCCATGAACAACAGTCAAAGCTTAACAGTCTGTATGAGCAAATATTTCTTTATGAAAGTATTAAAGCAATTCCTTCCTGACACTTCAGTGAACTCTGGGAACAGCTGGAACTTGATAGCTTAAAGGATAAAGAAAGATTTATTTAGCACCACAGGGCTGACCAGGGATTTTTTTTTCCTTTTTTTTTCCCTAGAAATTCAAGCTATTCATAGTTTTGCTGGAGAGAAAAGCAGAAGAGGAGATTCATTATACATGTGCAACATTAATTTGGGGCAGGGCTGCTGCATAAGCCATTCATCCCTTTTGGGTTATCATTAAATATTTTATGTTCTTAGTGGACATTCTGCTTGCATTTGTGACTATACCAAAAGAAGCCACTGTCTTCAAGCACTCAAAGCAAGGTGGTAGGAATGCTAAACCTTGATACCCAGTTCATAAGTGTGCCTGAGCAATGGCCAAAAAAGTGCAAAACACCTAAGCTAACTCTCCATATCAGAAGACTTTCCACATATGGAAAACTATTAATGGCAGCACAGAGCATCCTCTCAAAAAGACTGCAGGCCAGGACGCTCTCTCAGCAGCAATTCACTGAAGCAGGTTTTGCTATAACTCTGACCTCCCTGAGATGAAGGATGAGCAGAGGAGGGGGTCAGAAAAGCCTGAATCCCATGAATACAGAAAAAAAAAAAGTAAGTTGGATGGATCAACTGACCTCTGGAATACAAATTAACAAAATTTTACATCCGTATCCTTTCTTGACTGCACTCAAGTAAAGTTAATAGCACTCTTATTGGTTGGCACATTAATCTCACATAAAATTTAACACAAAGTATTACACCTTTGTACCTCAGGTCTGTTTCTATGCATATGCACAATGCCAGGAAACAGCCCAGCCAAATTCCTAGTGATATCAGCACAAAGATGCCAGAGATACAATTCAGAAATCCAGTAAACTCCTGTATGTCCTCTCCAACCACTATACACAATGGAGTTTTGAAATACATTTCTTACATGAAGAAGACAGATGTTTAAAATTGATTATGTTTAGGTCACCATTGTTTAAGAGAGAAAGATGGACAGTTAATCCCTACCACGGGAACATATAGTGCCTATATGGAATTAAACAGATTTGTTGGAAGTCTCTAGCCAAAAGTAATCCATGACCTAAACCAGATCAACCATTTAAAGTACAAAATTTTGCCACCTGCAGGGTAATCTTTATTAGCAGGACAAAGTGTTACAGATGTTGTGCATCACTTACTGAAGAAGGACTTGCCAACTTGTTTAATAACTTGTGAGGGAGACCTCACACAAGGCCACCAAGAAGATCAAATCTCTCCCAACATTAGGAGACACAGTCAAACTCAAGAGCTCCTCTGGGTCAGGTTGACTAAGGTTTCCAGTTCTGGAGTGAGTAATTGATTCAATACTTTGATCACATTTTTGCTCTTCCAATCGCTGTGCAGCTCTGATCAGTTCTTGACAGCAGTCCCAAGCATAAATACTTCACCAGCATCCTTGTCACTCCTAGTCCCAAGGCACCTGCTAGCCAGCCTCTTTCCACAGTCCTGACACTCACATGCTCAGCAAGAAAAGCCAACAGTGCTTGCTATACTTCATCAACTCAAAAAGCATGTACAAAGTTGTTGACTAGACTAGACCTTTGTCTGAAATGGAAAAATTAATCTCTGCAGCCACTTGAGCTGAACAGATATAGTGGTGGAGAACAGCAGACAAGCATCTAGAAAATATTGCAGTTAAATACTAAAAAGTGGTAAGTGGAGTAAAGTATACTGCTTTGGAATTTGGGTTATGTTCTTCATGATAACAATGTATTTGTATTCTAGATATTTGTAGCTTATATCCAGTCAGCCCTAGCCAAATGTGCTTTTGCAGACCTGGAGCCTCATTGGTGGGTGTGATTACAGCTTAAGTCATGCCACACAAGTCCCTATTGCCTTAAACTGAATATTAACCCTGTTACTGCAAACTGCAATGGGTCAAATTGCCAGCACTAAAACAGGAAAACCATTATAAAACACTGAGAGCAGGAAGTGTTTATGAGGTATCTTAGTGCAGAGCTACATATATCAGAGTTGATTTAACACCACTCAAAATTTAAAGGTTAGGAAGGAGAAAAAAAAAAGAAAAAAAAATAAAAATCCCACCCTGGATCTGCTTGAAATAAACATTGTCAATTTGCTCAAGAGGCCAGAGCAGAAAGTGGGTCAGCCAAAATATTTTGGTTTGTGTCATAATTTTACAAAACCTTTCTAAAAATTTCTTTCTAAGGTCAATATTAAAATCTCTCATTTGGCAAAACGAAGATATTTTCATTTGAAAAGACTAAAATAATATAGATTTTCAGAAGAGAAATTTTCCTTTTTGTTCTTGTTGTTTCAGTTATCTCTAAGGGCTTGCCAAATCTAACAGAATTAACAAATATTTTTGTTTTAAATCATTTCCTGGTTAATAATATTTTTGATGAAAAAGGGATGCTTGGTTCAACTTTAGATCTTAGCACTTGACAGGCCCCCTGCATTTGTATCCAAAATCAAGGCTTGCAGAGCCTTGAAAAAAAAATCTACCAGGAAGCTATGCCAGGATGCTTTTAGCAGCATTCTGAAAAGACATGGGTTTTATTACATATCGAAGTAGACTAGGAAATAAGAAAACTATGAACTAAGAACTCAATTCTAGACACAATGTAATTAAGATCAGATCTTTATTTTATCACCTTCCTCTTATACCCACCTCCTTGTCTGTCCTCTGCCTACATTTTGCTAGATTTTTAATTCAGAAGGCAGTCAAATACCTTCCAAAAGTGCAAAGCTCAAAACAGCCATAACTTCAGCCCTCATTGCTCAGCTGCCTTGCTAATACCTTTTTGGCTCACTTTAACTCTTGTCCCAACCTTTTCACCCACTACCAATGCAAATAAGGCTGTGTTCATTAAAAAAAAAAAAAAAAGCCCCATATGGCTCATAAACCCTTTTTCCCCTTTGTCACCCCACAGAATTTCATTCCAGCTCAATGTGGATAAGAATACTTTATAAAGTGCTCTAACTAGGCTGTTGTTTTGTAGTCCAGATACTTGTTTGTTATTTGTATTTTCTGTAGTTTCAATACAAATTGACTTCTCCAAGAGTGACAGCTACTACTGGGTCTCTGTGCACAGACTTGGTCAGAATGGCAGCTTTCATATGAGGTTTCCCAGTAATAAATGCAGCACAGTGGGTGGCCAGTAGCTTTGGATTCTGTGACCTATAATATTTTCTGTCACGTCACATGCTATGAGACAGGTTAGCACTTACTTCCTTTGGTGACCCTGACATATGTATAAAATAAATACAAATCAGCTAAGTCTGACTGCATGCAAAAAAAAATTATAAAGCACTTATGTTAGATTTCTACCAGAACCTGTGAAATGTGCTCCTGCTTTGAATAACTTGAATAACTATTTCTTTGACTGGAATGGAAAAAAAAGAAGACAGTCTGTCTTTTGTTATTTTTGACATTTAATATTGCTTATAATATCACTAGCAACATGGGATTATCCCACTGAAATTCTCAACTATACTCCAGCTACATTTCTGTAGAATATCAAAAAGCAGCTCAGCATATCTGAAGATTTACACAGAAGGGAACTAAAAGGGGGAACTATTCTTCCTTCAGTGTTCATGTTAGCTGTGTACAAAAATCCCTCATGTATCACCAAGGGCCTTCTAAAAGCTCTGAACAAGTGCAAGAAATTTAGATGCCATACTTCAGAAAATACATAATGGAACTCAGGGAGCCCCAAAATGCTGCTGTGCTAAAAACATTTTATCCATTTCCTTGTGTTTTCCTGATATTTATCTTATTTAGGTTAGTTTGAATATTTTTTATGCTATCAACTGAAGCAATGTAAAATTTCATGACCAATCCTAAAGGCTGGGGAAAACTCTGTAGTTAAAAATGTTCCCATTTTTTTTCACGGCCATACAAATCTCTTATTAGTGCCAAATCTAAGGTAGTCTTTGGGGAAGAGGCAAGATTAGTGTAGCAGCCACATTGTAAGGAAACCCTGTGGTAGGTATTAACTTGTAGCATATTGATGTACATAATGCAAAGTGCACATATGTTCAGAAGTTATTTTAATAGCATTTATGTATAATTGAAAACTTTTCAAATGACAGTTCAGGATGTGAGCTTCACTAATGTTATGTTTTTAGATGCCCTCTGGAGGCAGATTTTTCTCCACTGGCTAGGTATGGAATCTATGGGTTCCAATATCTAACCTGGGTGTCTAAATAAGGTTGCTGAAGTTTGGTATTGTGGAACCCTCATGTAGAAACTACAACCACCCTGTCCTTTATGGACATTTCCAAGATGGCTCATGCTTTTGCTCCTGTCAGCCTAGGACTGCAGCATCTCTGAGACTTTGTGCAACCCTGCATGGGTCAGATTGACATTTCCATGCTTGTTTTACAGAGGTGGTACTGAGTTACTGAAATAACCCAGTGCTTCTAGGAAGAGCATTGTCAGCATGTTGAGGGAGGTGATCCTGCCACTCTACCCAGCCCTAGTGAGGTATATCTGAAGAATATCAAAAAGCAGCTCAGAATATCTGAAGATTTATACAGAAGGGAACTAAAGGGGTCTATGAGACCATACCTGCATTGCCCAGCTCTGGGCTCCTCAGGACAAGATACAAAGCTCATGGAGAAGGTCCAGTGGAGGGATACAAAAATGATTAAGGGACTGGACTCTTATGAGGAAGGGCTGATGGAGCTGGGCCTGTTCAGCCCCTCAAGAAGAGGCTACTGAGAGGGAATAAGATCAGTGTCTGTCAGTATCTTAAGGAAGGAGTCAGAGAAGAGAGCCAAGCTCTGCTCAGCAGTGCCCAGCAACAGGACAAGAGGCAATGGGCAGCTCCAAGAGACTTTCTATCAGCCTTTCTCATAGTCATCACCAGGCTGCTTCCTGCATATGTGTTTATGCCTCCTCCTCTTACATGTAAATAAAAACTAATACATGAGGATATGTCTAGAAGCCAGCCTTGTCTTCAACCCACATATCAGTCCTGATCTTGGTGAGGGTGTTAATTACTAGCTGCCTGTGGAATTTCATAACGTCAGAGTAATGAATGTTGTACTTTCAAGAGTTAGCAAATTTCTGATCATTATATATAATAAATTCTGGTCTATTCTGCTCAAGGTCTTAGACACTGCCAGTTAGTCCAAGACACTTCCATCATCAAAACCAGAACCTGTATCTTCAAAACAAATGTAATCAATTCCAGAGAGCAATTAAGCACATAAATCTGAGGCTGTAGGTAAAATCCATCTTCTTGAAGTAGAATTTGAGAGCACTTGACTATGCATGGCACAATGTGGCACTGCCCATATTCAAAGAACCAGAAACAGCATTAATACAGTTAATGACAAGGCTGATTAAGTTTGACTCAGCATCATCCTATCTGCACTTACATGGCTTTCAACCATCTTCTAGGTCCAGCAGAAAAAGCCAATGTTTACCTGCCAATTTTTGCATATGTACATCACGTACATTTCCCATTTAGGTAGCAGTAATGTTAAGCTGACATGACTGTTTACAAAATTCTGTTTTCACTCTCCAGATGACTGTTTTTCTTCTAATTCTTATCTTCCTTAAACAGGAATGAAAACCTAAAGGATCTTTTTTCATTCACTGATAGGTCTTGTTTTTCTGGAAATCATCATGTACAGGGTAAAGCTATATTACATGAGGGACTATTCTAATGAATAGAAGTTTTGAATAGGATTTTTGGCAGTATTTTTTCTTTAGCTAAATTTAGAATACATGAAATTTTGAATGTGTCTGAATTATTAGGGAATTCTGACATTCACACACAGGTAATTTTTCACACAGAACTGTGAAACAGACCTGAAATATATGAAACACCTGGAATATATTCCGTTCTAATATAAGCTGGTGTCTAAAACTAAAGCAGAAAGACCAGATAGAATAATTATGGCAAAATAATGTTTACAGAAGTTGTAGTGTCTTCATAGAGATATCAATGACTAACTTTTTATTTGTCCTTCCATGAGTTAAAAGAATTATGAGCTGCTTTTCTCTTGTTCTGTGCACACTTTGCATAAAGAAGAGAGAAACCTACCACACAGAATGGCCAGCAAGGTCTTACTTCATTATAATCCAGAGCACTGATTGCTAGAGTCTATGGTTGTCTTCATATTTTACTTGTGCTCACTTGATGCTCAAAGAGGTTTCACTTTGATGGAAGTTTTCATTTGATCAGGTTTTTACTGTCTGCATGAATATATACATAGCAAAAATATATGTCCAATATAAGTTAGTCTTTGATTCACATGACCCTCCTGTTTGAAATTACTCACATATATGCTTATTTAGCATGGCTCTAACCACAATTCCATGTTAAGAGCAATCCTACAAAAAGTAATGGAAAAAATAAGAAGAAATAAATGGGCAGACAGTTGGGAAAAGAAGACTTATGGTCAGGTAAAGTGAATCAATAATTAGAAGCAAAACTCAGCAAATAATTTAACCCTGGCAAATATATGTCTGTAAATTATTAGCTATCCTGTATTTCTCATGTTATAAGCAAAAAACTACTGTAGCGTAACATTTTCTTTATCACCCAGCTGTAGTGTTTGCCCAACCCAAAATAACCCATTTTGTGGCTTTGTATTGGCAATCATTCCTTGTTGGTACCTTGGTTCACCTCAGGAAGACATTATGTAGCCTCTTCTCCTCCTTCTTTATAGGTCAGGCAAATTCTGAAAAACACAGTATGAATCCATGACATCCCCAAGACTTTTAGTATCTCTCAGTAAGCAATTAGACTCTGTCAGCTGTTGATCTTGTAAACAGAAATGACACAGGCATATGGGAAAAGGTGTATCTTCAAGGGAAATACCCAGGACTTGTAATCATTCAACACAGATTCTGTGTTCTCACTCCTCACACCTGCCAATTAACAAACTTAAAAGTTACTGGCACAGTTGAAGGAGGGAGGAGGGAGAGTACCACAGAAAAGATAATTAAAGCAAAGGAAAAGAATTTTTTGTGAGATTTCACCAAACAATATGATATCACATTTAAATTATTTTCTTATGTAAATCTATTCTAAATGATATGGCTAAATGAGAATGTAATTGCTTCCCAAAGAAAATGGCATTTCATATTGCATATTTTATATATATAAATACACACACAGAAACACAATACATTTATATCTGAAGTTAAATACACGACACTGAAACATTTTGGGAATCTGAACAACAGACTTCCCTAAGCTCATGTGTAAATCTAAACAATACTTACAGATTCCTTTTATGCATGATTCAGGCACCCTAAACTTTTTGATGGGCAATACTATGTTAATACCCATGCAAAGAAGGCAGCTAAAATGATCTAAATTATCTTCATTAAAACCTATTTATGTTTAACAGAAAAGACATAATCATATGTCTAGAAAAGCTGTGGCTGCCCCTAGTCTGAAATTGCTTAAAGTCAGGTTGGACACGGCTCTGACCAACCTGTGTAATAAAAGCTGTCCCTGTCCATAGGAGAAGGATTGGAAGTAGATTATGATCTTTAAGGTCTTCTTCGACTCAGATAATTCTATGATTCTATGATTCTCGTTAAGCACCATCGTCACTTATCACATTACTAAATAAATACAGAGAAAAAACAAAATAATGCATGCCCTAAATTATATCCACGTTTATATCACAGCTCAAGTGCAGGCTTGATGTTTGATGTCTTCTGGTGATAGGAGCATCATCTTTCATCCAAATGTTTGGTATTGAATTTGGAACTGCCTCTCACCCCTCTTCACGTGCTGGATGATATCCCAATGAAGATGTGAATTTTATGTTATGTGATTTCATCTCTTCATGAACATACAACACAGGATAACAGTATGTTCTACATTTAAAGCACTTCTGCTTTCCTATTTGAGACAGTAAATCCTGAGCAAAGACCATAATTTTTCCTTGATTTGTTATTTTCACGTTTTTTGCTCCATACAAACTGTATTTGGGCATTGTCTTGCTCTTAATCTCAAGACTAAATTGAACACACATACTGCCTCATCTGCAATGAAAATATTTTTGTCTGTTTTCTCTTTTCTGCCTCTATTCATGGCCCAGTCCCAAAATCTGGTTTCTTTGCTCTCCTGCTGGAAAAGTGCTTCCTGAAAGTATCAAATATTACCATTTATTATAAACAATGAACTGGTCAGATTTTTTTCCTCTTAACTAAAAATTAGGCAGGTAAAAAAATGAGGGGTTCTACAATACAGCAATTCAACAGCAAAACTTAAACTTTATTCAGAATATGTAGCTAGAATGTAAAATCCCCAAGTCACCAGCATCTGACTAAATATAAAAGAATGAAAGCTTTGATAAAAAATAAACGAAGGGGATGATTTTAAAAGAAATTATAATTTTATTGCCTAGGAGAGATAGGGTAGGCTAGGCTAGGATAGCAGAGGATAGGATCGGATAGGATAGGATAGGTCCAGTTGGAGAGGATCCATAACAACAATTTAGTCCAACTGTGATGCCACTTCAGGGCAGATCAGGGCTAATAGTAAAAGCATGTTCTCAAGGGCATAGTCCAAATGCTGTTTTAACACTGACAGGCTCCTCTCTAGGAAGCTAGTTCCAGTGTTTTCCTATCCTTCCTGTAAAGAAATGCCTCCTAATGTAAAGTCTGAACCTCCCCTGATGCAGCTTTGAACCAATCCCACCCATCCTGTCATTGGATACCAGGAGAAGAGCTCAGCACATCCTCCCGCAAGTCTCTTTTCCCAGGAAGCTGTAAAGGGATTAAGATCTCCCTTCAGCCACCTTCTCTCCAAATGAGACAAAAAAAAGTCCTCAGTGACTCCCTACAGGACACTCCTTCCAGCCCTTTCACCAGCTTTGTTGTCCTCTGGAGATGCATCCAAGGACATTCACATCCTTACGTGGTGTGGCCCAGAATTCCACCCATGCTGAAGTGAGGCTGCACCAACTCTGAACACAGTGGGACAATCACCTTGTTTGGCTGGCTGGTGATGCTGGGTTTGGTGATCCCAGGATGGGCTTTGCCCTCCTGGCTGCTGGCCACTGCTGACTCACATGGAGCCTGCACCCAGCACCCCAGACACCTTTCTGCAGGGCTGCTCTCCCACCACTCCTCTCCTAATTCATACTTGTGCCTGGTGTTACTCCATACCAGGTGCAGAATCTGGCCTTTTTTTCGTTCTTGTTAAGTGGCATTAATGTTTCCACAATGCTCCAGTCTCTAGATCTCTCCACAAGGCTTCTCATTCCTTGAGAGAGTCAATATCTCACAGGTTGGTATCATCAGAAAATTCTCTAATTGTGCATTCAACTAGATCATAAAAAAGTATGGAACAGAACTAGCTCTGGAATTGAACCCTGAGGAGCACTGCTGATGACCAGTCACCATCTGAGTGTACACTGCAACCCTTTAAGCCCTGCTCTACAGGCAGGTCCCCACCCAGAGCACCATCTACCTGCCTGTCTTACAGCTGGACAACTTGTGCAGAAGGGTTCTGTGAGGAACAGTATCAAAAGCTTCAGCAAAATCCAGAAAAACTACATCCAACATTTTCCTTCATTCACTTAAAAGGTGTTCTTATCATAGAAATATATCAAATTAGTTAAATATTTTGTTCTCAGCTGTATAGCCAAGAGTTTGATTTTGAAATGTGAATTAATTTAATTCAAGGGGTACAGAAAGTATACAACCTGAGTTGTACTTGAGTGCCTCTGGAGAAGGACTAAAACCCAAGCTCAACAGCGAGCAGAAGGCAGGGGTAAATATATGTAGTTCACTAGACTAGCAGCTCAGTTTGATTTCTTTTTGTGGTTCCCATGGCAATAATACTACATTACTGTCACAATACAAACAGTGTTATTGGACATAGTCCAGTGGCATATCTGATTAATGCATGTCTTCTATACATGTATCTGAACTTGTGATAGAAATGGCAATTCCTCCATTTTTCCTCCTGATGGCTTGATCCACTAGCTAATCAACTACTGTGAAAATACTGTGTCTCACTTCCCACATTAACCTGTCTGGTTTAAATTCCCAGTCAGTTAAACTAAAGAGTTTTTAATATGTAATATTTCGTGCCTATGATGGCACTTATCCCCAAGGATCAAGTCACTTCTCATTCATTGCTGCACTAATGGAACCTGGATGGTGACAAAAGGCACTCTAGACTGAAGCCAGGTAATTCTCTGCGGAGTTCAAAGGAGTTTCGCTCTTCAAACAAAACCAAAAATATCCTTAGGTGAGGGCAGGTGATCTTCAAAAAATATAGGACACTAATCAATAGTGACTTGTTAATTAGCACCAAGCTTAAAAAGAGAATAATAATGTAAACTTTCAGAAGGATTTTGACTCTATCACTCTGCAGAATAAGCCCACTTCTACCTAAATTCAGGAGGATTAGTTTGTTTCAGTCAGGACCAGGCCCATCCTTGTATACTTATCCTCCATGAGTACAAGGACAGATAAGAATCTCTTGCTTCATCCTAGCTGGCAGCACCACTCATCTCCCCGGAACAGTTCATGGGCATCCTTCTCCCTCTTGTGAACAACCACTTCTGAGAGCACAAAGGAGTCATTCTCCATAATTATGACTTAATTCAATACCCACTGAAATCAATGGAAGTTTTTCCACTGACTTCACTGTGATTCCGCCTGAGCCCTGAAACTAACAGTCGTTTGGTGACATTTGTGTTATATTAACCCAGCCTTTAGGAAGTGTATTGAGGTCTTCAAATTATTTCACATAAGCCACCAAACAGTAATAATTTTCAGACCCAGCTTTGAACTGGCAATCTGGAGCTAGAAAGCACTATAATCCATTATAGCCCCGTGAACCATCTGGTCACAGAATCTTGAGCAACTTATACAGTACTTAGTCACTGAGTAGCTTACTGAGACTTGTATGGTAAAAACCAGAATTTGTCTAGGGGTGTACAGGTACATATTTAAACATAATTAAGAATTTTCTTTCGTCAACATAAGTACTAATAAAAGACATTGATTATTCATTCACTAGTGTGCAAAAGAATTTTACAAGTTTTGTATTGGAGTGACAATTAGTATGAAAAACACAAGTATCAAGGATAAAATCCTAACAAAGTCACTGTGATCCTCTTGTCAGGCACATGGATCTTTTTGCAAGAATTTCCAGAGCTTCCTGTGGCTGTTTCTT
This sequence comes from Chloebia gouldiae, assembly GCA_003676055.1. NCBI lineage: Eukaryota > Metazoa > Chordata > Aves > Passeriformes > Passeridae > Chloebia > Chloebia gouldiae. The sequence goes on along the minus strand of QUSF01000002.1, from coordinate 14,285,630 downwards.
CTGAGTACATGAATGCTTAGTCAGAGATATTCTTTTTTATGGTTTCACAAGGGATTTATTTCATTTTTTCAAACTTTCCCACCAAGAATTGAGCTTGCTAGTTACACACAGAATATATTAATTTCAACCACCATCTCATATTTCACAGAAAAGACAAGGGATGCAGCTTTCCTATATTTTGTACTTTAACCATTTGTCTGTATTTAAGTAAAATGAGCATCAAAGGCTACTAGGTTAAGTGATGTAATTTTAAATCCATTTTTCAGATGTATTAGTGACTGAAGGATGGAAACCAGTGAAAAATCAGATTTAGAGGAAGCTTTGTACATTTTAGACTACAAGTTTGTCCATTAAAGGTTATTATTCAGACAAAAAGCATTTAGTCTTGAAATATTAGCAAGAAAGATATTCATATGATTCAATGTATATACTTTAATATTTTAATAATCTTCCTGGTCTCAAAGCCACACTTCATTTAAGCTATATTTTACAGTACCAGTTAAGGTCAATTTATAGAAGAAAACTTGTTAATGAAGTGATAGATGTATGAATATAAATGCACCACAAGAAAGTCAGACTAGAAAATCACAGAAAAGGCAGAATATTTACTGAAGTCTTGTATTTAAATTGGCTTTTAAAACTTTTTTACTGGTGTTATAATGCCAGTCTAAAATTAAAGACAGATACTGCTTGGCACTCAGAGGGTTCTGCCTAGTTTATGAACAGGTACTTGCATATTTTACAACAATTTTTTTTTAAGCATGTGACATCTTATATAAAAGAAGAAACTAACATTTGTCCAAGATCCTCCATTCTTCTTCTTGAGTTCTCCATACTAATGTCACAGTACACTGCATGCAGGTTACCCACAAATATGTAAGAATAAGCTTTTTGCTGTGTCTGACCTACCTAATACACTGATACACTGCTAATACACTGATATTTTTATTTATTGTTCTAGGAAAAAGAAAGGAGATCTAGGAAATAAATCTATTGATTTACCCCTTTATAAATTCTCCTTGTGGCTTATCAAAAGTATTTGATACTCATATGCTTAATTCTGCAATACTATTCACAGCAACTTTCTCCATTCATTTGTTATCCATCTGCTGATGACAAAAAGATCCATTACACACCAAACAATGCAAAATCTGTAGAGAGAAAAGAAATAACACTGTAACTAGAATAAGTGATGGCAGAAGACAAAACTTTTGCTAACAGGTCATTCTGAAGGAAAGAAGCAGCCCCAAACTCAGATGGATTCAGCCTCTGACTTAGGTGGCAGAAGGGTAAAAAGCTTTGTGTTACACCACAAATACCTGACCATAAAAAGCAAAACAGTGTTTCTGTGGGAGAAAATATTTTGGCCTCAAAAATAGGCTGTCACTAGAATGTTTATCTGCTTCTTGGTGAGATCTTGTTTTTAATAATATTTAAAATTATACACAGTCATGGTGACATTATCAAGTTACCAAATAAAATATTGATACATTGGGATACAGTGAAAAAAAAACCAAACTAGATGACTGCTGAACTAAAAATTATTCTTCAGTATTCTAAGAGAGCCTCATATTTGAAGCCTCATAGATAGCTAATATGCTTCAATTAGCATTTTTGTGCTTAATTCTCTGATAAGATTTGGTAAGATATTACATAGCATCCCTTTACATTACAGGTTTAAAAATCTTTTGAAAGGCAAGAGAAGGAGAAAAGTAGTATACTCCTCTTCTTAAGAATTCTCATTGTTCTAGTAGATGCATTGAAATTGCAATGCATCGTTGGGTAAGAACCAGCTAATTTTTCACTATCAATTTCTTTAATATTTGTTTAATCTCCATTTTTGTTATAAAGGTAAGAATGATGCAGTTTTAATGTAAGGCAAGAATAAGAATTATTCAAAAGTAAAACACTTGTATTCTACAGATCAGTAAATGCTTTATACATAATAATTTATTATGTTTTACATCCCTACTGACTTTTCTTCCTATTTTACAGCAAAGAGGCAGAACAACCCAAGATGTCTCACTAAAGGTCACCTCACCCACCCACTGGCATTTCAAGCCTATGCCCTAGCTAGAAATAAATACTCTAGGTAACCTGATTCCCAGTTATATATGCTAATCAATAGGTAAAGTTCTGCCAAGAGATTCAGAAAGCCAGGGAGAGCCGTAGTTTAGCAGAAATGTCACCTGCTAAGGCCTGACTTCTGAGGCATTGCTGTGTCAGTCAGAGTTGCACCCCTGAAGCTGCACCACCTGGACCTGCAGCCTGGAAGAGAGCAGCATAGCTACTCATTTGGTGTGCTTTGGTAAAGGAAGACAGCTTTGCCATTTTGGTACCAAACCTGACTTTGGTCTTGTAGCTCTTGCAGCTCTCTTTACATTCAAAATACCTTTTTGACTGTGGTGGGTTGACCTTGGCTGGCCACCCGGTACCCATCAAGCCACTCTATCCCTCCTGGCCACCCGGTACCCATCAAGCCACTCTATCCCTCCCTCAACAGGCTTAGCTTCCCTCATAACTCTCCTATGTCTTCCACCAAGGAAGGATGGGGAATGAGAGCTGTGGTCAGTTCGTAACACTCACCTCTGAGGTCCTTCTTCTGTGCACTCTTCCCCTGCTCCAGTGTGGGGTCCATCCCATAGGAGGCAGTTCTTCATGAACATCTCCAACATGGGTCCTTCCCATGGGCTGCAGTTCTTCAAGAAGTGTTCCAGTGTAAGTGGTTTCCATTGAGTGTAATCCTTCAGGGATGGATTGTCCCAGTGTAGGCTCCCGATGGGCCACAGATTCAGACAGAAAACCTGCTGCTGTGTGAGCTCCTCTTCACAAGCTGCAGTTCCTGCCAAGAGCCTACCCCAGTGCAGGCTCTCCATGGACTGTGGTTTCTCTCAGGGCACATCCACCTACTCTGCCATGGGGTCTTCCAAAGGCCACAGGTGGGTATCTGTTCCACCACAGACTTCCCATGGGTTGTCTGTAGAGGCCCCTTTCCATGAATGATTCCTGAACTTCTTTGATCGCTGTCAACTGTTAAGGCTTTTCTATCCTTCAGATACCTTGACCAACATGAAGAGTATTCTGTATCTTTTTTTAAGATGCCATACTCATATCAGTAACTCCTGTCTATCCAAATAGATATATGGAATCATGCAGGGCAGGCTTTGACTTGCCAGAGTTAAGCATACAATATAGCAGTACAACATACATCTATACAAGGGACTGCCAACAGTCCCATTTCAGAATCATCCAGATACAAACCAATACACATAAAAGTGACAGATGTATGTTAAATGCACATTGTTCCAGTAGAAATTAGCCAGTTAAAAATGTTTTTTGCCATCCTGAGGTCTGCAGAGTGCTCATTTTGGACCCATTTAACTATTCTTCATGGGTTTGCTCCTCAAGCTTTGTCTCTAGAGCTACTGTGGATACTTACCACTATGAAAACCTAGACTGCTCTAAACTATATTAAAGCAATTGCTCTATTGGAAAAAAAAAAAAAAAGAAAACAAAACCAAAAAAAAAACCACAAAAAAACAAACAACCAAACCCAAATACAAATTAAAAGTAAAAAACACATCCAAAAAGGAAAGGAGGATAAAGGGAACAAAGGCTGTCTGAAAAACTCATGATGCCAGTCTTTGTGAGTTTTCAGATATAAGTCTGAACAATTTACACAAATTTCAATGGAGTTCATTGATTCTGAATTCTGGTACAAGGATCTCTATGCTTCTTAAACAGCTGAGTTTTCCTTTGACATAAAGCTGAGGTAGTGTGTCTGGACAGGGCTCAAAACTGGACTGGAGAGCAGACACTAGTCCTGCAATACTCATTGCAGATACTACTGAACACGAAACCAGGATACCTGAGCAAGCCCAGAAGGACTGGGGTGTGGTGGAATTCTAAATGGGTCACTGTAAACTGCATTCTGCATCCACATCTAATGTTGGCAAGTGAGGGAGAAGGCTGAAAAAATTGAAAAGTTTCTGATTAGAGGTTAGATGATCACAGTGGCGCTCTCTGGCTTTAATCTTTCACTCTATGAATAAACAATGAGAGTATTTAGAGTGCAGAGGGAAACAGGGAAACCTTACCAGCAGGAGCTCAGTTGGGTTCCCAATAATATTCACTGCTGGATACCCTTGCTGGTCGGGGTCCACTGTTAATTGGATGGTGCTGAGAACACAAGGCTGGGCGAGAAATGATCACATTTCCCTGGGAAGCCTGTGGAGGTCTATCACCCATTGCAACTGGGGCACCAGGAAACTTTCAGCAAAGTTGGCAGACAGAGTTCTCTGTTGAAAGCTTCTGTGTTTGGAAAGACTGGTTGAGATGGGAAAGGGCTTTTTTTGGGTCTGAGGGAAAAAGGTGAATGGTACTTCAGGAAAAGCTGTGAGAAATTTATTTTGCTGCTGATGTTTATTATGATTGTGGCTGCAGTATATACTCCAATTTATTATGATGCATATAAGATTAAGCAAACTGCACAGCCATACAATTATTAAGCAAAGGTCATTGCACTGAGGATGACTTTTAGCATCTATGAACACTGAAAGGTAAACCCACTTAAGTGTTTACTTATTTTCACAGTGAACTCTGTTCTTGATGAACTGAAAAAAATGAATTTATATAAAGGAGACCTGTAGCTTCTTTCAAATCCAGTGTTTGCACTGGAATCACAGTAGTGGTGAATGAAATGTGCAGTGAGAGAGAAAGCTCTTTCTTTCAAAATGTTGCCTCCATTTGCATATACTTTTAAAAGTACTGTACAGTATATCTTTAAGCAGATGGTATTGATATGGGATTTCGCTATGACATTTACTTGTTAAGGACTGATATTTTATAGGGAAAATAAAAGACAAAGAGGAGGGTTAAACAAAAATGGAGTGTATTAAATATATTTTTGGTGCAAGACTGCAGTTGGATTGACTCTCTGAGCAACTAATTTTCAAAAGAGCCTCCTGCAGTATTGGCCTAAGCATCCTCTGAACTAGGTGATGTACAATATGTAGAGAAAGATCATCATCTGCTTAGTTTTCATAACATCCTTCATTAAAATAATTTACAAAGCTATTCCCCAGGATTAAAGTGTTTATTACAAATAACAGTATTAATGAACAAGATACAGTTTGATTCTGTTGTCATCATTTCAACAAAATTACATACCCAAATGAGGTGAAACACGTCCCTTTGATTCCATCAAAGCCTTTTCTTAATGTTATATTAACCACTTTATCTTGGATTTTACATATCACACTAGCTGAGGTTTAGCTTTCACAGCTAAGCATTGTAATACCTTTGTGGGCTTGTCTATAAACAAACGACTGGGCACCCTCAGTTGCTAAGGTCAACTTTATGATGGATGAGCATGAAAACCCTCCTAGAAAATGTGCTATCCAATTTTGGAACTGAACATTAAAGGATGATTGTATACAAAGTGCTAACAGAAAAGGAACAGAAGTTACACATTGCCATCAGAGTATTGCTGGCTGCCTTTGTCACAGAACTTTTTCTTCTTTAACTCAGCAACTCTGTCAGGGGAAATAACACTCTGAAAATGAAGTAGGTCCAGTATAGCACAAACTTAAGTATCTTTAGCTTGAGGATTACCCATAGTCTGGTTTCCCATAGATGTGCTGAATTCCAGGTTTGAGTTTTATTAAGCAATACATCACTTATAAGTTCCAATTTATTAGGAAGTAATACATCAGAATATAATAAAATAAAGTCATAGCTAACAACTGTGTGATTACTCAGCTCCTTACTGCAAGGGATACTTGAATTTATATATATGTAATCATAGGTAGAGCTGGTCAACTCTGCCAAAAATGCCAGCATATTGAAATTGCAACTTTTCACTGAAGTTCAGATGAAACTTTCATTGAGAAAGGTTTCTTTGCTCCAGGACAGAATTTTTGATCAAAATTAGAGAGAGAGAGAGGCAGGCAGAGACAGAAGACAGGGAAGAGAATAGTCTTGTGCTTGGAACAGCCACAGAAAAAGTCCCCTTAAAAAGACCCATGCTAAGAATCTGGTTCCCTTGCAGTCCAGGTTCCTCACTGGAGCACTCCAATCTCATATCCTCTCTCATCTTCAAAAAGTTGTGGCTTTATTTTGTAAAAATAAGAAAAGTTTTGAAGTTTCACCAAACTGCAAAGCTGTTTCCAACTCTCTGAATGGGAATTGAATCCTATAATTTCCATAGCATTTTGTAAAGAAAGCATTGTAAAATGAAGAGATACAATACTAGCAAGGAGTTCAACTAAAAATAGTTTCATTGCATTCAATTGTATGCAATTACGTAACCAGTCATTTAAATAGTTATTAAAATAGTTGTCAGATACTGATCTATCACAGACATGCTTTCTTCAATACATGCCTCACTCTTGTGCCCAGTTGTCTATGAAGAGAGGTGTTATAGTTCTTATGTCTGTTATTTGGCCAACATAAATTTATTCACAAAACATTAGCTAATTAAAAAGAAAACTCATATTATTAAGATGTGTTATTCCTCTGACAGATAACAGAATTTAAGCAAAATTATTACTTTTATTCATTAGATTACATCTAGAAAATTCATGGCAACTTTCTGAATTCATGTCTTCATAAAAATTGCATTCTTCATTACATGTTTTAATTATTTTAATATAAAGCTTAATTATATACTTTAGTACAGGTCAATTAAAAAGAATATCATTTTTCTTCTTTAAACTTATTGGGAGTTTGCTGCTAATAGAACAATAGAAGCTTGGAGAAAAGAGGTAATCTGAAACCTGCCATTTCCTATCTGAAGCTTACAATGGAAATTGACCCTCTACGCTGGATAACTGCTAATGAAATGTATTACTCAGCAGGTACAGGTTCTTAAAATGAAAAAACTTAAAAAAAAAAAAAAGAAAACTAATACCAGATTGAAACAAAAACCCCCTTCTCTTTGATTTACATAATCTGCTGGTACATCACTATCATTGCCCTTCACCATACAATTAGTAAATTATGATTTATCATTAAAAATTACTGAGTTGGAAAGGACCCATCAGGATGATCGAGTCCAGCTTCTTACAGAAAAGAACAAGACATATCAAAGGAATGCAGAAATATGGTTTAACTAGAAAACTAGGAGAGGTAGGGGGTAGGACTGAGAGTATGGGTGGCAGCAATTATTTTTCTGTTCCTATTCTTACTTCAAATTAAACCAGTTAATAAAATAGCTCTAACTGTGGAAACTCTGCACTGAAGACCAGATGTTCATAGCGTGTCTCAGGCATGCCTCTAACTCTTCCCTCCTTGCTCTACCAAATTTATGATTGGGCTTAATATACACGTCTAGATACAAACAATGTTTCTCTTTTATCCTGTTGACACGGTGAAGACAGACAGTCTCAACTTGTTTCTTTGCCTTGAATAATTAACAATCCTGGTACAATTTCCAAAAGCATCTTTCAAAACAAAACTATATTTTCTGTGTTGGTGCAATTACTAGCCATCAATGAAGAATCTATAGGAAAACTATATAAAATATTTAAATTGGAATTAAAATTGAAAGAGTCAGCTAGGTACATATTTAGGTTTCTGCTTCAATAATTTATTATAATTGCAGTAATGTAGCAGGGGAGCTGCTATGGCAAACATAGCTGTAGAATTACTGCTAGAAAGTAAGAAGAGTTTATGTAATAAATATGTTTCTTAAATACAAATGAAGCAAAAGAAATTGTAAATGTTATTTATAGTTTCATTGCAAGCCTGGAGTCTGAAATCAGATGGTGTAATTGAAAGATGGCAACTGTGCTTCCTTTCAGAGAAATGTCATTTATCTCATGAATTTAGGCGAGGCCTCTGCTTGCAGAGGAAACCCACCTGCACCCTGTGACACTGACCAAAATGTTCTCACTGTCCCTGCACCCCAGCAGAGGCACCCACACACCCCCAGAGCTGCAGAACCATGGGCAAGACCCGTGGCTGCCTCCCTCCTCCTGCAGGGAACTGCCGCTGCAGGAACAGAGATCATCCAGAGAGAAGGGAAGCAAGAAGAAAGGAAAGATGGGATGACAGAGCAGGTGTGAAAGGACAGTCAGTGAAACAAAAACAAAGGCCAGAAAACAGAGCTCAGCTCTTTTATTCAGCCTAAAAAAAGCACAAAACCAAGAGCAAAGTTGAATTACCTTTCTCTTTTCTCCAGCACAGACAAAACAACATCAGGTGGAAAACAAAACTGTTCTGGAATGATATAAATTTTCTGGGCAAACAAAACATGAAAGGTCACTCAACTCTGAACTTGTCTTCACTTCACTGCAAAAGCTCTGCTTTTTATCTCGTGTAATGAATCCACACTAGTTGCCTTGAGGTAAAAACATAACAATGTACAGTACTGTAGTTTTACATTCAAATAGTATCCAAATCACATACACACAGAACTGTGGTAGAACTAAATTCTACCTGAGATCATCCTCAGGTGGCATCACATTGAAGCAGCACACCTTTCACCGGGATAAAATGCACTACACAGAGATGTGGGGAAATGTAGGCTGTATTTTGCATCAATTTCACCAAAATCCACTTGCCCACTCTGGAGGAGGGGGTGAGGACTTGGGGAGGGGGACCATCATTTGTCTGCAGCCAGGAGTTCAGTGTTCATTCAGTGTTCACACAGCACTGAAACTGGCACATTTTTATCCAGACTCTCACTTCCATCACCAGAGTAACTACAGAAATAAAAGAAGACATTTTTAAAACAAAGTAAAATAGCTTGTAGAGCAAAAAGCCATCATCAGCTCATTCTTAGTCTGCAGTGTGGTGATGGGCTGTTCTGGGAACAAACTCCAAAAGAAAACTCTGTAGACCTAAGGCAAGGAAAGCAGCAGGGGCAAGAAAAAGGTCTCTCTTAATTTCAACCTGTCTTGAAGTGGCTCTGAGATAGCATCAGGATAGAGATTAAGCTGGGCAGAGAGAGTAAGAGTTTTCCTTTTGGTGTTCATACTCAGAATTTCTGTTTGGAAATGAAAAAGTACTTGATTCAACTTGGTTTTAAAATCACAGAATCATTTAGGTTGGAAAAATGCTCTAAGATCATCGAGTCCAACCATTAACCCAGCACTGCCAAACCTGCCACTAAACCATGTCCCTACATGTCACATCTACAAGTCTTTTAAATGTCTCTGGGGACTGTGTCTCCTCCACTTCCCAGAGCAGATTGTTTTGGCACTTAACAACACTTTCAGTTTAAAAAAAAGTCCATTATCCAACTTAAATCTCCCCTGGTGCAACTTGAAGCCCTTTCCCCTTGTTCTGTTACCTGGGAAAGGAGACCAACCCTTGCTAAGGCTGCCTTTCAGGTAGTTGGGGAGTGACAGGGTCCCTGCTGAGCTTCCTTTTCTCCAGGCTAAGGAATCCCAGCTGCCCCAGCTGCTCCTCAAGATTTGTGTTCCATATTTGTAAGGAAATAACATTTATCTGGTTTGTATGTCTTAGTTCCACCTCCCCTCAGTAACTTGTGAATTGTGTTGTGTGCTTAAGCCACCTCTACACCTTAGAGGTATCAAGGATGTAAAGTCCTCCAAACATCACAGAAGAACGCAGCCAGGTGGAGAAGAGACACAAGTCTGTGTCCCCACAACAGGGACTGGCAGGAGCTCAGGTGTCATTTGGACACCAAAGCAGTCTCAGGAGCTCTCAAGAGTACTCCAGCCACAGCAAAGATATCCAGCAAAGCAAAACCAAACAGAGCACCATGGAAAACCAAGCCACATATTTTTTTTGCTATTCTTTAAGTGTAGCTGTTTTTCCCATAAAGTCCTTTGAAGCCTTAGAGCTGGCAGTCCTCCTGCCGGGTAAACCTAGTGAAACACCTTGGAAATTCTATAGGCCATAACAATTTATTTTCTCCAGTTGGTTGTTCCAGAGCTGAAATTGAAATTAAATGCAGACATTTCAAAATTTCACATTAAGCAAGACTAATCTATACCTATTTACACAAAACATTATGACTTCCACAGCCCCAAAGGCTGCATACTCTATAAACTTAGTTGCAGTAATTATTTATATTAAGAAGATATCTTCACAGCCAGAAGGACTAGAAATAACTTAGGTTCTGTTCAAAACTTTCTAGTATCAAAAAACAGATTCATGACCCTAAAGTAAAAAAAAATTAAAAGCAGAAATACATAAATAAAAAGTCTTACCATTTCAGAGATTAGTTTAAATGACATTACACTAATATCTGTAAGTCTCTCAGAACTTCAGCAGTGGTTCTCCCAGCACAAGCAATAGTGATTGCATTTTAAAGTACTACACTTTTTCCAAAATACATCTTAAGCAAGAAATTTGACATGAAAATACAAGTTTATAGAATCTTACCTGGACCTATTAAGGGCAAGGAATAGAAAAGAACAGCTAGTAATTTTTTATCTTACTACTTTGTATGGAATTATGCAAGAACAATTTCCCTAGATTATCATAATTAAGCAATAGAGATTGTACTTTTGTTTCAGCAATAAATATTTTCACATTTCCATTTGCACCACTAAGTAGCTCAAGACATATTTACATTCCTTGCACTAGGCCATGTAAGAGCTGTAATGAGAGTAAAACAAATTGTTGGGATCACTTTTTAGAACAATAAAACCTGAAAATATTATTAAATAGAAAGCACAGCTTTTAGTGGCAACCACAAAAATTTGAACTAGAGCTTTGAAATGCTAGTCTGGGTTTTGGGTAACTATTTTGCACCATTTTAATGAGACGTGAACTGTCAGTTTTACATTTTACATATGCACACTTACTAAATAGATATCTCAGCTCTACACATCCAAAAATGATTATTATAAAACAATATATATATTGGAACTGTCAATAATCCTGACCCTATGTTGTGCATTACCTGTACATAATACTGTAATGTAGAAAACATTAAATCTTTCTGATATATTTATTTCACCAACAAAAATATAAAAATAAAAATATATCACTGGCAAAAATTGTCAACCTTCCTGCTTTTAACGATTTTCAGTTTTAATTTTTTGCTCAAGTAGATGATGGTTTCCTGTGCTCTTTTAACTGCCTATTCTAAGCTGTGATTTTTTTTTTGTTGGAATCATTAGCATAATGTAAGGACTGGAGCATAGGTATTCCCCTTGCCAGAGTAATCCTTTCCACCTGATTTGCTAAGGCATATGTTCTAATAATTATGTTTTTCCTCCTGAAAATATATTTGCTCACTTAGCAACAGTATTATTATTATCATTGTTATTGTTATTGTTATTGTTGTTATTATTATTATTATTATGGTTATTTAATATCCTTCAAAAAGGCACTTAAGTTATTTATGGGCTCTTATATTTCCAATTTTCCTTTTTTTTTTATTGTTCACCTTAGAAACTGGTAGAAAGTGTTACTTCTTTTTACTCAAATGGTCAAGCAAAATATGCAGATGTCCAAGAGAAACAGCTGATAAAAAAATTGGGCACTAGTCATTATTTACAGAAATTCTATGCCTGTTCCACAACAAAATTAATACCAAAATAGCTTTTTCTTGACTTACAGATCCAGGTCTTTTGAGCCAACCCCTTGCCAAGGTCTTCCCTTTCTCATTTCTTTTTCTCAAGACCACAGTGTAAGACCTTTGTCTCCATGTCCCTGTTGTGTTTAGCTGTCTCCCTGTCTCATACACTGCTAGTTTCAAATAAATTCCTCATCACTGTATGTTTTACAAAATCTTCAAAGAAAATGCAATTGAATGGTCTGACTCATGGTCCAAATTTCTGTGTGGGTAATGGTTTCCTGTGGTTTACCAAAGCAACATTTAATTTTTCCTTGATTTACTTTAAATAAAAGCTGGTTTTCAAAAGATTGTTCAATACATCTGCATCCTCTCTCTTCCTCCCCTAATATTAATTTTATCCTTTGTCTTCATCAAAAAGAAAATACCAATTTCCCTTGTGGTGTGATAAGAAAGAAAGCCAAGATTTCCACATTATACAAATGAAATATGGATCTAATTACATGTTATATGTATATTTTTTACATCAGGGCATTTTTACCTCAGCCCAAATTGGTTTTGTGGCTGTCCAAGCCTGCCTCAGTGCTTCTCACCCAATTTGCTTTCAACCACCCAGGATGGGCATCTTTCACTGAGCCCCTGAGGAATTCTGCTGTTGCCAAAAATTCTGCTGACTGAGACAGGTCTTACTCATTTTGTTCTAATGGAAAATTCATCTCTGTCACAGGTGTATCCTGCCATCAGTCTGTGCCAGGAACTCACATCAACATCAATGGGAGTTTCGTGTGCATTGTGCAGGTTGGGAATAATCATCATTATTTATTAAACACTAATGGAGTCCCAGGCCCAGATCATTAAAAGTTACAGTTGAGATGCAGTCTGTGTAAGGCTGGTGATTCTTAAGGGGTGGTGGTATTTTCTTTTATTCTCTGTTTCTTTGCTGTGACTCCACAATATTTATTATGAGAAGTGGGTAGTTTTTTGCTTCAACAATTAGTCTAAGTGTGGACTACTGCAAATATTTTCATAACCAGCTAGAAAAAGTGCATCATAATGATTCTTCTAGAAGATGACCTGCATTAAAGGCAGGGTCTAGTTAGTCCTGTATGGATATCTGTAGAGGTTTGATAGTGATCAAAATGTATAATTTGTCCTCTAATTTGCAAATGTCTCATATTTACCTCTCCTAGGATTATGCTGTTTTCTGAGCAATCCACCAAAGTCTTCAAAGATAATCAGAATAAATGAGAGAGCCAACATTTATTTTATTACTTGAATAAAATTTATTTTATTACTTTCATACTTGTGCAAACCATGATTTTTTTTTTTTGCTGTTTCCTTTCATTTAAAAACCAAACAAGTCTCTGAAGCTCCTGATTTATTCTATGTTTTCTGTGCTTACTTTACCTGCTTTTGTGATCACAGAACTTGACTAAGGCGAAGGCGGCAGCTCATGGAATTATTTCAGTAACTGTTTAGTCCAGAAATTAGTCTCCTGATGCACCAAGCTGTTGCACTCTTGGCACATTGCATTGCATTGCATTGCAGCCAGATCTACTTTTTCTTGTTCTGTTATTAATGAGAAAAAACAGACCTAAAGCCTCATTTTGTGCTATTGATCACATTTTGCCCCACAAATCACTCCTCGTGCACAATCCTTCAGCTGCCTCCTGTGAGGAATGCAGCAAGTACAGAGTGAATTTCTAATCAGCTGCGACTGTTCAGCACTAGGGCTGGCAATTATGCTCCCAGTGCCTGTATCTGCAAGTGTTATACATTTGTATTTGCTTCTTGCTGAGATCACACAGTTGGGAAAGCAATCATGCTCCATTACTCCTGGGTTTGACTCTTGGCCCATATGGCTGCTTGCGGACAGTCTTTCAGTGCTTTGCTGCATTTATAGCTAACATGGTTAATGACTCTTTGCTTTCTGCAAGTCCTGAGCTGCTGAAATTTGCAGCTGCTCTTTGTTAGTAGGGAAAGCTTCCCCTCTCTCACACTGCAGATTTCTGTTCTACCTAATGACAACTGGACAAGCACTCTTTTTTTGGGATGTGAGGAAAAGAAAGATGAAACAAGTGGTTGCCCTTTTACTACCAGGAATTTTATCTGGGAAGAGATTATATGAGAGTTTTCAGTCTGGCTCCAGGGAGTACCACTGTCCTAGGATTGCTTTACTTAAGGTCACAAATGATTTATCACCAGCTGCTGATTCAAGTTAAATTACAGTACTCCTGCTGATGGATCTTTCTGCTGCCTTCAGTACAGTAGATCTTGGAACTTTGTGGAACTGTTTGAAGCAATTGCTTAGATTATGAAGCACCATTCCCGATCAGTATCATTCAGAATTGATGGTGTATTATCAGGTTGTAACTTGGCAATTGTGGATCAAGTTCTGCCTCACTGGTCACATTGCTCCTCAGAATATAATATCCTATAATCCTTTCTCTTTTTATTTGCTACAAATGTGGATGGAATTTTCCAGCGGCACAGTATTAATTTTTACTGTAACACAACATATAGATGTATTTGTCTTTTACAGTTTAGCTTCTTGCTGCAGTTTGGACCACATATGTTTGTTTTACCAAAGCATGATCTTGGATAGTCACAAATAGTGTGAAACCAAACTGAGATAAAATATAATTGCTTTTGGCAAACGCTCTCTGTCTACTAGGTGGTTCTTTCTAGGCAATTGAACCCATGTATGCATATCTAAAGTATGCATCTGGAGCTGGTCAGAACATTTTCATTAAATGAAGTCTCATCAAAATACGCTGCTTTGTCAGAGCCAAAAATTTTGCAGACAACGTGTCTGTTTACGTGAAGGTTTAATCAGAGAGGTATTTAAGATTCAAGGCTATTGGTCATTTCTGAAGGCAAAACAGAGAAAGCATGCAGTCTGTTTGAAAATCCAAGATTTTTCATCTCAAACCAATTATTTCTAAAAAACATTCAGGAGGTTCTGGTTGTGTTCCCATGCCAACTGAAGACAATGCTGACACCACAAAAGCTGCCATGAAGCAATTACCACCCTCTTAAAGGGATACTCACAAAAGCTGTACCTGCATCATCCCTTCAGCTGCATAGAGCACCACGTGTAGGTTATGGTGAGTTCAGAAGCTGAAGGACTGGGGTGGCATGGGGCTCTGTTGTGGTAATTGGAATACTTTTCACCCTTGAAAAAAAAAAAACCTCCTAGTCAGTGAAAAAATAGAAATTCAAAATCTAATAATTTCCAGAAATTAATATGTGGACGAAAATTAGGTGGTCAATCAACATGCACCATTACTTAAATATTTTAAACATGTTTTTGATATTTCAGGAGGTTTGAACTCTTTCATTAAAGTTTTAAACATTGAAATAAGATTTTCAATGTGAGAAACATGCATATACAATGATTAATCTCTCAAAATCTCAGCAAACTACAATATGCCATCCTTAGCATTTACTCTCACATGTTTTTCTGTTTCCTAATCCTAAATGTAAGCCCAGCTGAATTCTGTCAAAGAGAAGTACTAGACACTTGTTTCCAGGAGAGAGGTGTAGCCAGGGCTCATTTACCCAAGCTCTGGACAAATGGACTTCTCGGAGACATTTCTGGTTTTGCTGTCCTTCACGGAGCCAGCTTGGAGATCCAAGGGCACATCACCCCCACCCCAGTTCTGCAGCCCCAAGCAGGGACCTGGTAAATCCACGTTCTGTGGCCAGGCTCTGCCGGGCGCTGGGGCTGCACAGCTCTGCAGTGCTTTGGGAGCAGCAGCTCCACATCTACAACACAGCAGCATCTGTTTCAAAAGATCTCCCAGATCTTCAGGTCAGGCGCTCACCTCCAAGCAGAGGAGAATGTCTGCTCCTCATTCCTTTAGAAAAGGCAGAGAGTGCTCTTAGCAAGACTTCTTGAAGACCAGCCAGAGAACCGGAGACCTGTGCAGCAGACAAAGGTGGAGGCACTCACAGCACTTTGAATGGCAGAGCGGATTCCAGCCCTGCCCGGGCAGCGCCCTTCACACAGCGGTGCACAGACGGCCCTTCCACCCTCTCGCCGGCTCGGCTCCCTGTGGGCAGCTGAGGTGATCTCCCTGTGGGACAGAAGGGCAGGAAAATCCAATAAACCCCATCCTGCTTCTTCCCTAGGTTGGGTAGAAAGCATGTAGGTGATCGCTTTATTGTAAACGGCTCAGTAATGAGACTTTCCATATATCATATTAAATCATGTAAATTTTTGGCATTTAGGGTGTGCCACACAAAGCACAGCAACAGGCTGCTTGGACAAACATCTCTCAATTATTTGGTAAAGCAAAGATTGCAGAGGCATAGAAAAATATTTTATCTTTACATGTATGCCACACTCACACCCTGCTGATGGCCACCAAATGCATAGTTCTGCTTTGCATTAGCCACAGTCAACTGGATCAACCATTTCTTACAAGCTGGAAAAACATTGCCAATGTTATATCAAGGTGCATTAACACCAGCAGTCTGCACTGATCTCCAGTTATTCCCATTACTCAGCCCCTAATCTTGAAAGGATAAGGGACATGAAAAACAAACTAAAACAAATTGCAATCAATATTTAAATAAAACAATCACAAAATTAATAAGAACTTTAAATTATTGCAGTTACTGCACATTAAAGTATTCACTTATGTGCATTTAAAAATTCTTGCAGTGGCTTTAGTTTTTATTCATTACTTTGCTGTCGCAGAGCCTGAAAGAGCCTCATGTTTTCCTTCCTGATTGTGCACAAGGTACTGCAAAGTCCACATTTGATTTTAAGCTACTTGTTGCTAGTCACTTCCTTCTTGTACATTGATAAAGCACTACCCACAGCTACTACACCAAGTGCCAATAGTAATGCCCTACACTTAATTAACAAGCATTCAGACTCTACTTTACAATAATGTAAGTTAAAAAAAACCACAAACCTTATAGCCATATTGTGTCTATTCTAAATACTGGATTATTATACTAGCCTTAGTAATAGTTCAGAATATGCTGGAAATTAAAAGTTCTCTTCCCCTGCAAATTTATATATAATTTTGTACCAGGTTAAGTGTGCACTTTCTTTTGTTAAAAAAAAAAAAAAGGTAGAAATCTAAATTAATGATACTGCAAGCATTTACTGGATTTTAAGGTTTTTTCATACATGTATATGGAAATAAACAAAAATCATTTTGATTCTATGAAATTAACAGCAGCCTGATATAAGATGAATCAACAGGCAGAATCCTTTTTATTGGAGATCATTTCTTACCCATCAAGTGCAAATTGGTTGTAGTAGATATATTTTCCCTGCATACAAATCTTACTCTTATTACATGATGGGAGTAAATCCATTACTATCAGGATACATGGGGTTAATCCTGCAACACAGCTGCACAAGTGGAATTATTCAAGTGGAAACTTGAACACCTTTGTTGTTGCTAGCTGTTGTGCTGCAGCAACAAAGCACGTGTCTGATACCCAACATTATGCCATCTTCCAAAACAGTCTGATCTTTAGTATTGGTGGATTTCAATGGCTATTTTGATTCCAAACCACCAGAGTTACCCAGTTTGTGCACAGAACTGTAAGCATTTTCTAACATGTCAGAGGGGGCAATAAACTTGTCATGGATCCTTGGGACTTTCAAGACAGCTCTGGTGCCAACCATACACATATCAAATATTGACATCCTCACTTGTCAAACCAAGGGTGGTGAGGCATTAGGACTGGTTGTTCAGAGAAGCTGTGGATGTCTCACCCAAGGAGATTGGATGGGACTTTGAGCAACCTGGTCTAGTGAAAGGTGCCCCTGCCATGGCAGGAACTGTATGATTTTTAAGGTCCTTTCTGTAGTAAGCACTGGAAGGAAAAAAACTTGCAAAATATCATCTTGATTAGCTTACTGGAAGAAACAGTCTGTCACTCTTTGGACATTTTCTTTCCTTTTATTTTCTCAACCCCTTTTAATTCATATCTTTCTGTTTCAGACTGTGTGATGGCACTCTTACTCACTAAGTCTAGCATGATAACACATAGTTCAACACTGCTATTAAGAGCACTGAATTAACTGCTATAGAAGAAGAATATATTTTTCTTTTACATTAAATGGTCCCTTCTGCCCTCTGTCTTCACTATTTGTTGCCTTGCTCTAGTTTTACACTCTGTTGTTGTATTTTTATTATTGCACTGCCTAAAAGACTTCAGAGAGAGAAATATTCCCAGTTCTAATGCTTCATCATTGCAAAGTTTCCTATTGAAATACATAGACAGAATTTTTCACAAGCATTTAACATTGACAGTATCTTTGGAATCAGAGTTTGAAAAATTAATAATCTGAGATATGTACTTATGAAGTCCATGAAGTGATCAAATCTGCTTTTTGTCTTCTCTCTTGCATCTTTATACTCCAGTTAGGCTCTACCAGTAATGACTTGACTTGTTTATTTATACAAATGACTTCTTATAGTTTCTCAAAGCCATTTACAAAGGCATCAGGCATTATCATGATCTCTGCAGATGTGGAAAAGGGCTGACTTTGTTGCAAAGTGCCCTGAGTATGAGATACCAGCACTACTTCCAG
The DNA here is from genome assembly GCA_003676055.1 of Chloebia gouldiae. Lineage (NCBI taxonomy): Eukaryota > Metazoa > Chordata > Aves > Passeriformes > Passeridae > Chloebia > Chloebia gouldiae. Next base: position 14,267,568 of record QUSF01000002.1, on the reverse strand, counting down.
TCCAATACTTTAACAACTTTTGATCTTGATTTGTAAAAGTCCTTCCCAGGATTTGGGTATGTTAAGAAAAACAGAAATAGGTGACACTTTCCTCAATCTGAGAAGAACATAACCAGTGTGTTGTGGGGGGGGGGGGATAGATAGGCATAGTAATTTTCTCAAAAAGAGGAACTGTTCAAATGCTCAGTGGAAATAAAGTCCACATAGGATGTGTGAAATGATTAAAAACCCCATGTACAATTAAGACTTACATTATAACCATAGCTGTTCCTCTGAATAAAATTAACTTTCAGAGTTTACAAATCTTTGAGAAAAATTCTGGAAGCAAACTAATTAAATTCCTAGTCAAACCTTTCCTGCTGAAATTTGTTTCAGGTTGCAAAATTACTTGCTATATAAAATGTGTGCCAGTCTTTTTTGCAGCACGTCATTTATAGTCACATCAATTTGCTTCTGACAGTTGGATGTTTCAGGACCCCAGCTGCACATGAGAGAAAGGTTGGATGCAGTGTAGGAGTCTGATGAGCTCCTGATGGATGGATTAATAGATTGTGGATCTGTGAGTGCTCTAGCAGAGACCAAGGACCTACTGCCATCACCACCCGAAAGCACTGAGGGGAAATACTAATTTGTGACCCAGCTCACCTGGATTTGTAACTTGACCTGCCTTGTGGGTACCCAGGGCAGAATAGTCCTTTGGGAAGTCACCACGTGTCTGGCCTGAAAACCAGCAGCCCTGCAGCACTGGCAGAGACAGCACAGCATTAACAGCTTCTTTCTCAGAGATTAGGGTCACGGAAGATCACTTGACCTGAACTCCTGGGACTTCCAGCCTGTAATTAGCCTGATTTGCTGCCTTAACCTTTCTCCCTGCATATTCCCATCTAGTGAGCCTAATTAAAGCTCCTGAACATAGGAAGTTTCAGACTGGCCTGAAATGCCTACTGCAGCTTGCCTGTACCTATCTAGCCCTACAAACACTGGGGTAGGAGAAGACAGATGGAAAGATGGTCCTCCTATCTCAGCAGGGCTAGAAGCAGATTGTCCTCCCTCCTTTTCTGTAAGTGTGTGCTCAAGTGAACAGAGAAAGACAGCGACTGTTCCCATCTGCCACTGTGGGCCTGTATGGCTCATCCAACAGGAATAGGTTAAGCATCACTGTCCTACACAAAAGGCAAGGGAAGAACCCATCTGACAAGCCATTTTCTGTACTCTTCTCAGCAGTGTCTAGTAAAAATAATTATGGGAGAAGCATAC
>QUSF01000002.1:14192263-14266301 GCA_003676055.1 Chloebia gouldiae | reverse complement strand
GCAGCATGTGTTACATCACATGCAGGGCTGGCATGGTGACTGCTGAAGAATATCTACACAGTGAGGAAATAAGTCACTTGCAGCTGTTAAAACAACCATTACTGGACCATCCTCCAAGGATGACCAGAACGACTGCACACCACTATAGAGTCAGTCCTTCTGTACCCAGTGTAATGAACCAGCCCAGACATCATTTCTTGTCCACAGTCTCTGATGCAAACATTGCAGCAGCCACCTGACCAAACACTGCCATCCACTGAAATTCTAATGTTTGTTACAATAAAACAAACCTAATGTTTGTTACAATAAAAGAAACAAACCTTAGGGTAGTCCTGGGAAGGCATGCAGCTCAGTTTAGGGAGTCACTGCCAGATATATTTTTTAATACCAGGGTGAATTTCAGCATCCCTGTAAGAGTGAAAAAGAAAAATATGACAATCATGGGTCTAACAGCATCTAGATTAGATAGGGAATTGCATAGAAACATAGAAGTCCAATGAAGGTAGAAAAAATTAAGCAGCTAAAGGACAAAATGCATGTAAATGGCAAAGGGGACTGTTTTAAGAACTCACTGTGAAGGCAGATTAGAAAGTAAAAACATTGCTAAATACTTTTTCCCTCAATCCCACATATACTGTCTCAGAGGGGCAGTGAGAAGACAGCCTGCTGAAAACTGAATCTTTATGTCAATAAGGAAATAAGGAAAATGGGAAATATGCAACCTGTTAAAGGCATAAAGAGCATGAAAAAAATACCTTTTTCCCAACACAATATCCTTGCCAATGGTCACTCAGTCACCACCGAAGTGTCAGGACAATGTAAAAGGAGACAAGACCATAACAGACTAGTTAAATGAATTATCTGTATTGCTGTTCATGTGGCCAAAACCCAGTTAATGCTAGAAAAGTTTTCCATCCTTCAGCCCTTCTCTGTAGGGTGAATATGATAAAAAACCACTTCAAGGCTAAGGGTCAGCAGAGGTAGGTGTAGAAGAGCCAGCCCAGACTATACTCATTTACACCTTCTTCAAAATCTGGGTACTGAACTGTAATTTGAAATCTGCTTTAGCTTTAGCACTGAAACATGATGTTAATTTTTTTCAGAGATCTCAGAGGAAGTGGAAACTACACATACAAATTTGCATGATAGGTAAAGTGGTTACACCAAGCAGAAAGCACAGAATTAGGACACATGTTCAAATGCAACAGGTAGTGTCTAATTGATTTTTGTACTGGGAGTAATTTCTCACAAACCAGTTAAGTCATCTGAAGGAGCAATGAGCAGGTAAAGCAAGATTATACAAAAGGGCCTGAAGACGCTCATTTGCATAGTCTCTTAAAGAAACTAAACTGCCACACACCTTACATATACAAATTATTCTTTAAATGACAGGGGGAAATAATCAAGAATAAAAGGAAGGTCACACTGCAGGAATTTCAGTAAGACAGTCTCCCAGAGAGCTACAATGGAGCTTGCCTTGCTCAATATATTTGTAAATGAACTGTGTAAGATCACTGATGGTGACAAATATTCAGGATGAGATAGGTTCACTAACCCTACAGCAGAGGGTTTTGAAAGGTCTCCAGTCTTCAGTAAATGGATTGTCAGCTGAACTGCAACACTGACAACTGCACAATCATCATCATCATGGGAAAACCAGCAGTAATATGTTAAAGGTCTACATATTAACTAATGTTGCTTAAGAACATGGCATAACAATGGCCTATCTGAGCCAGGTCCACCTTGCACAAAATTCTGCCTGCCTGAGACCAATAGCAAAAGTTTAGAAAGAGGCATGGAAAGGAAGGTAATGGTCCACTATAATGGCCCACCATACTCTCCTATCTCCTGACACTGTAATGCCTGAAACTCCTGAACCAGCAACATTCCTTCTGTTATTTAATAGCCATTGATCAATTTTTCTGTCATGAATTTCTTTAATTATTTCTTTAATCCATGTAAATTTGTGGTATTTGTACTATGCTGTAGCAACAAGTTCCTCAATGAAATATTACATTTTATAAAAAGAAATTAGGACAGTTCTCTGACAGCTCAGTGGCCTGGAGTAATCAAATGAAGAAGCTGCTATTAAAAAGTGAATTAATTGGAAAGGTGTAGCAAGAAAAATTGGAAACATCATAAAGCCATGGTGCCGATAAGTGGTGCACCCACATTTTGATGACTGGACCCTTGCAATATAGTGGTCATCCCAAGAAAGAAAAGTTAGAGTATGTAAAAGAGTGTAGGGCAGAAAGATTACCATATGTGAAGTCTTACATAGGATGATGTTTTAAATAAAATGAGATACTTCAGCTTGTAAAAAGAGATGAGGAAGAAACTATAGAAATAAATCAGAGCAGTTTGAAAAGGAAAAATTCAAATGTAGGAGTGAGAAATATCTCTCTGGTTTCCATAATTCTTCACTTTTGACTTCTAAATAACATCCACAGAGATTAGGGGTTTTTTTAGATTTTTCAAGAAGTACTAGAATAACAGGAGAACAAAGCTGCAAGTAGTTGCCATTGACATTTCAGGTTTTACTTCAGGAATTGGGAAAAGTGGAAAGAAATTCTAGCTGTTTCTGCTATTCCAGAGAGTTCACAGTGAGACATCTTCTGTGGCCTTAACCATGTTTGAGACAGGAAACTCTGCTCTTTAAATCCTTACTTCCCTCTTGAGCAGGGAGGCTGGACCAGATGACCCACTGTGGTCCCTTCCAACCTGATCCTCTCTGAGATTCTGTTAAACCAGCACAATCAGCACTTTCTATGTGATAGCTTCTTTCCAAGAATTTGTGCAGAGCTCAGTTCTGCAACAGGGTATTTACTGCCCTGGTTTTCTAAAGGACACCCTTTTCATCCTTTGGGAAGGGAAAAGGACTTGGGAAGTCAGAAAAGGAAATACCCATATAGAACTGTACTATGAAATAAAGACTTTCTGAAACATCCCTATAATCCATCTGTCCTCTACACAGACAGTGTAGTATTCAGAGAAGAATAAGCTAAAGAATACTGTACATTACTGTGATGTAGCAAGGAAAATGTTTATATATTTTAAGATTTTTTTTTAGTGCAAACTTAGTATTAGAGGTGTGTTTCTGAATCATTGCCATACCAAAAGCACAAAGCACTTGTATAGAAAGCAAAGATTTTTCCTCCCCTTGCTAATGTTATTTGCAAATGCATTTAGAATCACTCTATTAGATTGCAATATGGTCATTAAAATATGTGGGGTAACATTTGATATGCAGGATGTGAGATCAGGATGTGCCTTGAAGAAGGGGAGTATGATGTGAATTTTGTGTATAATTACTGATGTATATCATGTGTGTGACGTATGATTGTGGCTCTAATAATCCAGTATACTCTTTCTCTTCCCCAAAAGCTATTTGATAGCATTAACACAATGATGGCTGCTTACTCCAGTCTTGTGATGCTTGTGTTCAACAAAGAATTTGACTTTTTATTAACCAACAGCTAATTGGCTGGTCCATTTCATGTTTGTAAAGCTTAGATTCTCCCCATGTATCTATTGCAAGCTACAATCTTCCTCTTTTTTTTTTTTACTCTTAATTTGCTGCTACTTGAGAATGGAAAGAAAACAAATCTACTGCAGAAGAGCCATAAATGGCAGATTTGAATACACTTTGTCATTGAACAAGCTCTTCATGTGTTAATATCATCACAAAGCAAGTAAGAAGAATACAAAGAGAATTCCTAATGCCCAATTTCCATTAACTAAGTCTTTAAACTCTCTGTACATGTCTAAAGCACATCCCTAAACTGTGGTGACTCAGCACACCTCCAAACCTTTCAGTGTACTACTTCATCCTGACAGTATGAGCTACAAAAAAGATGGGGATGGTCACCATTGCTCTGCATGTCCTGACAGAAACACAGGTGTCTAAGTTGGAAGTAATCTGTGGTCCACCAAGGAAAGATCAACTAATCCAGAACTGCAGGATAAACAGGAAAGCATATCCACCACATGTGCTAGAGAGAGATGGAGATAACACACTCTCTGAAGTTATTTCTTAAGTAACAATAGTTATGAAAAAAAAAAATAGCAAAGAATCAAGACTGGAAACCTGGAATGTCTGAATTCTGTCAGATAAGTGGCCTACAAGAAAGATGGACAAGATGGACTTTTTACAAGGGCATGTGGAGACAGAACAAGGGGAATAGCTTCAAATTGAAAGAGAGTATGTATAAATTAGATATTGGAACAAAATTCTTTACTTGGGGGCTGGTGAGACATTGGAACAGGCTGCCCAGAGAAGTTGCAGCTGCCCCATCTCTGGAAGTGTTCAAGACCAGGTTGGATGTGTCTGTGAACAGCCTGGTCTAACGAAAGGTGTCTCTGCCCATGGCAGAGTGGTTGGAACTTAAGATCCCTTCAACACAAACCATTCTGTAATTCTCTTCTGGTAAAGAATGATTATGGTACTCATCATTTGAAGAGATATTGCTGTAAATTATATCAGATGTTATAAGAACTGACCCATAGAGTTATTATTATTTCCTTATGAAATTTTTTTATGAATTCTTTATGTTATATAGCAATCTCTGCCTATCTCACCCGCAGCCAATCTTTACAAAGTAATCATTAGTTATATTGATCCTACTTGTCATAGAAAATATTAGTCAAATTACAATGGTCAAATATGGTATCAAGACAATATTCCATTAAGTCACAAAGAAATGGATAGAAAAGTAATCGTAACTGGAATGGAGTCAACTATTTTTCCAAAATGGCTCAAATGTTCTTGTTTTTGAGCAAAGTAGTCATATAACACATATGGATTTTAGTGTCACATGGGAAATTGTTCTTCAAATTGAAGTATGTATGCATGGATGGTTGTGAAGTCCATAATGTTGGTTAACACAGTGATTTTACTTCATCTGCATTTCCTTCAGCTTCATTTGAAAGGGATGCTACCAAGCCAAAAAGAGAGAGATGAGGGAATTTTTAAGTGTAAATGTATTTAGTGAGACAGATCCCATTTATTACCTTCATTAATGGCTTTCAGAGTCAAAAAGAACAGTGATCATCAAATTTGCTGATTAAACAAAGGTAAATCACCATGGAAGCAGAAGAGGACAAGAAGTGATGGATGACTCTGCAATAGTAAAAAAGAATACCAGAATGTAAAAGAATAATAATTTTTGTTATTAGGCCATGAACTGGATACAGGAAAGAAAAGGAAGGTAGTGATATGCTGACTGTCCACAGAAGTATGAAGCATCAGCTGATGATGCATCTCCATCATCTACAATCTAAAGGCAGATTTTGCCTAGGCCTGATCTCCACCTTCCCTCTTGTCCCTCACAAGCCCTGCCAGCTGCAAACCCACTGCAGCAGCCCAGTGCAAGTGCATGAGAGACCCCACAGGTACAGCACTGTGTTACTTGGCACTCTTCAGAGACAGAAAGAGATATGGGATATGAATTCTCACATCTGAGCTAAAACTGAAAGCAAGGTTTCACTCCCTTGGTGAGTCCTACTTCTGTAAGGCTACTGGCCATAGAGGATGAGGAGGGCAAAGTGTCTGAAAAACATCTTTATAGGTCTCAGGCATCTGCTTTCAGGCAAGGACTGAGATGTGTTGATAGCAGCATGACCTGAAGAGGTGATCAGCCCATCAGCCCCATGTTTTGATGTGTTTTGCCTTTCACATTATCTTGGATGCTCCATGACATGAATGTCCAGAAGCAGTGTCTGTGCTGAGCAGTGCCTGGGGCACAACACCCTCCCAGCACCTACCTCACTGGGACTGTGGTATGGGCATCCAATAAATCAACAGGAGTCACTGAATCCAGGAAAAACCATCACGTCAAGCTCAAGTCTATCAAAGGCAGACCTCAGCTGGCAGTACACAGACACAGTCAGAGGACTCTGCCATATGCTCCACAGCACCTATAATATCCAATTTATACCAGTCTACAGAATAACCTCCTCATTACCACAGATAACAGAGATTGATCATATTGTTCAAAGGATATCAAACAGGTTTTGAACTTATTAAGAAGTTGAAAAGAATGAGCACAGCGGAATTTGAGACACCTGTTGTTGGGATATTTCAGGTTTCTAAAGTATTGCATAGCTTTCCTTACAAAAGGTTGGAGACCTTATTTATTCCTGGTTTACAGTGTTCCAGAAGAAAAAAATATATACTTTGTCATATACGATGATTTTTATTTCATTGATGAACTGATAGCAGAGTTGTAGCTTTTAATACCAAAATAATTTTAGAAATCCATAATTTCTAGTTTATCTGAAATGGGAGATACAGAGGTCATTTTTCATTTGCTAATCTAACTCTGTTGCTGTCACTGTATAGAAAAGGCATGTGTTCAAAAAAGAAGTGAGCATCCATTAAAAGCCTCTGCAAAGGAGATGCAAAAAGTGCAGATTGCTATAAACCACTGAGATTAGTTTTCAAGAGGAAACTTCTTGTTCAAGCCTTTGCTTTCAACAACAGTTTTTGCAAAGGAATGGGATTCCTCCAGAGCTAAAGAGCCCTTCTAACAAAAAATGTGTGCAGTGACAGTCTCCAGAGCCAAAGATGCATAAAACCCAAATGATTATGCTTCAAGCTCTCTTAGAAAGACACATGTACACAGGGTATGGTGAATATACATACACAGGGTGTATGAATCCTCACAGGGATTCATTCCTGATAAGTATGGTTTGATAATAAAAATAATGGACCTCTATGACAGTTTGCCTGATCACTTGCACATATATTGAGCGAGGAGTGAAAAGAAAGCTCTCATCTAAGTAACTGGCTTTGAAGCAATATTCCAGCACAAGTAAATCTTACATATTATACATAAAATACATATTTTTCCCTCTTTTGACAAATCTGCTTTTTTTTCCCCCAACTTGGAACATTTTTCAGAAACTTGGAACATTTTTCAGAAATCTTTAATTTAAATAAAAAAGTTTTTCACCTTAGGATACACTGTATGTTCTTGTGACCCAGAACATTCCCTCCTAAAAGGTCAATGGACACTTACATACCACAAGTTCCATGGAGTCTTACATCTAAGTCCCTGTCAGAACATCAGACTGTCCCTAACTGAACTATTTGAACATCTAATATGTAGTTACTCACTGAAAACAAGCAGGACTGACAAGAAAAATTCAGAGGCATGTTCCTTTATGGAACTAATCTAATTATCTCACAGTGAGGTGGAAGACACAGACTAATTTTTAAATGTGCATTTTATTCCATTTCACCAACAGTGACATAGTAGATGATTAGAACGGGCTAGATTTTTAACCAGACAAAGAGTAGCCATTTTTACTGATGAGATGCCAGTCTTAGGTAGGGGATTTTTACTCAGTTTTGAGATATACTATTTACTTTGACAGTCAGTTTTAGATGTCACTCAAAATCCTAGGATTGGGAGTGGTAGTGGAATTTTAATTCATTTTGGAGATATGTCATAGCTACCCTTAAAAGAGAAAATGGAAGTCAGAATCACATGTTTTTGTTTAGAAACAGGTCTGCTTAATTTTAGGTTTTAGAAGGCAGAATGTCTTTCACTGACACCATTTAGCCTGTTTTTAAATTATAATAGGGTTTCACTGAAACCATTTTACCATCATAACCTTACATTGTAATGGCTTCATAATGGCACTGTCAAAAAGGTCCTTATAGACTTGCTCTGAAATAGTTTTCCTATAATAACTTCATATCTCTGACTTCATTGTAATGATTTCATAGTGAGGTCATGGACTAGCAATGAATCCCTTTTGCCATTGAAATCTTAGAGCTCCTCATTACAGCCTCAGTCACCACAGCATTGTGATGGGGCTCCACTGGATAACAATGAAACTGTTTCCTTGTGATGCATTAGGCTCAAATAATATTACCACCCTAATGATATAGTCAGGGGTTAGGCAGGAGTGAGCCACCCCCTTGCTCTTTTCCATGTTTCAGTTTGGTGTTTGATGCCAGGGACTGAAGGTGTGTGGTTTGGCTCCTGAACTGCTGCCCCTTCTCTCGTAATTATGAATGGTGGCTACACACCCTGCAAGAATAGTCAATTCTAAAGGAAAAAAAAAAAAAAACAGTAAAAGAACCTTTTTACTGCTTCTGGGCCCCAATTCAGCAAACACTTAATTTCATTCCTCTTTAGCAACAGGTCTAAGTATATGATTAATTTTAAACCTGGATCCAAACCTCCTTAACTCCAGCATGATCTAAATACATGGGAAGGTGCTTTCTTGTGTCAAGTCAGACTTGTGAATGTTATCTGAAGCACTGAGCTCATGTTCTCACATGCTCAACCTAGCTGCTGCAAGAAAAATCCTGAAAAGTGATGCAAGTTCTGAACTCCTGCCAGGGTCAGGGTAACCATCAAGCCCTACAGATGTGGATTTACAGGGAGTGCCCTGTGCTAGCCTCAGCTATCTCATCAAATCCACAGCTCTCCAATTCCACAGCTCTCCACTTCCACAGAAACTTGTACCTACTCTGTTTATTCAGCTTTTTTTGATAGAACAAATACTCCTGATAAAAATTCTACTTCCTCTCAGCACAGGCTATCTTCTGCCAGAATCCTAAAATCCTTGCTGTCATTTTCCCTCCTTGAGGACATCTATGTATGTTCTCCACAGACTTGCATTTTAGGCTACTGAAACCTTGAATTACAACTGTTCTGCAATTGTCTCATCACAAGTTCCACACTGACTGATGTTCCTTGTGTTGTCACTGCTGTTGCTCTAAAATCCTCCCACCTTCACATCACTTGCTGATACTGACTTAGAAGATGAGAAAAACCAATTCCCAAGTCAAAATACAAGCTATCCATGTTATTTGCTACCTCACAAAATGTGAAAGGAATCTAGGGATGCTGCTGCACGTGAAAGCTCCTTAGTGCTAAGAAGGAAAACTGGAAAAATGTAATGGTCTAAATACCTCAGCTTCTCTAAAACAGATGACAGGGAAGCCAGGCAATGAAGGCAAGCATAGGCTCAGCCATTCTTGCCATTGCCTCCTTCAGTTTGATACATTATTAATGGTATTATTAAATGAACCTGTAATGGTAAATATAGGCTAGAATTTTTTTCTTTTATTGCTGCAGCTATCTCAAATGCTATTTTTCTATGTTTATGCGTGGATATGTAAATATGTCCAGAATAACTCTGTAAACCCATGGATACCTTTACAACTTGCATCCAGCACGAAACTGATAGTCTGTAAAAAACAGGTGAACAGTGAATACTTTTAGTTAGTTGAAAACTGTAAAATAAAATGGACTCAAATCAACTGGGTATTTTTCAATTATTTATCCAGGGCAGGAAGCAAATATTGTTTCATTCAACACAAAAGGTACTTCTGAAATCAAAATAAAATGTTTGTTTTCAGACACCTGCTAAACAATTCCAAAATTTATTGATGGACAAGCTTTAAAAACCCTGTGTTCATATCCTCCATTTACTTACACAATGGCTCAGCAAGCACTGGATCAGAAAGACTTGTTTTGGTGCCTTCTACCACCTCTAAAGAAAATGTTATCTACCCAGTTTCACTACATCATTCAGGTTTTCCCTACTTCAGTGTCGATTTTTTTTCCATTTTTTTTACTTCAAACTTTTTCCCAACACACTTAAAAAAAAAAAAAACAGATGGAATGGATGCCTTACCAAATACCTTTTTTTGCCTTTGGCAATCTGCAAACTACCTGGAAAAAAAACTTAAATTCATTTACCAAAGACAGTGAGTCACACATGTCTTCCAGGATAAAAGAAGAAGCAAGCAAACTAATATTTCTCTTATGGTTTACTATGATCTACTGGCCCACTTATAAAAAGGATTATTTAAAATAAATTGCCTCTAAATCCATAAAATAAACAAAGTTTCTTTCCATGAGCTCTAGTCAATTAATCTGAAAATAATCCCATAAAGATTTTATTTAGAGCTCAGCACTTTTCTCAGAAAAACTTACACACTGATGCAGACAAATGACTTTCAGTTACAAAGGTGTAGCTGCACATTTTTAATTGAATATAGAGTCTTTATATAGTCTCTATATTTATCCTCTATCCTAATATTCAATAACAATAGCCAATATTCAATTCTCATCATCACCATGTGAAAACGGTCTTCCTGGGCCAGCCATCTACTTAATATAAGTTCTTATCAAATCCTGTTACATTTGGCTGCATAGATTTAAATACATATAATTTAAATATTTTCCAGTGTAATTTAGAGTGTATGGCACATATATACAAATCAAAATGGCTATTACAGAAAATGCTGTCAGAAACCTCTAAAAAATCAGATAAATGAAGTTTGAAGTCCAAAATCCTTCTGATCTAAGTGAAAAGCACTCTCTCTTTTAACTGTAAGCAGTTTTATTGACTCGAGTGTTAGCATTCTTCACCTCCACCATTTTAATGGTTCAAAGTATTTTTAAACAACAACAAAAAAATATAGCCCCAACTGAAAATAAAAAGATTAGAAAACTGTAGGTCAAAATAATGCAAGATGTGCAAAATCTGGAAGAGGTAACATGTTCAAAAAGGAGGACAACAGACTCTGGAATACTTCCAAATGTAGATAGAATATAAAGTACTGCTAGACAACCACATCACCCTAAGATCATTACACAAATGACCTCATGGATAAAGTATCTGTAGTGAGACTTCATACCTGCCTTTCTTTACACTCCATGGTATTAGGTAAATTGTTGGGGGGAGCAGAGGGATAGAGAGGAGAAAACACCTATAGGCCAGAGTATGGGAACAACCAGATAAAGAAGAGTTAGATAAGCAAGACATGTTTAAGTAAGCTGCATTTTTGCTACAGGTTTAGGAAATTCCAGTGCCTTTCTAGTTGTGTCTGCAGGGAGTATTATTGTGTGTAATTTTGCTTGAGTGTTTGCTACCTCTGAGCAAAGCAGGCAAGACTTATGAGCATCTCCAGGTTACTAATTTCTCAGCCAGCAGAAGCTGCCACTGGGAAGTGCCCTTTCATACCACCAAGTACTGCTCTGAAAAAGCACATTCCTGAAACAGAAAATATTTGAGATGGTGTCAGTAGCTGACATTATAGTCCTGGAGGAATGATAAACCAAAGCTCTGCTTCAATTTGAGCTAAGCTACCAGTGAATCCAATATAGAGAATCCAATATAAACAGGCATATCAAATATGTTTTAGCAGCCTAGAAGCACAAACTTCTCAGATTTTCTGGGACAGCATGTATCTTAAATCATGTAGTGCTTTAAAAAATCTCAACTAAATAGACTTACTAGAGGTTTGTAATGCATGTTAGAGTTGTTAGGTTTGTTTTGTTTTTCTGCTTGCATTTTGTAATGTTTTTTAAACCTAGAGGAAAGAAAGAACTGTTTTCTTAAGTATGAAACCAAATATACTTTATGCTCTCCCTCCCTTCTGTCCATGTATATGTACTTCAACACACTAAGTTTAGTCCTATGCTGTAAAATTGAATGGAGTCAAAAGTCATACCATAATGAATTAGAAGCAGGCATATGCACATACATGCACAGTCACCTGTAATTCTGCACCTTTTACCAAGAAAAGCATCGCAGTGAGGAACAGACACTACAAACTTAACCCTCCATGTCTACCTTAAAGCTTAAATAATGAATTTACTTGACAAAATTCACATCTAAGCAGCTCCAGTTCTAGTAGGGTCTTACTTTCCATGATGCTCAACTATTCCTTTTTTTTCATCAGTTATTTCAGCACCCACTGCGGGGAGATGTAGTGGACATGAGCAGAGGTTGTGGGGAAAAGTATGCTGTGTATCCAATAGTAAAAATATGATGTCTCTTATCTTTTCCACCCCAACCAATCCTTAAGCTTCCCTTTATAGTCACTGAGTAGTGACTACCTCTGCTCTGCTCAAAAATCGAGCTCAATGTGTCCCTGCTGGGTGGCCAGACATGGTGCTATCTCACATATCTGAGAAGAAGCTATTTGAGGCATACACTCCTTTCTCTTATTTTAGGAAGAAAAAAAAAATTGAGGGAAAAATCTAGTCAGGCTGAAATTGCAGATCAGGTCCCTTATCTTAACTATGTACACCACTCAGAATGCAAATTGCTGCTAGTAAAAGAGTGATTAACAAAAACCCACCCTGCCACAATATCTTTAGACTAAATATACATATTAGACAGAGTTGCCAAATCTCCAGTGACATGTGGCCTTTGCAATTTCTGTGATTCCTGGAAGGTAAGTGTTAATTACAGTATGTGGACAAAAACTAATGACTTGTTTTGGAGTTAATGTCCCATTGAAAAAGGATTACTGTTGTTATCAACCACATCAGGCAATTAATGGCATCCATAATGCTTAAAAATTAACAGTGGCAGCATAGCTGAGTGACTATTTTGAAAAACTGGTCATTCCTTGCAGATTAATGAGCAATTTTCTGTCAGAGAGCAGGATGCACTCTGGTAGAAAACTGACAAAAGAGGCACCATCCTCAGGGGATTATTTTTAACAATCCATTTTGCTGCGCATATTTAAAAGGAAATTTGGTAGATATCACTGCCATTCCAGAAGTATATTCTCATTTATTTTTCTCCTTAAACATTATAAGCCAATATTTGACAAGTTACACTGAACTGGATATCTAGAATCTAAAATGAATAATTACAGGGGAAGAACCAACAAGGTATAAACACTGCATAAGGATTTTTTTCCCCCAATTACTTTCATTTAGGTTTGTTAGACAAATAGGTATCAGCATTGTAAGCAATTAGGTTTCACTTTAATCAGTCACAATCAATTAATGTGAACGGTTTCCCTATTTTTGCTTAATTGTATCTAAGCAGGTACTCTATTTTAAAGCAAAAACTTTCAGAAGAGTGTGTTTAAATAAATTTAATTAGAACTATAAGGAGTGTGATTCTCACTAGAAAGTTGAAGTGTGGTTTTTAAACATATATCGATATATTCTTTTGTAAAAAAATGCCCTTTTTTTTTTCCTTTTCTTTTTTTTTTTTTCTTTTAACCCAAAACTTAGCCAAGACTCTAGTTTGTTTCCCACTTACCAGTTTGGTCACTGACTTATACCTGCACAGACTAAGATTGATCAGGTGTGTAGTACCCAATATAACCTTAGGACAAAGTATAGAAGAGGCCAGCAGCTCCCAGCAATCCCAGCTCACACTGACACCTCACATGAAAAACTGGCTGTGACCCACAGCTTGTGGACTAGCAGTTCAGGTCCAGGTCTGAGTTTCCTTTTTTTTCCCTGAGGATTGCTGATGCTCCTACCTTACTTTTCTCACAGAGCCTCAGCAACTTCATCATTTATAGCTATCCAGTCCACTTCTAATGAAATTATACATCACCACCAAGGGCATCCTCTCTGGGCCTGGAAGAGACTGGCATATATAATCAGTTTATGGGTAGGAGGGAAAAAGTTTCATAGTGAAAATATTGCCAATTGATTTGTTTTGCATGGAAGTCTTGACAAACTAAACTTCTCTTTCAGAGGCTGCAAAATTGTCACAGGTGTCTTTGGTGTACCCCTGAGCAGATCTCGTCCTGTCAGTGAGCTCAGATTACAGAGGAACAGTAGAACTTGCTTCTAAAGAAAGGCAAGCAAAGGTGAAAAAGGTAAAACAAAGAAATCAGGAGGCATTGATTCCCTCAGAGAAAATTCTGCAGTGGTCTAGGCTTTCATGAGAATCGGCCGGCAGGTGAAAAAAAAAAAAAAAGGAAAAAAAAGGAAAGCATAAGGGAACTAGGCAAGTTTTAACAAAGATATTCAGAGCCACTTGGGTAAATGACTTTCCTTTTCAAGGACCTTTCTGAAAACTAGCAGGTTTTTTTGTCTCATTCAGGATTTACACATTGCAGTTCCTAAAAGTAACCCAGTGAAGGGTCCCTGACAGTGTGTTTCTGAACACTCTCCCTTCACCCCTAATCTTGGCTGCTATGGCTTTACCTGCAAGGCTTGGCAGTGGTCCACAGCTTTGTCCCAATGTTCTGGTGGCTGCTCTCCCAGCATATGGTCTATTCAATTTTTCCCCAGCTGTTATTCAGCCAGGGAGACCATGCTCTCTTCTAGATACAGACCTTTGTTCAGAAACAAGGAATCAATTTTCTCCTTATTAAAGGGGCACAAGGAGAAGGAGGGAAGTGAGCAGGAATTCACATAAACCTCAAGCATCCTAAGCCATGTGCTGATACAGGGGCTTGCCCTCACTGAATACTCAGTCAAGCCTTCAGAGTGCAATTCAGACTCTGGTGTGGAGCGCTCTTTAGGAATATGTGGCAACCAACCTCCTTACCCCTGTGCTATTCATTTACCCTTCACAGACTACTTCTGGAGGCTCAGTGACTCTCTGGAGCTTAGATTCCTTATGGATTAAATTGCATGGTACCTATGCCAAAATGTATGCTCCTGGTAGGACTTTAAGGGAGTTCTATGTCTTTGAATACCTGTCAAGGTCTAATGAATAGAAATAAAGAATTGCCTCACCTCTCCTTGAATTGTAGGGATGTGATTTCACTAACAAGTTAAGGTAGTGCCATGCAGAAGTAGTGCTGTAAACTTATCTAACTTGACTTATTAATTTCTTTAAGTATTCTGCAAATAAGGATCTATAAGTTAAAACATGTTAGACCATTTGACATGTAGAAAAGGTACACTGAAGGACTGACATTGGCCCACACCTCAGAAAGCTAATGAAATAAAACTACAAGGAAGAAAAGATGGGGCTTGACTTGAAGAAGGAGAAAAGGCTGGTGCAGCAGGGACATCAGATCAGTTCTGTAGTAAGGGTGATTTTTACAAACTCTCGTTAAGAAATCAGTTATCTACTTGAAAGAGAGATATTTCATGGCTTCCTTACTTGGCAGCTGGCCACCAAATGACCAAGACTAGTAGCTACTGGAGTTATTGGAACCTTCATTCAAACAAGAAACTTATTATTTGCTTTCAGTTCCTTCTAAATAAAATAAACAAAGTATTACCAAGAACAAATTGCAAAAAAAAAAAAAAGGAAAATTTTCACATGAATAGGGTGCTGAACTAATGAAGAGAAATTTCAAGCAACAGGACTCTCAGCCACATGCCAGAAAACAAAAGGATCTAAAGTATGAAAAAGTCAAGATAATTTTCATTTATCACAGTTTCCATGATTTTTCATTGTCTGGGACAGCATTGTGAGCATAACAGCATAAGAGTCTGTTCAGATAATGGATTTATGGACAGAAAAATGCAAAGGAAATGGATTGCAAGCTTCACAACAAGTTCAGATGTAGCTGGAGTAAACTTTTACTTTAATCTAAAATTTTTCACATGTGTAAATCTGCCTTGGGTTGTACATGGCAGAGGTTAGATGGAACTCAAAGGGAAAGCCCCCAGTATCTCCCTGCAATTCCACCTGAGGTGACCCAGCATATAACAGCAAAATATGTTTTTCTAGCTCTTACTATATTGATTACTACCTGGGAAATATTCCTACTCTTGCTGCTGTTGCTTCAGTAACAGCCACAGCCACAAAGACAGTGGCAGTCATTTACTGGTTTTTGACTTCAACTCTGCTGCTTCTTTCTTCCATAGATTCATCTCCTGTAGGTCCTCAGTATCCTGCTCAGCATAACTTCCAGGTCATCAAGTCATGTTGGGTCTGTTTCTTTTTCCTTCCTCATTTTGCTATGGGATTCACCAATGCTGACCCCAGCATTTCATCTGAAAGAGAGAGCAACTTCAAAGTTTGTGGACAAGGGCTCATGGAACACCAAGGAAAGACTACAAAATCTCAGTGGATGGTCAGTTGCCAGACTTGCCCATTGCTGTGGTTTTCAGAATTAACACCAACCACTGTTTCTTTTGTTCTGAACTAAACTGAAGCCCTTTCTTCAGCATGCCCATACATTTTTCTGCTCTCACTAAATAGA
This sequence comes from Chloebia gouldiae, assembly GCA_003676055.1. NCBI lineage: Eukaryota > Metazoa > Chordata > Aves > Passeriformes > Passeridae > Chloebia > Chloebia gouldiae. The sequence continues at coordinate 14,250,403 of QUSF01000002.1, read as the reverse complement.
TGGATTAGCATAACACTGAGCTTTGATTTGATAGCACTCAGAGATAAAAGAAGAATATCTGGAAAAGAGAGCAGAACACTGAAGCTGAAGTGACAGTGAATAAGACAGTAACTGTGGACTTGAGTGTATGTACTGAAAGGACACTTAGCTCTAGTTTTCATTATTATAAGACAGCAAGACTACAAGAGCAGTGACCAGCAGAAAGTCAGTGGGGAGGAAAGAAATCTTCTCCTTGGAGTGGCAGATTAATTTGTGCTGCAAGAGCCATGTCAGGGTCATGATTCAGTAGATACAGGGTTGCTAATAAAGAGCATACTGGCCTTTCCAGAGGTGTCTTGTAGCCCATAGCAGAATGAACAATGAAAAATTTTGCCCAGACCCCTACTTTGTGAACTAGGAATCATAGCCTCCTGTACAAAATAGTCCTGGGGACAGCTCAAAACATTTTGCTATGAAATATTATGTGAAAGTAAGTTGCATCAATTTCTTTAATCAAAAAGTATTTTCTTTCCCCCTGTCCTCCCTGTCATTCTTTTTTTATTTCCCTCCTCTGCCTCATTTGCTGCTTATCTCCTTCTGGATTTCTACTTGAGAACTCAGCTTCCAACTCAGCTTTCTAAATTAGATGGCATAGATAAGATACTTCAAGATGTTCTTATGTGTGCCTAGCACTCAGACCAATTTTGTCTTTCCTTCAGAGGTGGAAATATTAATTCACATCCTCTGCCAATGAATATCACCATGACTGACTTAACAGTGTTCTGGTCAGCAATCACCAACCTGAAACAGATTTTTTTTTCTTTGTATATTTCTGGTCTGAGGCAGATTCAGCTGGTCAGATATGAAACAGAGTAACTGAAATGAGGATTTAAATGGTAACCATACATAAACACATATGCATGCAGTCTCTGGTGCAGGAGGAAGGGAAAAGGTGAGAAATTCTCAGATATAAAATAGAATTGGGGAAACAAAATGAGTTTCACTCACATGTTCACTGCTAAGTAGATAGGCTAGAACTGTTCTTAAAGTACAACACAGACTTTATCTTGTAGCTGCATCTGAGCAAATGTGTCAATTTTCAGTGGACAGACAGGCAAGGATTTAAGGGGATGTGAATAGCAGGGTGGGATTCCAGGTAAACCTCAGATAAGAATGTGGATTTCACCTCCTATGAAGGCATATCCAGAGGAACCACTGGTATTTCTCCCCTCCTCTACTTTGGTATGGCTCCATTCCTTTTCAAATGCAATTAAATCTAACTACCTACTTACTAGTGGACCAAGACTGTGGAAATTTCACTGAAATTAGTCAAGACTCCAGTAATTCCACTAGTCTTAGTGGATCTTTATGCAGGAGCAGGTGTTTGTTAGCAAGAGAAGGGATTTCATAATCTGAACTCTACTTATTGAAAATCAATCTGCTGCCAGGATTATTAGAATCCCTGCACTGGGGATACAGCACCTTGGACCCCAGAAAATCTATTTCAGTTACAGAAACTGCAAATATACAAGTTCACAGGATTTATATGAACCAATACAAGAGTTCCTTGGCAGACCATTGTGTTTTAGATAGTGGTGCAAAGTTTCAAACCTGTGTATCCAAAATTTGGGGGCATATTTCCCAATTTCTCCTTTGTAAGCTAATCGATGAAATATACTCACACATCTCTAACTGTCTCCTTGTACTATCCAGACATCCCAAACATAAATAAACACAAATCATCTGTAATTCTGCTCCATGTCCAGAAGGGTCCACCACATCTGTGAATCCCACAGTTCTACTGAAGTATTAAATGTCTGGTAGGAATGCACATTCAAGCAACATTGGCTTGTTTTCATTCTCCACTTACAAATGCAGTTTGCCATGGCCAGTCCATTTTCTGAGGCTCGCTGCTAGAGATATTCTAGAATGGGAATCTCTGACATACACCCTTGTTTGCATCCATGCACCATAAAATATGCTACTAAATCAGTTCCTTCCCCCAAGCACCCCAACCCAATCCTTTGGGCTTTAACACCATTCATTGACAGCCATCTTGCTCATGCTCCTCTGGAGAGACTTCACTTAACAGATTGCTTCTTGGTTTTATCAGAATGAATATAAATACAGGCTATCTCAACCTAGCAGCCTAGCTCTTCCTTAAAGTACAGATTTATTTCTGTTGCCCACAGTATTAGCAGACTAGGATAGCAGCCCTGAGAAAATGAGTCCATCTTGATATGACTTATTTCCACAAACTCTTGGTTCCCTGTATTTTGAGTTAAATTAAAATACACTGATTGATACTGGAATACTGGAAAAAAATCAATAGTTGACCTAAATACCTCTGACAGTAAGATGTTCAAGTGTTACAGTGATTTCCTCTGGAGAGCAAAGATTAGATTTCATATTCATTCAGTCCAGAAATGACAAGATTAATGGAATATAAATGTTAAGAGTTGAACAAACTACAGGTAGATCAGAAATAAAATGTATCTGCATTTTCTGTCAAACATTAAGGCGTGAGTGTATGTAACCACAAATCAACCAGCATGGAGTTCAGTACAACTAAAAAGGGCTAGTTGGTTTTCCAAGTCAATCAGGAGAAGATACAAAAGTACTTTTGGGCTAAACAAGTAAATTATCATAGAAAGAACCCTCTCTAATTGCCACATCATGCTGACAACAAAAAAGAAGTCTCATCACAAGACAGGGAGGAGGGAAGTACAGAGGACCACCAATGTGAAGAAGAGACAGAAACAAATCCATCCTTCAAGAAAGCTCTACAAAACTCCTCCACCCCATTTGCCTTGCTCTCCATGCTGTGTTGTTTTGTCTTTTTTAGCAGCTGTCTTCTCTTTACTGGTGTACTTATTTCTTCTCTCTTTCCTCCTGTTTTTGTCACTGCCAAAGCACACAGCCTAATACATTCCCCATATGTGAATACAGAGTTTGAAGCACACATTTTTCTTCAATTTTTTGTGCATGTTGAAAAATGGGGGTTGAGTTTGGAGCTTGAGGTTTTGAGTGTTGAGCCCAAATGGAAACTGTTCACATAGCATATATATCCCCTTCAAGGAGACCTGGAACACCTGCTGAGTGTAGCTCACCATTCACCTGTGTGCTGCTATTCTGAATGAAAGAGAACACAGAAGACCTACACACATTTGAAACATTATGGTACCAAAAAATTGTAAAAATCTCTACAGTTCTAATGCAATAATTGCACGTACAACTTGTGTTATTTTTGTGCAATGACAACTTTTTGGATATTCCTATAGTGCTCTTGTATTTGCAGCAACAGACAATATAATTGCCTCTTTAGGAGTTTCTCAGCAAAAACATATTAATAGCACCAGTCTGGCTCAAAAGTACAAGGTCATTCAAATCCTTTCAAAATATATTCTTTACCAAGGGCAACCACCACTACTAGAAGCAACCATTAGGTTGCTAAAACAGCAGTTTATCCCTTATGGTATGATAGAGCCACCGACATTTGAGGGAGGGGAAAAAAAAAAACGCAGAAAGACAGCCTTATTACATTTACTTGCATGAAAATCACAAGTCTTTCCTTTAGGCTTCTGACAGAAATGTTTCAATTCAATTAGAAGAATTACATTTAGTATCTGCATATTTATCAGCTGCTGTCTGTTATCCTAACATGTAAAGGCAGAAGATGGAATATGTTTTTATATCCATATCAAATAGCATGAGAGAGCTGGAATACATGAGTATAGCTTAGCATAAACTTCTTAAAATGAGTTGAACTAGGCACTCATCTCTTTGAACACCCTAAATGAACACTTGCCAAAATGGAAAATGTGCTGTGTTTTCATTGACAAGAAAGGAGTTCTACAAAAGATAAAATTCAATTTTATAGCCTAGATAATTAGAGTAAATAAAGGGAAAGACATGATATTGGGATTCTTTTCAGTTTGTGGAATTTTTTATGTAGGGATTTGTATTGAAAGTATTCAATTCAACAAGGCAGGTATGATCTTTTTTATTCTACTGTACTTCATATCTTGAAAATATGAGCATGTGAAATGAAGGTATAATCAAGCCTGATACATGATGTCTTAGGCAGAGCTCATATGGGATGACATCTAGGTTTTCTTTCCAATACTGAGGACAGAGTGGTTTAAGAAAGACAAGGGCAGCCTAAAATAACCAAACTAGAAGTTATAAGCTTTGTTCTACTATTAACAATGATCTGGGAAGCCCACTGCAAATCATCACCTGTCAGCCCCAGACATGTGGCAAGAGTCTGTTACTGCCATCTGCATGCTGTTTCCTGACTGTGACACTGCTCATATTGCCTGTTTTGGATAAAACAATTCTACACAAACTGTGCTTTTTTACAGACATTTTAAGAACCCCTACATGATATTACAGTGTTACATTACAAAGAAGTATAAAGAATTTCATATTATGAAAAATTTAGCACTTTTCTTCCCACCAATGGCACCTCCTCTCTCAGTTCAGAGGACTGTGGGATGAATCAGATTCCTACTCACATCATTCATAGCTGAATACAAAATGTGTGTAATGAATGGGAAAAAGGGGTTCAAAGAAATAAAAATAATTTTACATGCATTACCTTGTAGGGCTAAGTTTTAGCCTTACTTCTGCTATGAAGCTTTTGTGTTACACTGACAGTGTACAGTTACAGAGGTCCCTTAAACCAGAAATCTCCTAGATCATTTCATGCTCTTCATTTGATGGCCTCCACATGGCCCATGGAACCTGTTTTAGAGTTAAGTAAGTACTTTGTGCTACTCCCAACAGCCCAGAGAATCTCTGGTACTAGCACACATAAATTATGAAAACATATTATGAAATTATACTATGAATGCAAATCATGAAAAAACACCTCCTTCCTTGTTTTAGGTAAGCTTGGGAATCAACAGTAGTCCTTTACTTTAGTTCTCCCATTTGCTGAACAGGAAAGTGACATCCTTTAACACAGGGACACACTGAAGTTGTTAATGAGCAGATAACCACTAGGACACAAGGCAAGACTACCACAGAAAGTATTTCTACCCTGACATGGTCAGTATTTCTACATTCAGGATAAGGAATCTTAGGAACAAAAAGGAGGGTCATGCCTCAAACAAATAAAACTGAAGTAAATATGAAATTACTACTAGTTTTGTGAATACCACCCATTCAGGGTGGTAAACTAGGCAGTGACTGTGATATTATATGAGATCTTGTAATTAAAGACACTTCTGTATTGCATACAGTGCAAAGTGTTGTATTAAGATTGCAAAGACTTCTAGGTTTTCCATCTTTTATGGTTTTGATTTTGCACCCTTTAAATTCTCCAAATGAAGTATTTCAGAATGCAAAAGGTTTTATAATTTATTTCAGAGTCCAAGAGAATCAACTTTCTTCCACTGATGGGGTTTCCAGCCCTTCACAGAAAATATTTATGCTTTTATATCTCAAAGTTAGCTGAGAGTACTTTGGTATTCTTTATCACATGCTCATCATGTTTTGGTAACGGAACTGAAACACCTTTTAATCAACAGGTATAAATATATTCCATCATAACATGAATAATGCCAGCCAAATTGGGCTTTTGTAGTCTATTAAATAAGTAAAATACTAATGACAATAGAGGTACACCAGTGTAATTTAGTGGAAAGTGAAGCTCTATAGTCTATATTTGCAAAATCACTCCAGTTCATACTTGTCATTGAAATAATTTTTCAGGGATTTTGCACCTGTACAACTTGGAAAATTTATGCCTTTAATTTTTTTTTTTATTGTGCATTTGATCTTTGAATGAGTATCTCAGATTGTTAGTAAGACCATGTTTAGGAGGTAACATACCATTTTCTGTATCTGTGAGATGAACATGTGTGGTCCAATACCTCTTCATATCAGTCACCAATTTCCTTTTTCTTTAACATAAAATTTCTGGAAGGCCAGAGGGGAGAGGAAAGCAAATTGTCTTGTAAGTAAATGCAAAATACTTTTAGAGAATGGAGGGAATTAATTGCCTAGCACATGTGGCAGTCAGGTTATCTCCTGAAGCATGACATTTCATAGATTGACAAGGAATACATGTAGTATCTGTTATAAAATGATCTAACCATTAGTCTTACTGGTTCTTTGCCAGGCTAACCCTTTCAATGAAAGTGGTCTCATATACTCAGAAATATTATAAAATTCAAGTTTCTTCTGCACCTCTTTGCTATCTGTTAATGTTTGATTATTTTAACCTTGGCTCACATCAGTAGATGAGAGTCTTTCACCTATTTGTGACTCTTCTATTCACAACATTCCAAGAGATAAAAATATTTCCATTTTATAGACCAGGCAACAAAATATATTGAGAAGACTAGAGGGGCAAAGGAGTTTGGTGTGCTCTCACTCCTGGAATGTCATAGGCCAAAGTTTGGCATTAGGCTTCTAAACAGTGCATGGAAAGAGCTTGGAATGCCATGTTGGGATTTGTTGGGCCAATGTCCGAGTCAAGAATCACTTCAAACTAGCTGATGCTGCACAGTTTTGGTAAGTCTCAATGAAGGAATGTTACTCTTTCTTTCTCTGACTGCATATCATGGTTCTTTTACCTCCTCCTAGACTAATATCAGCCTTTTCTCAAAAATGCACTTAGAAGAGTTGTACAGCTTCTGCCTCCCCTAATGCAGTGTCGGTGGTTAAAGGACTCCAACCACCTGTGAGAACATACTTCCAGTTCCTTTCTCTAATTGTAAGGAACTTGCAATCCCCAGGTGAATCATTTTACTATGAGGTTGCATACTGTGGTGATATATGATGTTCGTAGTACCGTCAAAACTGCTACATTTTGCCAAAATACAGAAGGAAACAGTAAGCATGAACATGGCTGGTTAGGTGCCATGGTGGTTGGGAGGAAAAGCTATGAACCATTTTCTGCTCCTCTGAATATTTAATACATGAGACAAACATTCATTGAATTCAGATAATATTTACTTAAGCCATTAGTCAATATTTTCCTCATTAACGATGGCAGGATTTGACCCATTCCACAATCAATCCAGTGGCACCAGGTATATAACACCGTTTTTAACTCACATTTTTCATACAGAAGGCTTCTTTCAGAAAATGGAATGAAATTTACAGATGCAGCACACATAATATTTAGATGTAATATTAGCTCCATTGGGAAGAAAAAAATCCTGAAAGTTAACAAAAATTGATTGATGCTCCCTGACTGGAAGTGTCTGTAATTTTTTGCATGATAGCAATATGGAATGTGTTAACTCCATGAACACCAGTCTCCTTTACAACTGCTGTTGCTATTCTAACCACATTATCAACCTCACACATGTTTACCTCAGGGATATTTAGCCAGCCATAATTGACTTTTGCACAAAAGAAAGCTGCAGGCAAGGTTTAATCCTTTTGGGCTTGCCTTCTCAGTAAAATAAACAAGTATCTAAGAGAATTGTAACTAGATCGAGTATAAGATCAGAGCATGGGGTGAACCTGTTCAGTCTCCTTCAATTTTATGATTCTTAAAATTTTCACAATTAGGATATCTGGAAATTAACATCTTTGCATGTAAGATGCTACAAATAAACAGAGAATTCAACATCTCCGCTTTCAATAACAGCATTTCTCTAATTGCTATTTAACTATGTCAAATTCCTTATTGGAGGTGGAGTTTAAAAAAGCCTATTGTACTAATATCACACTAAAGTTTAGCTGATAATGTTAATGCCAGCTAGCAGTGATTGCACATAAACTCTAGGTGAGATTAATCTTGGTGAGATTAGTCATTAATATGGTAGGTGGTGTCATGGTTTAACCCCACCTGTCAGCTCAGCCCCACACAGCTGCTCAGTACCCACCCAGGAGGATGGGGGAGAGACTCAGAAGAGTAAAAGTGAGAAAAAGCATGAGTTGAGATAAAGAGAATTCAGTAGGTAAAGAAAAGTTATGCACGCAGGCAATGAAAAGCAAGAAATTAATTCACAAGTTCCCATAGGCAGGCAGGTATTCAGCCTGGAAAACAGGGCTCCATCACGAGTAACAGTGACTTGGGGAGACAAACTCTGTCACTCCGAATGTCCTGCCCCTTCTTCTCCTTCCCCCAGCTCTATATGCTGAACATGACACCGTATGGTGTGGGATATGTACATGTGGCAGTTGGGATTATCTGTCCTATGTCCCTCCCACCTCCTTGTGCACCCCCAGCTCCCTTTCTGGCAGGTGGGGTGAGAAGAAGAAAAGCTCTAGAGTCTGTGATTGCTGCTCATCAGTAAAAAAAAATCACCCCTAAACTATCAACACTGTTTTGGTCACAAACCCAAAATACAGCCCCATAGCAGATACTATAAAGAAAATTAACCCTGCCCCAGTCAAAACCAGCATTGGTGGCAAAGACTGGTATTCAGTAGATCTTTTAATCTCATTCTACCAGGGAAAGAAAGCAGGCCTGCAATGCTTTTACTCACATGCCCTGTTCCCAGTCCTGCACAGATTTGTCTTGTGCTGATACCAACATTTGTATGAATATATAGTAAATTGTTCAGGGAGCTGATCTGGCTGAAAACCAGCCATTTGGACCCAAGGTTAGTTTTAGCTCAGATCCACCCACCACATGGTGCATCTCACACTTCATAATGAACACATGAAGAAGGAGGACTCCAAGACTGTTTCTCCTGACAGCAGGGCCAGCTTAAACTGATAATTCATCTTTGTCGTCAAATAGTTGAAAAGAAGCATACTCTGGAGTTGCATCTTCTCCTTGCTGACAAAAAAAGAAGCTCAGAAAATTAGCTTGATCTTAAATTTCTAATTGCAGATAGCTGAAGTGAGAGACATCCATGAGCAAAGCAGGCCATACTATGATAAAAATTCAAAACAAAGTATTATTTTAGGGTTTTAACTCCCTGCATCAGGTCAATCATCTCAAGTGTAGGTGAAGGCAATCAATGCTAAGCTAAGCAATAGATGAGAAGATAAGACAATCAGGATAAAATTGCTGCTTTATAAATGAACAGCAAACTTCTTGTTGATGTAGAGCACATAAGAATTTTATCCTACAGTCCTATGTTTTAATCTGGTTTTATCTTTGCTTATTTCTTAACAAATCAATTAATTTACCTCTCCTTTTTCTGTTTGTAAAATGGTCATTGATAGGACTGTATTTGTAAAATGCTTTCTAATAATATGTATGAAGGAATTATTTAAATGTTAAGTACATTATTATCTATTATCTGACAGGTCATCTGCTCTACTAGCAGAGCAATTACAGAAAATGGCCTATATATTTATATGCAGATAAATCTAGATTAAGTGAAAAGATTGAAGGGGGAAAATGACTGATTTCCTTAATTTACTCTTTTATATATGAAATTTTGTATGAAAGGCTTTGTAAACTGTTCTCTGACCTATGTTATAAATCCTATTCCCTGCAGGAAAAAAGAAAAAACCCAACCACTTAACTTTTAACTTTCATCACTACTCAAGTAACTGTGGTCCAACTGAATGTGTATGTGGAAACAAGCAGTAGTTCTTAATCAGAGAATGATATTCTACACACAAAATAATAGAAAGAAGTTTTATTTTTTAAATATAGCAATTTGGGGTGTTTGTAGCAGATACAATCATTTTAAGCATGTGTGTGTGTATAGGAGAGGTGTTGTCAGGTGAGTCAGGCATGATATTATTGCTTTAATCAAAAAGTAGCAAACATGGAATGAAAGCTGGTAAAGATATTATAGATAGATATAGATATCTATAGATACCTACATATAGTTATAGATATACATATAGCTATATCTATAGATAGATAGATGTAAATAGAGATATTTATAGCCTATAGATGCTTCAACCTCTTACTGTTTTCTTGTTTTTCCTGGAAGATCTATGAAGATCTCATTGAGTAAAAACCTTTAAACTGGGTACCTTATAGTATTACTGTAGGTTTGCAGAGGTAGCACAACTTTGCTTTATTGCTAGTACATTACACTCACAGTGTTAGAGCAACCAAGTAGTATTTGGAGAGAGGGCAAAATGCCAGTCTCATGAGAACTCTGCCTTCCTTCAAGAAATTCAAACATGACTCAAAAGATGACAGGAAAGGGTAACAAACATTTGACTATTAAAGGCTGGAGATGAATGAAACAAAAAGAGAAGCAATAAGGAGGACAATAAGAACTGCACTGTGGTTGAGAAATAGAAATATTTTCTAAAGGGTGTAGTGACATATAAGAAATCCAGAAAGTCGAGTTGTAAAAAAAGAGGCCAAAACCCAGTATCCTGTGAGTATAGAAATCTGTAAGAATGTCAGCTTTAATAAAATGTACACCTTCAAAATGTAGTTACAACGGAACACTCAAAAAAGTACGAAGCTGAATCTAGTTACATATTAGAAGAAAACCCAGGATCTTCTCACTGATTGCATTCTGTAGTGATGGCAATCAGAAATAACAATATTTGATTAATAAAAATAAGGGTATTCTCATGAAATCTATATCCACACAATTCTTAATTTCTTTTATCAAAGTAAATGGGGGATCATAAAATGGTTAAGATAGGAAGGGACATCTGGAGGTCATGTGGTCCAACCCTCCCTTCATGAAGGCTCACCTAGAGCTTTTTGCCCTTTACCATGTTCAGATGGCTTTTGAGTATCTCTGAGGATGGAACAGGGAAGTTACACCACAACTCCAGAACTGTCTCTACAGATACTTTTGATTGTCATTCCATAGAAGGATGAGGAGGAGTTCCAAAATATCCTCAAAATCTTCTTATAGACCTTAGAAAAATCTGGGGAATATTAAATCACTATAGTAAATGGTTTTGGGACAGGCTCTATTATTAAGGGTACCGCAACACCTTCTGCAGATTGTGAGCCTGAGAACAGTAAACTGTAGGACATATGTAAAAAATGTCAATATATCGCAGTTTAAACTCCTGTATAAAAATCAGACTAGGTGTATGGAATCTAGAGAGTTTGAAAGCACAAGTTAAGCCTGCATTGAAACTAATACATCATAGAAAATATAAAGAGATACTAATAAATATACTGCATTAAAGATAAAGACAGTTTATTATTCATCATCAATTTTTAATATATCAAGATTTTTCTCATATATTTATGTAGCTGCAGAAAACAGGAAATAATTTCTGTTTAAATCATTAAAAGATGGATTACTCCTATTTTGGAATATTATATGCCATTAGCAGTCTAATATCGTTAAGAGGTGGTCAAATCTTTTATCATAGTGTTTCTAAAACCTTCCAGAGTACTTGCAAAGCTGAAATTCAGTATGCTGCAATGCCTGTCAATTAATTAATAGCACCTAGACCGAGGGCAGCATGGCAACCAGTTGTTTCATTTCTTAGGGAAATAGACATTTTAATGAACAAATATATGAGAAAGTTACACTTTCTTCTCTCCAAAACCTTCAAACCTACACTCTCCAAACTTTCCCATTTCAATTATTACATTTATATTTTGATCTCACAGAGCCTATTTTCCATGTTCATTGTAAAATATCCATTGGGAGCCATTCAATATATGAATAAATAATTCTCTGTATGCTATAATGTATGTCTGTTAATGGCACCACAAATATACAGATCTCAACAATCTACTTATCAACATGGTTGTCTACATCAACACATGTAAAAAATTGTAGTGTACAGCAGCTGGCAAACCACTCAGGACAGCAAGGGGAAACTTGCAATGAAAGATTGTACCAGAATTTGTATAATTACAAGCTTCACAAAGAGGTAAGTTTCCTGTCTCTGCTTCTCTTTTAAATTTCTGCAATATAATATGATCAAGGCGTTATGCATCTGAATCCCAGTTTTCCTATATGCTAGCCAGAGGTTATCCATTTTTTTGTGGGGTGGCTGCAGGCTTTACCATTCTCATGTCCTTTATTCTACTTCCAGCTGCCCTGAACACTGATCACTAAGTTACCACTCTGTGCTGTGATCAGTTTCCCAACTAATTTCTGCTCGTACAAAAAAAAAAATATCTTTCTCTTATTCTTTTTAAATTTTTTATTACTCAGATCAATACAATCAGAGTTCTGAGTCTGTCTCGCCTGCCCTTGGCACAGGCAGCCAGCGTGGGGACCAGCCGGTTTCTCAGTAATGGTCATGTTCAGAGAGAGTTTTTTCCCCCACACCAAGTTCCTCCTAATGACTTCCTCTGAGGTGCCAGGGTGGCCCTGCTTCTCTTCACCACAACTCGCTCTCTCTGTCCTGCCATATCCGCTTTGTAAAATGATGCCTTCTAATTTTAGGCCCATTTTTTCCCCACAAGTAGTGAATGCTCTGTTAATCTTTAGGAATGGTCCTCCCAAGAAGGCTGTAACTTCTATTTTAAGGAAGATTACAGTCTGGGTGAATGAATTTTATGACTGCAGTTACTACTATTTCTAATCTGCCTTTGTTATTTAAGGTTTGGTAGAAGGTCATAGAAGTTTAAATCCTGGACTACGTCAGAAATCATCTGCCTGAAGAGTTTTAAACTTCCGATTATTTTACAGATCTGACCCTGCATTACTCTGCATGTGTTCTGGGTTTCTGTTTTTTTCTTCAGGAAGAAGCCCTCCTGTCCATAGCAGAATTTCTGTTAATATTTCATATACTCGTCAGACTTTATGTAGTTCCTTCATCTCCACATGTTTAGAAAATCTACATTTTTTTCATAATTCCCACAAAGACTCTGCCTAACACATGACAACAACTGAGAAATATAATTCCAGGCATTAAATCCAGTATGTATAGTGCATTTATTAGAGAAACTGAATAACTACAAAACCAGCTGAAAAGAATCCATGGTGTTACTATTGAAAATATTCTGCAACAAAATCCCCTTCTACTCCTCCTCTCTTCTAAAGAATCCTAATATTTAGTGCAGGTGGCTCTTGGTAGCTTCCCCACAGGTGCTGTCAGGAACCAAGAGCGACCCCGCATCGGCTCACGCTGACAACTCCCCCAGCCCACGAGACGCCGTGCTCCCATGGGGTAATAGTGGCCTCACCAGAGAAACGAGAGGGCTCTGCACTTGGTGAATCCAGCAGGGTTTATTTGAGGAAGATCCAAGGGTCCAGGCAGGGCAGGAATGGAGTGGGTAGGCAGGGTAGAAGCAGGAGCAGGGAAGGCAGGCACACAACCACAGCTGAAGGGGACGGGTGGCAAGGAGCCAGCAGTAAGGGCAGGGCTGGGGTATATAACTGAAGGGAGTAGGCGGGGTAGGAGTGCAAATTGTCCAATGGGAAGAGAAGGCAGGGGAGGGGTTAGAATGGGTGACTCAAGATGAACCAATGGGGAGTGAGGTGGGCGTGGTCTTTTGAGAGAGAACCAATGAGGGAACAGAGGGAACGGAGCCTTCCAGAACTGGGGAGTGTACGGCCAGTGACTGACAGCATAGCATTTACATTAAAAACGGGGAATGATGGGGAATTGTGACAGTCTCTCACCTTAAGTTCAACAACTGTGTTATCCCAGGGCATACTCACCCTGTCTTCCCCACAGGTGTTTCCCACAATTTAGCTTGCAAAAAAAAAAAAATCTTAAAGTGTTAAAGGTATGTCCCAACAAATAGTAAACAAATCATCACACATAAAATAGGTTTCATTTGTGTTAAAGTACTGTCAAGATTACTTCCACTGACATGAAAGCCAGATTCAGAAATTAGATCCAGAAAAATTAGATCGAGAATGGAGTATTGTTTTCCCTGGGAAAACATGTGCATTTTCAATCTACACTAAGGAAAGGAGGAAGTAAAATGAAAATATCTACAAATTAAAAATAAACTTATTTGAAACAACGATTTTAGATCTGTAGAATCACCACAGTTTCTTAAAATTGAAGTCACAGCATCAGCTTATTCACTTAATCTAACAAATTCATAAGAATATGACTTTTTTAAAAATTGCTGTTAATATACCAATAACATAACAAATATATTCTCTAAGTTTTTGTTTGCTATATTCCTAGATTAAATATAAGGCTATAAAAAGTAAATAGCTCTTCTCTTGTTTAAACTTGATGAGATTGGAATTATATTGTAAAGAAACTAATTGGAAACACTATAATTTCCTAAAAAAAAAAGTTCAATTCAATGTCTAATAAAAGGTAGAGCACTATTTCAAATTTAGGAGATTAAATATACTGGGCATCTGAATTCAATTCAGTGTTTACATTATTAAAATGGATACCCAGAACAAACAAGCAATAATTTATGTATATAACATTAGGTACCAAAGTTAGAAAAATTACCTAAAAATCTATGTTAAAGGATGAAAAAATCTTCAATCCATATGCATAAATTATGGCTGCCTCTGATAGGTGACTGTGATAAAATAAAGGCACCAGGTCGGGAGAATATTTTTGTCCTGAGGTGCTCACTACCAAACTGCAAGCCCAGGGGATAGTTTGAGGACCAGCAAGACAATTATTTCCATGTCAATTGCAATCATATTGTACAGGTATTCTCACATATGTTGATCTAAGATTATGATTTTGAGATGAAAAGCAACAGTTATCTCTAGAGTAGCACAAAATCATTGTTTACTGCATGTCATGGTGAACACAGGTAAACACAATTCAAAAAATTACTCTTCCAAAATAAACTAGAATCAATCTGTGAAATAATGTCACAAGAAAAAAAAGTCTCATAAACCACTAGACAAAATTTCCTCTGAGATTTATTTAATGAAAAACAGCAACTATCCTTTGCTTCACAAAAATGTATGTCATCATACAGGAGAAACCCACATCTAATTATTCAGCAGAAAATGGGCTCTCTGACATGAAATGGGGAAAATTGTTTCATAAATCAATTTTGTGCTAACCTTCCAAACAAAAATGCACCACGCATTTGAGAAGCAATTACTTTGCCTTGTACATCACAGAATAAGGGGACTTGCTATTCATTGAAAGGAGAGGAGAGTTGCTCTCTGTTCACTGCACTCTACATAACAATCCATGATCAGAGAAATTAAAAGCATTCACAACAAATACATGGTCCTCAGCTCTCAGGCACAGGCTCATCTAAAACCTCTCCATGCAGCATTTCTTCACACCAGGGCCAGTGACAAGCTCAGCGCCATCCCACAGCAGCAGCTGCTGGCTGTGCTTGCTTATCTGTCTCCCACTGGGCATGCCACATAAATAATTTAGACCCAGCCCTTTCTGTTGTGTATATGGTTAATGGACACTTGCATCTGCTTTCCAGAAGCTTCTGGAGGAAGGAGTATTTAAGTCAGAAGCCAAATTTTTTTTACTATTTTAGTGTTATTTTTATTATATTATTTTCTTCAAACAAGAACATAATCAGGAGCAAATCAGTGCATGCTTCTAAAGAAAGAATGATGCAAACACTACTATTTATACTGTCTTAATACTGCTGCACTATTTGTCTCACTTCTGAAACTGTATTAGGGAGTTTACAATGAGGTACATAAATGAGAAGGTCTTGCCTCGATTTCAGGAAGCAATATGAGAAGACAGCCAGAGATGGGAGCTGGTAAGTCAAGATGGTTTTGGTTGAGAAAGAGTTAATTTTCTTCATAGTAGCTATTAAGAGGGTGTGTTTTATATTTGTGACCATAACACTGTTGATAATAGAGATTTTTTAGATATTGCTGAGCAGTGCTCACAGAGAGTCAAGACCTTTCTGCTTCTCACCCCACCAGACCAACGAGGAAGCTGAAGGTGCACAAGGAGTGGGAGGGAACCCAGTCAAGACAGCTGACCCCAGCTGACCCAAAGAATATCCCACAGCATACAATTTCATGCTCAGCATATAAAGGTGAGAGAAGTAGGAGGAAGGTGAGGGGGATATTTGGATTGATGGCATTTGTCTAGTCATGTCTCCATTATGCATAATGGAAACCTGCTTTCCTGGGGGGGCTGTACACCTGCCCATTGGAAATTATGAATTAATTCCCTTGTCTTGCTTTTCTTGTGAGCAATACCTATTACAATACCTATTACCTATACACCTATTGAGCTCAACCCATGAGTCTTCTCACTTTTACCTCTATGATTCTCTCCCTTTATCCCATTGGACAAGTGACTGAGTGGCTGTGTGGGCCTGGGGTTAAATACTGACACAAGCTAATGGTTTACAGCAGTCCCAACCCTCAGATTCCAAGGTCTCTGAAATGCTCCTACTTAGACACATACAGTTCACACATATTCATTTTCTGTGCATGTGCTCTAGTCATCAGAATCACTTTTGCCCCTTTACTGTACTTGTTTCTTTACATCATATGGAAATTTGCTTGTCTTGCTCACTCCACAGGGATGGTTTGGCTGAGGTTATTTTAAACCTGATTTTCTCTCACAGTACCAAGAGCACAAAAGAGCAAATCCTTGAGCCATCTGTGAACCCAAGTGCAGCAAGTCCAAAGCTGCTTGGGAAGAGGCTGCTTTTTACCAACATCTTGTAGTCAACAGAAGTGAAGTAAGCTGAAAGGAAGTGTTTTCTTGATGAGACAGCTATAAATCAATAAATAAGGGATTAGAAAGACATTCAAAATGAAGGTGTCAACATGGGAACACACACACAAGTCAGAGTGAATGAAGAAAGCTGGTGGGTTTACCAGGGATGATGCTATTTGCATAATACATCAGTTTATACTTTCACAAGGATAAACACAAAGATGAAAATTTATTTGCTTAAATCCAAACTCATTAAATAATAAATATCAAATTACTAATAGTTAGCTCAGGCAATCTTTGTGGAGGAGGGATTAAATTTACAAAACTGCTCGGCTTTGTCCTGCCAAATCTGACACCAACACACTAACAATTTCTTCACTTCATCACTAATTTTGGTTTTAAATCCTGAAGCTATGGTTTTTTTATAGCAGTGTTGGGGTACATTCACCACTGATTTAAAATATACAATTCTGCATATGATTATATTATTCACAAGCTGTAATATTAATACTTTAATGTTGAAGATAAATTAATAAATACCATTGCTGGCATGAAATATGTGAATTACAAGGGTTGAAATATATGGATTGCAGTCATTTCATCATCTGGTGTCAAAGCAAAAAGCATCATGCCTTTCTTCATCACATCATCCTATGCCACTTTTGTCCTTATATATATTATGTCTGTTTTTGTGGCACGTGATATGCATTCAGTTAAGTAATAGTACTCCACATGTGGTAAGTGCTCTGCTCTAGCTTTACATTGCAGCACAATGTGCCATGTATTAGCAAACTAGACAATTATCTGATTTACAATGTGTATGACCCTGAATGTGAAAACGCTGCTCATAAATTACAATTTATGAGCAGAATTACAAACTTTCTCATCATTTAAGAACTAACTTCTTATTTAAAAGAAAGCAATGGTTATTTGGCTGTTCTCATAATGGGACCAAGGTTTAGACTTAACTGACTGGTGTCTATAACAGGAAAAACAAAGAATTTTTGTTAAGTAAGACCAAGAGGGTGATTTCCTTCTTTCACTTAGTCCCAGGAAATGGATTTCTTCACAAGAGTGAAGAAAACAGATTAGTATTTGTAGATTCCCTTCAAGCCCATTGCAGACAAAGCTGTGTCAGCTGCACAGGTTGCTGGCCCCAGTCCCATCTGCCAGTCCCACTGCTAAGAGCCCACCAGCTCCTCCAGCCTGCTGGCAGAAGGGTTTGTGTGGCCATCTCCCCACCATCCCTGGCAGATCCAGCCAGCTTAGCCAATACTGATTATTTCAGCTCTCAGGGTTATTTGGCTCATTTATACTGAGATGGATTTGGACATGATTACAACAGCAAGCCATCAGCAGTGCTGTGGCAGAGGCAGCCCTTACTTCAGCAAAAAGAGGGTTACAGGGAGCTGGGGCTGCCTGGAGGCATCACCTCCTCATCTGGCCCCAGAGCACCTGGAAAGGGTGCACAGGCACCAGGTGAGTCTCACTGGGGGAGCCCAGTTCAAACTAATTACTTCACAGGCAATCAAACAATCATCAGCTGATAACCACTTTTGGATATTGTGGATCTGACTGATTCACACAAGAGACCAAAGCTGAAACTCTCTGTAGTCAATAATCAAAGCTCTGAGCCAGCTAATTCCCTTCTGTTAACACTGCCTACGTGCACACAAACACATGCACGTTGTCTCTCTCTTTTCCCTTTGTCTGCCACCTTGAGCTGTAGCTGCAGTTCTGACACAGGGCAGGGTGAGAAATCTATATCCTCTGCTACTACCCTGACATGCAGTGAGACCCACCTTTAGGTATTAGGGCTTGGAGCATCACTGATGGTAGCAAAATTAAAAGGTTGATGTTATATTTTTATAACCCAGGCAAATCAAAAGCACCTCCATAGTGAAAATGTTATCCCTTGCAACATATATCATCAGTGAGCATAAGTTATATTGATAGGCTTACTCTTTTA
The DNA here is from genome assembly GCA_003676055.1 of Chloebia gouldiae. NCBI lineage: Eukaryota > Metazoa > Chordata > Aves > Passeriformes > Passeridae > Chloebia > Chloebia gouldiae. Next base: position 14,232,039 of record QUSF01000002.1, on the reverse strand, counting down.
AGATGCAAGAACAGGGGCTCTTGTGTAGGTTTGCAAAGCAGACCATTTAGCATAAAAAGATTCTGTTCTGATTGTCCAAGAAGAAACAGGCCATACTTTACTTTCCCATGGTATTATGATTTCCACTGTCTATCACCTTCTGGGTAGTAAATTACTGCTACTTCAGCAAGGATTCAGATCCACAGGCCTTAGCAGCTCCCTGTTAAATTTTCAACAGTGTATCTAGAATAAATCTTATAACCAAAGTTACACAGTGTGGTACCACACAAGTAACAATGGTATTACTTCCACATGGCCAAAACTTCAAGAATTTTGTTTTTAATGAGGATCCAAAATTCAGTCACAAAAGTGAGAAGCAGCCAACAGTTCTTAGAAGAAAAGAGGGAACCTGGGGAGTGACTGTTGAAAGTCTCAGCTATGGACAGAATAGGAAAAAAGTACAGAGTTTCAGCAGCTAGGAAAAATGAAGGCACTTCCCTAGATAATTTAACAAGGTAATCTTGGTAAGCTCCCCAGTGAAATTAAATTGAAATTTCTACATATGAAGAATCTAAGTTCAATATCTCAATAGCAGCAAAATCTGGTGGTGTTTTTTTCCAACTTCAGCTGAAGTTAATCAGAAAGCACACAGACTTGCATCCCAAGTCTCTTGTCATGCAGAAATGAGCAGGTATGCCTGAAAAGCCAGGAAAACACAGAATCTTTTCAGTCATACTAAGAGGGCTAGCCCTATCACCAGTTTGAACCTCAAGAAAATCAGCTTGTATGATAGTTGCAGTTGTCTGTGCTGGAAAGGAATACAACAATCCAAGAGGTCACCCTCAACTCAGTGTGATTTTATCTGTGCAAGCTTAAATTTACTTAATTTGAGTCTGTGACTCATATAAGCATCTTGCTATAGCTTTTCAGGATGAAGGGCAACAGGTTTGATTCTGCTTAATTAAAAGTAATCAGAAGACTTAAATAGACTTGTACAGTAATAAGACAGTCCTAAGTTACTAAATCAGTCATTACAATACTGCAAAAGAGAAAAAAAAGTTATTTTTCCAAGGAAACAGCTAAAATAGCAATAAAAATAGACAAAAATTTACCAGCAGGCTTTGTTAAATAGAAAGGATTTCTTTGTTTAATTATGGATGCATCAATTTTCAGCAACTTTTCCAAGTGCGTTTAAGTAACTTGGGAATTTAAGATCATTACATGTTTTTGGAAAACTTATTCTAAATCAGATTGCATAAAAATCTGTGAAAGTTTCAAGGGATGGATGGACTGATGTCCAGATTGGTTTCTTTTTTGCATTCCTTGCTTGTAGCTTCTCCCTCTGTTAGCTGCCCCTTTTGCACTCACTTTTTTTTAAATTAAAAAAAAAAAGAAAGGAAAAAAGCAGTACTCAGACATGCAGCCTGGTTCAAAGCTCTGGTGGGTAGCAGGGAAATACTTTAGAGATCAGGTGAAATGAATTCAAAATGAGTGAAAATGGTCTTTGGTTCTGCTCTGCTACCTTTTACCGAAGATTCACTGCAGAGATGTGAATCATCTCCATCCACACTGTGCTTTGCTTCTTGCAGGCATTTTTCACAGATCCCTCTTGCTTCTTTTGTCTCCCAGTGTCAGACACAGTGATTTACCATTGGCCACTGTGGCATTAAGGGCTTACTACCAGTTAGAACAAGTGTGAAGGAAAAGGAACCTGCTGCAAAATAAATAAATAACATAAGGGTAGACACTTTGTAATAAGGAATAACAATTAGGTAATAAAGACAGGGAAAATGGGAAAGCATAGCTTCTGTTCACTTGGCTTACAGCATAAACCAACATTTTTTACTTTAGATCAACTAAAATTTCTGCTTAAAGTAAACTGAGAATACAATTACATTCAGGCAACTGGGCTCTTTGTCTTTTTAGAAAGAAATCTCCTTCCCAGCCAGAATGAACAATGAAATAGAACTAGGGTAAAAATATATTTTTTTATGAACACATTAATAATCAAACAGGTGTAATTGTACAAGACACTAATGGAAGCCATTGTTCACAGAAGAAGACAAACATCAACATGATAAAATGCTGGTTTTATAAGGTATATGAAACTTCAGCTCTCTTCTCCAAGTTATCTCCTCAAAAAAATAAATCAAGATCATGTACTGCTTATAATAACTGTGATTATATTTAGAAAATTGAAATCACTGTTTTTTAGAGAATTCAAGAAACCTAGGAATGGTACCTGCAGTCTTCAATTTTATTTCTTCCTTCAGGGTCTGTAAATACTTTTTGTGTTTATGATAAAAGAGATAGCAGGAAAAAATGAAGAATATGTAGGGAAAATATGCATATTTTGAAGTTATGTATTTTATCTGAAAATGAGTTTTGTCTTCTTCATTTTTATATAATAGATCCCATATATATTATTAAATTTTAATGCCAATAGTATGCTAAGGAAAGCATGTACCTTACTATATACACTATAGTACAGAAGAGAACCAAATCACATCTTGAGATCCACCTGTATTTCCCCCATATATTTTATACTTATGTTTAAACTCTTAGATGTGTCTCTGAGGTATTTTAAACTCTCAAAAAATACTTCAGCCAGACCCAGACTACACAAGGGCTAGAGCATCAACTAAAATAAATTTATGCAAAATTAAAAAAAAAGTTTTACACAAAAATAAAAAAAATTAAAAACGCAAACTGAACCAAATATAGCAAATTATTTCTGATACTTTTAAAAATTCTGTTGGATAGTAAAATTAAAACTGCAGATAATACCAGGATCCATTTGAACAAACATCGTATTCATGGACTTTGTGACAGTGTTTAAAATATTTTCTAATTTTTCAAAGAAGCATATAAGTAACAAGGGCCAGTGCTCATTTGTCATTAGTAAGATGGCTGTTATTTTGTGCCTGGGATGGTTTTGGAGAATATTGCCCAAAAGACAGTCCCCAAACTGTCATTTCAAGTAGAGAAATGTTGGATGTATGAAAGTAGCATTGTTTCCTTAGGGCTTTTATTGCTCACAGTTTGGACCCAAAGATTTAGTTTATTTTCTCCCTAAATTAGGTGATGTTGTGGGCTGGCACTGGCCTGCTTCCAGGCACCCATGAAAACCACTCACTCCCCTCTGCAGCTGATCAGAGGAGAGAAAATTTAACAGAGGGTTCATGGGTTGAGATAAGGCCCTGGAGAGAGATCACTCTCCAAATACCATTACAGGCAAAACAGGCTCTACTCAGAGATATAAAATGAATTTATTACTAACAAAATCAAGGCAGGATAATGAGAAGTAAAATAAGCCCTTAAAAACACCTTGCCTCATCCTTCCAGCTTTACTTCCTCCCCCTCAGCAGTGCAGGGAGATGGGAATGGGAGTTATGGTCAGTTCATCATCTCTGGTTTCTCCCACTGCTCATGGAGAGGAGTCCTTGCCCTGCTGCACTGCGGGGTCCCTCCCTCAGGAGGCAGCTCTCCATTAACTTCTCCAGTGTGAGTCCAGCCCACAGGCAACAGAACCTCCCAAACTGCTGTGGTGTGGGTCACCCTTCCATGGGTGCAGTCGTCCAAGGACAGGCTACTCCAGCATGGGAGCAGGGACCTTCTCTCCATGGGCCTCCCACAGGGTCACAGCCTCCTCTCAGGCATCCACCTGCTCTGGTGTGGGGCTCCTCCATGGGCTGAGGTGGATCTCTGCATCCCTGTGGATCCCCAGGGGCTGCAGGGGCACAGCTGCCTCACCATGGGCTGCACCAGGGCTGCAGGGGAATCTCAGCTCTGGTGCCTGGAGCACCTCCTGCCCCTCCTTCTGCACTGACCCGGGGGTCTGCAGGGCTTTTCCTCTCACAGTTCTCACTCAGCTCTTATCTGGCTGGAATTACAACTGCACAACAACTTTTGTCTTGATTTGTCCTGAACTATGTTATCACAGAGGCATTACCATCTCTCATTGGTCTGGCCTTGTCCAGCAGTACATCTGTCCCTGAAGCCATCAGGGACTGGCTCTGCCAGACATTGTGGAACCTTCAGCAGCTTCTCACAGAAGCCGCCTCTGTGGCCCCCCATGCTACCAAAAACAGGCCATGCAAACCCAATACAGGGGAAAGAAACCCCTTTTATTATATAATTCCAAGGGATCTCTGAGAAGAGATGGTGCCAGTAACTTTCCTTGCTTTTAGACCAATCTTTGGCATAGTCTGAGCATGGGAATGATTCAAGGAACCATCAGCAAGCCAGAAATTTTTGAAGCAGCCTCTCTGTTTCAGAAGATGAGAGACTTCTTCCTTTTATTTTTTTTTGTCATCATGGATACAAGCTGCTATATGCAGATGCTCTAATGACCAAAGAACAGTCCTGGGAAGTTCCCTTTTAGTAGTACAGTCATGGCCAGAGGCCCCCACACACCACAGCCAAGCCTTTCCTTTGAGACATCCATCCTGGGAAGAGTTTGTGCTGTTCCTCCCAATAACTGCTCACTTTTTTTCCTGTGGACTACAGGAACTATTGCTGAAGGCTACCACTCCAGGTTCTGCTGTGGAGACAGATCTGAGCCTCTTGTTCAGCCTTAGAATATATTGCTCTTATTTTAGATAATTTTCAAATTACTTCCTAACAGCAGGAAAAGCAGAGGATGGAGACTGCAACACATGGCACGTGTACATCCACTTTCGATCCCCAGGACCCCCTTTGCAAATGAAATCTTGTACTTTATAGAGCTTTGTTTTCCCAGTAGTAAACTATTTAAATGGATAAGCACATTTAAGCTACTCCTGGGGAAGAGCCAATTTAAGAAAAATCATCCAGGAATTCACTGCAAATGAGATGCTGCCTCTCCAAAGACTCTCTTCCTTGCCATCATGGTTACAGGCTTGGGATCGGCTTCTAACAGAGAATACCAGAAAGTCTGGAACTTGCCCATTATAACTTAAATTAAAATGGTTGGAATTATAGAGACAAAAAAGGGGTCTTCCCCCCAGTTTTCCCCCAGAAAACTCCTCAAAAACAACCTATGTATCTTTCATGGCAAATAAAAAGCAGTAACCATGTTATAAATACTGAGTATGGCAAGGTGATTAAGGTGCAATTCTTTGGGGCAGTTAGCTACTGTAAGGAATTCTTACGAATTATGTATTACACTTCAGACACAGAAAGGTGGTTGATGCCCCAGGTATTTCAGAGGCATTTTGACAATGCCCTTAACTACATGTTTAACTGTCAGTCAGCACTGAAGTCACCAGGCAGTTGGACTAAATGATCTTTGTAGACCCCTTCCAACTGTAATTTCCTATCCTACATCTAGTTTTCTTTTTATAATTTTTATTAGACAGGCTATTGCAAAGCTGTTATTACCATTATATATGTATTTACACCCCAGTCGAAGATGGCAATAAAACTGTTATTGATTCATTATCAGGAATTCTGGGATATCAGCTTTGAGATGTGTTTTGCATCCACAGTTGGATCTATTCATGGACGTTCACAAGCATTAAAACTTATAAATCTACGGCACAAAAAAAAAAAAAAATTAAGCCTAGGGTTCACACAGAATTTTTAAAGGGCACTACCTAATCTGGTCAGGATCAGTCTATTTAGCTGCTTGAATTGTTACAATGCAGAGAAAACTGCTGGTCAACAGAATCCAAAAACTACTTCCAAGGAGTAAATTGGCATTTTGTCTTGAGAGAACAGATGTAATGCTCATGAAGCAGTACCTAAAAACAATCAACCTGTACTGATGGACAGAAGAGTTTCTCTCAGTGGTCAAGCACATCCACAATTGCAAAATATGTCTAGCCTGGAAAGTGAAGAGATATATAAATATCTCTTAGGATCACACAGAAAACTCTGCTACATGATGTGTTTTGTGACCTCTGTAGGGTTGCCTATTCACTCCAGCTTCCTCTTACTTAGGAATGTGTTACCCAAGAAATGAAAGTGCTATCTACTGCAATGGTGAGGTGCCTCAAATTAGCCCAATGGCTTAACTTTCTCTTCTGGTTTTTTTAAATTCAAAAGTCACCCACAATTAACATGTTTATTTTTGATTGATTTGGTAGCCATTAGTATTGCATTCATTAATTGGAGGCATTTCAAGGGTGCTGAAGTGTATTCATTGAAACAAGTTAAATCAGCAGTCATCTCTGGAATTATTCCTTTTCACTTTCTTTCTTGAACTAGTTGGCCTTGATGTCTTTGATTAAATCACCTGAATAGCATTTCATTGGTATTTCTAATTTATGCCACTATTCTGCTAACAGCCATCCATAAATAATCAGGGCTAATTTCCATCTGTGGACATTTGAGAAACACTATTTTTTATTGTTTGCTCTTCAAAGAGTGAAGATGTTTTTACAAAGGTTTGCTAACTGTGGAAGCTTACCAGCCTTACTACAATTTTCAGCACTGCTCATGTCAAGAGGAGTTGGGTAGAATGAATCAATGTATGCCAAACTGGCTACATGTCTATGCAGGAGGTCCACAGAGGTTAAAGAAACTTGTAGGTCAACTGTAAGTAGTTCAAAGAATCCTTCATTTCTGCACTTTTGAGATTTTGCTTACAGCTCCCTTATCTACCAAACCAAAATCCCATTTGTTACAAGCAGAAGTTCAAAAAGTAGAGCTCCTATTTGGCTCCTAGAAATAACATCTTTCCTTCTTTGGTAACTACTGACCTGCTGGCCCTAGTGTCAGGAAAAGTATTAATTATATTGCCACTTTTAATCACATCAAGGGAGAGGTCAAATCTTAAAAAGCACCATAAACAGCTTTACACAAATCAAAGCCTCCTTCTTTTAGAGCCTGTTAAAAACTTTAAGCAACAAATTCACAAAATCTATTTTGTTTGCTTCTGGTGGGAACTTGGGAATTTGGCTTTATCAATGCAAGTTATTTTAAAATCAAAAGAACACAATTTACATCCAGAGTAGAATGCTTGTCTACTGGCATTCTCTGATGGTTAGCTAAGGATTTAATAATTGTCTCTCCATATCAAGGCTTTGGCCAAAGTCAAGAGTCATCCTTGGAATTTAAGAACCTTTTTGAAGTTACCATTTGACTGACCTTTCTTGTCTTCTTAATGTCATACAAGCCAGTGAACTGAAGAGTAAAGTTCAGCTAAATCCAAAACTATGCTAAGAGCACTACACATTGAGCCCTCTGAAGTTTACTGATGCAAAGCACTCAGCTGGATTCTCTTCCAAATTCAAATAACAGTATTCTTCTCTAGATCTTGATAACACTATTACGAAATTGTGAAATTACTGCCCTTCTGGTTTCTCTGAAATAAAGGTGAAACCAATTCAGAAATACACTTCTCAGCTTTTTATGCCAAAGCCATTCAGGCTCTCCTGCCAATCACTGAGAAGAGAGCTTATTTCAAGACCTCCCACATCACATATATTATAATCGCAGCTTATTCCTTGTCCAGTATGGTAATTGCAGGCACAGAACTGCAGATACTGACTGGTAGAAACAACCATTCTGTATGTACCAAGCTGGTAGGACTCAAATCAGGCTGAGTACAGAAACTGTTAGCCTAGTTGTCAGTATCACATTATGCCCAGTAAACTTTGTATTGCAAACACTGCTTTTTTTTCACTGGTTATGTCTTCTGAAACATCCTTTGAAGGATAAAGCCAACATGATTAAGGCTAGAGAAATTAGACACTCAGCTACTGTTTCACTAGGACGTGACAGCCAGATATTAGACTAAACTACACAAAACCCTAAAAATTAACTCTCAATCTACAGTATTTTTTGCTGATATTCTTCTCATTCGGATATTTTAGGAGTTCTGCAGTATGAAAACTGGTTTGTTTGTTATTTTTCCCCTTTACAGGCAGGCTCACAGAGGTGACACATGGAAAATGTGATAAAACTTACTTACTATCCAAGGAAATCTGTTCTTTTGACAATTCAGCCCAGGCTAATGTAGTGACAAAACCTGCAGAAGGCTTTACTCAAAGCTCATAGACCATGTTTTCAGAAACAGTCATGACTTAGTACTTCATTTCATGTTTCCTTCCTTGCAGAAGTGTAAGTCCTAAATGCTGCCAGATACACAAGGGTGCTAAACTTTTAATCTTGCAACTCTGCTTTTATTCAAGCTTGTTCAGCTCATAGTCCGCAAAGGCCCTTAGGTCTGTTCTTCACCCTGTGCTTGAGTTTTCTTCCTTTCCAGGTGCATACAGGCCTTTGCTTTCCTCCTGATTGAGCTCCAAAATGTTCCCATCTATAAGATCAACAAAAGTTCAAAAAAAACCCTAAGTCAGGAATACCAGTACACATTTTCTTTATTCCTTGCTTCTGGTTAACCTCTTGCTAATGTTGCATACTCTTTATTTTTCATAATTAATTTAAAATCATAAATTCTTAATTTGGCTAAATTAAAAAAAAAAAACCTTTAAAATGAGACTCAATGACCTGTTAGTCCAAAATTATATTTCAAACAAAACTATTTCCTTACTTATAAACTTGTTTGCAGCTATGGTGACCTTATGCTAAAATTCCTTCTTAAAGGGGGAAGAGTAAGTATAAGCCAATTACTTGTACACAAAGAAAAGCAATACCAAAAATATTATGGTTCTTATTGGAGGTATTTAAATAATTTCATTAGAAGGAAAACAAGCATTCAGAAACCTTCCCCCTTTACTTCTCAGTTTTGTTGCACTGATTTAAACAAGTTAAAACAGTACACAACCAAATGATCGCCAAAAAGTCACATCATAAAATTATGCTTTCACAAGTTTGGAGCATTTGTAAAATCATCTGAAGTTTCACTGTTTTATTTCTGTTTCATGTTGCTTTTATCTGTCCATACTTGGGTATTTGGACTTGAAACTGAATTCTTCCATGGTGTTGGAGAAGACAGGACATGGGGAGATTCAGTCAAGAGAATTGGTCACATATTTTGCTCCAGTTAAAGAATTTCCTTATATGGAAGCCACAATACAGTGAAATGTTAATGTCACCACATGAATGTTCTGATTTTTAAGTGAAAGACCCACAAGCCACCCTCTCCCACTCTCAAATTAGTTTACCCCCAACCCATAAAAAAGACCCCAAACCAAAAAAACACACTTGTGCATAAAAATGTAACCATTTTAATGGGAGTTAGTAAAATTTTCCATCTCCAATCCTATCTGCTGATATATCCCTGATACATCACATATGTTTGCAAATCCTCAGAATTAACAAAAATAGAAACTCATGTCTCAGCCCAGGTGGGAATTATAACTTACAGTATACTGGATAGAAGAGAAGTAATCTTACCATTGGAAAGGTGGTATCTGTCACCTTTAGAAAATGTACACACTATGTTTCACAGAGACAGTTCAAGGTTCAGAATAACAAAAGTAACAAAAGAATAACAAGAATAACAAAATTTCCCCAGTAATTGAAGTTCTGGGCTATTATCGGACATCTCGAGCACAGGTCTTGGAGCAGAGACCTTGTTTCTCTGTCTCCTACTTGCTGACTCCCAACAAGGAGAAGATGTCCAAAGGAAGAACTGTGCAGAAGATGGATTTAGTATTGTAAGTGACCAAAAACCATGCTGTAGACAATTCAAACTGGATGCCCAGAATCAGCAAACTTTAATAACAACAATTTATCTCTATTTCTCTTTATAGAAACATAAGAGTATCAACCTCTCTCATGTGAAAAGATTTATTTCTGTCTTTCATTCTTATTTGAAAGACACATGAAAAGACAGTGATAAACACCACTGGAGAGACACAATGGAATTAATAATTGTCTCTCCATATCAAGACTTGGCTAGCCAGCAATAAGTGAGACCGAAGAGCATGCAATAGGGAAAGATTTCAATAGCTACTTCACACACATACAGGGCTGGGAAAGCTCACAGACTGGATAAAAAATGGCCATGCCTGTGTAATTAAACACTCTTATCAGGATGGACATAGACACAGGAGCCAAGTTAAAACTGTACAGGCAACCTTAATTACAACTTTTCTTGACTTGGAAATTAAAAATGCAGAACTAGATTAAAAGAACATGATTAAGATTGCAATGTCATTTGGCAGAGGTGCCATGAAAAAACAGGCACTATGATACAAAGTGAACTTGACCTTAGCAGAAAAGAGAATCATAAGACAACACATTTTGGTCATTGTATTTTTTGTAATCATAAATCTAGATGAAACAGCAGCAAATACCAAAATTTAATAAAAATTGCTAATGATAACCAATAACATCTTGCAAAAAACAGTAACATCTATACATCTGCTTTTTTGTTAATTATTGATTTCAAACTATGTTTTCATTGCTATCTATTCCACTTACATGTAGTGTCTTCTGGTCTCCTAGTTAATCCAGCCTTGTGTCCTGCATTATGTACCTTTGTTTTTGGTGAAAGGCAGAGTCAACACACAGATTTTTCTTAAAACCTGACTGAAATTAAAATGTACTGTTTGATACACCAGATTTGTTTCCCAAACCTGACTTAAATTATTCAGTAAGTTCTACTGCTTATTCACTACAATATAGTCTTAGTATATGAAAACCCTATACGTATTAGAGAAAACATAGATCCCCCCATGCCATTCTTGCCCAGGAACAGCTGGGAATGGATGGATGGTTTTTAAACATCCCTCACCACCCCCAGCTTAGCCATCAAGATCACCTGTGAAGGGCTGTAACTACACTCTCTCATTTTTAAGGCTATCTGAAACAATGGAAAGAAAAAATCTTCCCATCTAGTTTTGGAAGAATCTGAAGGAGGACATGACCCCGAGCTAACGGCTTCAGGAACATGCAGACATGGCAAGAAGGTCTGAGCAGAAGCTGTCACCATGAAAACAGTCTGCAAGTAGAAAGCCTGAGACATTCCTCACACTGCAGCAATTGGAGCATAGAAGGAAACATGGAGATTAACAAGGGAGTATCTGAAAAGAGAAGAAAGCACATGAGCAAAGGAGGGTCAGAAAGTCAGACTCAGATAGGAAACAGCTATGTATTCTTTGCAAAGAGCATTGAAAAGATAACTGTACATGAGATAAGCCTTAGTGAGAACAGGCCAAGGCAATAGTATCATGGCATAATTTCAGACTTATGTAAGAAAACATCTGAATTTACAATTCATAACTATCTCCTTGTTCCAGTATGAATTATATATGTACATGAATTTGATGAAGGATGAGGAAAACTTATGGACTTCCAGACTGACAAAACCTTATCTAGGAACATGTATAAAAATTTAGAGCATTTTTCTTATCTGGGGCAGTTGTCTGCTACTGCTAGGCCTATAAACAGCTCTAGAGATTCATTTAAATTAGATCAAAAGCTGGATTTTTAAAATATTATTATATAGTGTAATATCATTGTAGCAAGAATCCATTCTGAGGAATTTTCTGAAGCATACTGAAATCATAAGAAATGTTTTCAAATGATTCACTGAACAACAAGTATTTTCCTCAGTTTCTGCTTCTAGCATGTCCAGAGAAAAAGTGCAGGACATGTTCAGTATAGCTGCCAGGTAAGAATGCAGTCAAACTAGAATTTCTCTCAGTGATGTGATTACGTGCAAAACATGCCCCTCTGGCTGCTCCTGTATCCTCTGAGGAACAGACTGAAAATATATCTCAAGTTGAATGTCTGACTTTGTAGGAGAAAATTTTTTTCTAATTAATTAAACTTTGTATTTTGTTGTTTCTGCTCCTCTGCAAATTATACATTAGTGGCTTAAAATTTTTATATTTTTCATTTAAATCACAAATCAGACATATAGGCTGATTTTGAGAAAGTTCAAAAATTCCCTTGCTGGTTTTTTGTTTTGTTTGTTTGTTTTTGGTTTGTTATCTAAATGGTTAAATATAGTAGGATAGTTTTACATTTGAAAGAAATGCCTTCTCCAAACAATATCCACAAATACTTACATACATATATTTAGCATTTACTGTTTCTATGAAAAATTCTGCCAACAAAGCTTTTCACAAAAGAATGTCCAAAGTAGATGGAGGGACACAAACATGGAATGCAAGTAAATGTCTGGAAGCATTTTCATGCTGTTTACCCACATTCTCTTATTTGCAAGGGCAGGAGCCATTGTGTGAGCCACTTACAGCAATCAAGCATAATTTGTCACAGATGTCCTGTTAAGTTTTGATACAATATTAAATCAGTCAAGCTTCAAACAGGTCTTGGTCACTATTCTGATCTTGGGGACACTACTCTTAAGGCAGCCTTTAGAGATCTGTGATTTTTATTGTCTTCATATCTCACAAACAAAATATTTCACCCAGTCTCTTACATCACCTAGCTATCCTTGCTCATTATCTACCAAGGTGTGTTAACCAGCATTTCTTATATGAAATAAAAACATGTTATTCTGACACTGCAGTAGCTGTCTCCTAGCAACAGAACTTCTTCTTAATAAGGCACTTGTTATTTTCAGGGGTCTATCATGAATACTTTAAATAGCCTTAGTTTTTTGTATAGATCCCCTAACCTGATCAATTATTTTCTTTTTAAGTTTGATGACCTATGAAAATGTTTTATAATTACCATAATAGCACAATAATGTGAACTCTAAAACACAAATCTCTTTGTACTAATGTTTCATTTCAACACTCCAGTTGAATTGAGTAAAAGAAAGTTATTTCTCACATTACCATAGATTTCTGTTTAGCCAGTTTTATTCTCATGAGTGCAGGTCCTCATAAGCATTTTTGTGACTTATTACAGTAGATCATAAATAAGCATACCATTAAAAGAGAGGAGAGATTCATGTTGCACTAGTTCTTTTCAAATAAAAACAGCGATCTTTCTGGCTTTGATCAAGACACAAAAAGTGGATGTTTAAAGGTAAGTGACAGTAGAAATGAAAGGAAAGAAAAATATGAGAAAATAATGGGAAAAGCCCAACTGAAATTACTTAGACTTGCAATCTAGATAGCTGGTGAATTTAAAACAAAATGCTAAGGTAACAACACAATATAATTTGTATCTGATGGACTATTTTATTCTTGTAAACTTTTTTTGTTCTTGTCAATCTTATAAAATTATACCTTTTCAGGGTAATTGTTGAATTCATGCAGAAATAAGTGCAATGCAATTTTACTTCTAAAGACAAATCATTCATTTGTGAGAAATGAGTTTGGAAAAACATAATGAAGGTATTTATTACTTCAATAATTTTTAAAATTGGTCAAGGTGATCTAATGTTCATATTTTGGTGACAATGTAGACATCATTGCAATTGTCAGCTGCCAAAGACTGAATACACATTTAAAGTTATGTATTTCACTAATGTACCAAGTTGCAATGTCAATTTGCAAACTGTCTGACCGACAGTTTATCTTCTCAGGTGGACCTAAGGTCAATATGCAGAATGAGTTATCTAAAGAGAGGAAAAAACAGCCAGAGGCTACTGTCCAGCTCCAAATACACTGACCTACCACAAGGTCAAGAAAGCCTGCTTGGAAGGAGAAGGCTTCCGAGCAGCTGAACAAGCAGGACATTTCACAGGCAGGACAGCTTTCTTTGTTCCACTACTGAAAAAGGTGACAAAGAGGAGTTCCTCTGGTAGCAGCTTCCTTTGGTAGCCTCTGAAACCTTACTAACCCGTGTTCCCCTGATCCTGGAAGACCTCAAGATATTTGGGGAGGATATCTGGAAAGCTATATCATAAATGTCCCTTTTTCCTCAAGAACAAGGAATTTGCTAAATCTATAAGGCTAGCTGTGGGTGAGCTAAAATGTCATCAGGGGACTGAGAGGGAGGGTTTGAATTGAGAAGTACTGAAAAGTCTATGGTAATAGAGAGAATTTCATGCTCCAGTTGGCCCCATCTTTTTCAAATCTCACCCTCCCAAGTCATCAACTTGACTGGGTAGCCCAAAAGGTTTTCCAGTCAATAGAATATGTGGCACAAACACTGTGCTATGTAAGCTAGTCTCATAACAACATAAATCCACTTCACTGAACTTTTTGAAGAACATACTTAAAAAAAAAAATTGCCCAACAATGAACACTAGTTGGCTAAGTAACTGGTCATACAAATTTAAGATATTCCTATATAGAGGAAAAAGATCCTGAAGTATTTAAAACATAACCGAAACCCAATGGAATGGATTGTAATATTAAGACAATGGAATTCAAGTTTACCAGTGGCACAGTACATCACTGCATCTACACCTGCCTTTCAGTGACAATGTGGAATTTAAGAAGTACAGCACACAAACCCAAACATGGATACTGCAGGTCATCCACTCCTTTCAAGTAGCAACTATCACCAGAAAAACAGATTAAATCTTTCTTTAATGGTTGCCCTTGTTGTGGAGGATTTGAAAAAAATATTTTTATATTGAATATCATTCTGGTAAACAGTTTACACTTAGATTTTTTAAAAAGCACACAATATGTTTAGTGAGCACATGCAGCAGCAACAGAGATAGCTCAATACTGAGTTCCATTGACAGAAATGTTTAAAACTGACTTTAAAAGTTAGTGGCTGGTTTGAAAAACAGTTATTATGGTGTGTTTATTTTCTTCAAGCAGCATGTGGTACAGAAAATATAAAGAATACAGCGAGAACTTGTAAAAGGTAATGTTTCAGTCATTATTATGATCATTGTATTTAAATAACAATTATTATTGTTATTATTAATATTAAAATTGCTTTGAAAGGAGAGATGAAAATATAAAGAATGAGAAAGCAAAGAATCTTCTATTTTCTAAAGGATACAGGACTTTCCAAAATGTTGTTAATTATTGATAAATCTCTTGGAAAAATAAGGTAATTTGTACATGATTACAAAAACATAAAAATAAAAATTGGTTTAATTGTTAGAAGTCTATAAAAAGTTAAAAAAAAAGTGGGAAGGTGATGCTGATATGGCTTCTAAGATATCTAAATAGATCATTCAAAACTAGACTACAAAAAAAAAAAAAAAAGATTATAAAAGATAATACTATTTCAGTTAACAAGTTCCATGGTAACTAGGTCTTCCCAATTAAATCACTAACCTTTTCTGACCAGTATGATTTTAGTAATAACATTTCTGTTAATAAAACATTTAGATTAAAAAAAATAAAATTGCTTAGTACTAAATGACATCTTGATTTAAAAATCTTACTGTTTAAAAAATCACTATACACAAGTAACAACATAAACATGTACTGAAGGTCTCAAAATCTACTTTAGCAGAACATTTGAAAATGAAGTTACTGGCAAAAGTTCGAAGAATTGGGCAACTAAACAGTGAGGTTATGCAAAGATCTCTTTAGATCAAAGTCTCATTAATATTTTTAATCAATGATTTGAGGATATTTTTGATGAATGAGAATAGAAATTCTTTGGCAGTTAAACACATTAGTTGACAGAGATTCGTGGAGTGGTAGGTAATGGGGGAGCTGCTTACTGCTACAATCTGAATCACTTGCTTAAATGGACACAATTCAAGAAAAGGCTTTAAATAGATCCCAACACACACACACACACAAATCCTCTGGAAAGAAACAACACAGGTTACAGTTAATGGGAGGGATTTTCTCAGTTCACTCCTTTTATTGAGGAAAAGACAGGAAGGATCTGGTTTTAGAGAGTGGGTTTTTTTTCTCATTTGAAAAAATCAAGTTGCTTGCAAGGAGATTACATTTAGGTAAACAAGGACAAAACTACTCTCAGTGAATTAAATCTGAAGGGAGAAGAAGAATAACTTAATAGTCCCTGTTCAACAGTGCAGTCTCCTGAGATTCCCATTTCCCCTGAGTCTGGTGATGTTCTGGATACATTTTGTTCTGGGGCGGGGGGAGGAGGTAAATGGACAATTTTGTCCTAAAACTTTGGTTACCTATTCCTGTGTTTTTGTCAGCCACAGAAGAGACGGGAGATGTTCAGCTGAGAACACAACTCTGCACAGATTTCCTGTTCCCCAACACGTGCTCCAATGAGCCGGTGCTCAGGCTGAGACAAGTTCAGAGTATTTCAATGTGAGTGCACAAGAGCCCATCACCACCCCCACAAGCACATCACAGCAGGGACAGGAGGAACAATGTGTGCAGGACCAACACAAAAGCTCAGTCACAGAATCATACAATTGTTTTGGTTTGGAAGGGACATTAAGACCATACAGTTCCAACCCTCCTGCCATGGGCAGGGATGTTCAATGTCAAAGGTAAAAACACAAACCCCTGCAGTGCTCTAGGCCCAGATGCCTGAAGTACCAAATGATTGGGAAACAATATACTTGGAATTTCACTTTACTGTATTGTCTAGTTAATTGCCAAGGCATAAAATAGTCATCTTGTGCATGCTGGCATCAGTACTGCTCCTACAAAAATATTTGCAAAACAGAAAAGTTTATGCTGAGAGACTTGAAAATGTAGTTTTCTATGTATTTTAAGGAGAAAGTCACATTGTAAACCAGTTTAGAAGGTCCCTAAACTTCGCAAACATAAAAGTAGTATTATTAACTGCAATAGCATTTGGCAATTTCTGTAAGCTATCAACAGTTTGAAATCTTCAAATGAGTAAGAAATAGACAGAAAGTATACAACATAACTTAGTTCACAAATACAATTATTGGAAGGCATGTCTACAATATGAGTGGATAGGGCTTAAACATCCAAGCAAGTGCCTAACCATACTAATTTACTTATTTTGCACAGCAACACCCAGATGAACTAACCCTGGTACAAAATGTCAGTGCAGCACTTCTCTTTGGCTAATAAACCTTCTCTGGCAGAGTGCAGAGCCCCATTCCATGCCTGTTTCACTTTCATCCCCAGTACTATCTCAGACATTCCCTGGGGTGTCTCTGCACTGCAGGGGATTATTGACTTGTTCAAGAGGTGTTGTGACTTACACTGTTAAGCACTGGCTGTCAAGGAGAAGGATGTCATTCTAGCCCTCAACCTAAAGCCCAGACCTGCTTTCCTGTCTTTTTGTGAGCATTGCACCGAGTGCCACACCCATGGAACTAACGTAAGAGAAACAGGCAGCAACTGAGAGAACCAGAGGACACAATCTCAAGCTGTGTCAAGGGAGATATAGGTTGGATATTAGGAAAAGTTTCTTACGGAAAGGGTGATAAAGTACTGAAATGGCCTGCCCAGGGAGGTGGTGGAGTCACCATCCCTGGATGTGTTTAAAAGAAGATTGGATGTGACACTCGGTGCCATGGTTTAGATGAGGTGCTAGGGCATGGGTTGGACTCTATGATCTTGAAGGTCTCTTCCAACCTTGTGAGTCTGTGAATGCTGAATATTCCACTGGGAAACAAAATATATGCACTGATGGAAGCAGCCACCATTAGCTGCATCTGATACATTCTTCCTTTTGAATTAAAGACAATGTCCAGTTCCATTCCCATGTTTAAGTATTTATTTGCCTCAAAAAAGCAAACAAAAAATACCCCAACACTGTAGATGTGAGAAGGTGAAGGCCATGTGGAAAAATGTAGTAATTAGCTCATTAACAAGAACAAAATTTGTCAACTAAGTATGCTATACTACAAATTTTTCTACTCTGAATAAGTGCAGAAATACTCATGTCTTTGAGTCAGCAGAAGCTTTCTCCACCAAGAACAGTGGGACCAAGTTTTAACTCAGAATGTCTGTTAATCACATGGACAGAGTAAGATTTTATCACATCTTTCATTTCTCACTTTTTAAGATTTTGGGATTAGTTTTTGGGGAAGACACTCAATTTAGGGGACTGTTACTTAGCAACCATAATCTGTTTTAAAACAAAGCTGTATCCTGTGCTTTTTTTTTTCAGCAAGGAAATAATAGATCTCTGTCCTTATGTGCTTCTTACCAAATAAATAGCTAAGGAAACACCTAGACTGAACATCAATGGAAGGCTGCAAGGAAGCTGCTGGTCAAAGAAGCATCCTTACATTGTTTGACCCTTTCCTCATTTTTGCAACCATGGCAAATAAAAATGTCCTCCAGACACTGGCTGTTGGCTGATACAGAGCAGCCATGCCCATGCATGTGGGAAATATTATGCTTTTGAAAAAAAATGGGAACAATGGATATCTGGTGGGCTTTGTCCTCTGCAATAAAGATGCAGAAGACAGCAAGAAAAGCCAAGGGAATATGTAGTACCTAACTCTCAAAATCAAGTATCAGACCAGAACAACTTTCTTTCTCTACCCATCTAAGACTCAAGCAGGGAAGCCACAAAACTCCCAAGCATACTGGAGCTAAGCTGGCCCCAGTTGTATACTCTGAAAGATTTTGGTGCTCCTGATCATTGTACATAACATCCTGAGCTACCCCCAAAGGCTTAAAGAAAAGGACAAGGCAACAACATATGGCCTAAACAGACTGCTCATGTCTTCTCCTAAACAAGGCACAGCTTCACCTTAGACTGACCTTGCAATTACAGGCTGTGGGGAACAGTTAGGCACTTAGAAACAGCACAACAAATGGCAGAGACAGGGAAAGACTTAGAAATACTGAATGCAGAGAGCCCTTGATAGGTAAGCTGTGAATTCTGGTCACAGTGTCTGAGACAATCCTGCTCCACTCAGACCACTTGCTATCAGAATCTTAAAATGCAGCCTGGAAGCAGAAGAATCCTTTACACTCTCCCTTCCTTTGCAGATGAAAGTTCCTCCAGAGATGAGCTTTTAGCAATTTGAAGACATGATTCTGAAAAAAACAAAACAAACAAACAAAAAAAAACCTCCCCAAAGTGATAAATTTAAATAACTGCAAAGTAAGCAAAGTGGGTTAACATCCCAGCTTCCTCCAGCAGCAATAATGGAATTTGGACGGTTTTTCCAGAGCAGTTATTGAGTACCTAAGGAAAAATTGCAATGCCACCTCAAATAACTCATGTCTATATGACTCAGTTCAGGAATATTAATAAAATCTACACATCCAGAGCCTGAACTGATTAGAGTTTAGGAGATACTGGATTCTGAGCAATAACCTCCCAAATTCACCGTAACTATTCTGTACCTAATGTCATTCATGTGGGACAAAAATAACTTGTCAACTCTTGACAAACCCCTAAATCTTAGAAATATGCTATTTTAAACTGTGAATTTGTTTTGGCTTTCTTAACTAGTCTTGAGCACAAAAACTCAGGGATAAGAATGCCCTTGTATCACATCTAGACTAGAAACTGGGGTTGATGTATAATTTCTTTTAAAAGTACAAACATTAACATACATGTATCCGATGTTCATCAAAAATAAACATAATGATTATTTGCAAATATGCCAAAATCCAAATTGATCTTGTAATTTAGTAAAAAAAAAATTATATACACTGACCAATCGACAGGACTACAGTTAGCAACAAATATGACAAGTAATTTGCATTTCTTGCCAGAAAACCAACACCGTTCTTTTACCTCCTCTAAATCAGAACTGGCTTTAAATCAAGTGCTAGAGCTTAGGAAAGCTAAAATATGTTTTCCTCTGTCTTATCCTTGTGTTTCACTATGAAGGGGTTATTTCTCCCAGGAACACAGTAACAGCTGCTGGCTCTTTCCTCCATGATTTCACATGACACATTTCTCACTGGAGCTTTCAGCAATTTATTCTTATTGCCTTACTGCTTTAAGTTGGTTTTTTTTTTTTTTGAAACATGCTCAATGTTGCATACATAAAAATTAGATATGAGGAGTGAGGGAAAAATCCCTTTAATTCCACAGATTGCATGAAATGCCTGTGTGACTGAAGATTCTACAGCCATAGCTGAGTTTTGGGTGCATGGAGAGCATTTATTTTATTTCATTTTTTTTTTAAGGTGCAATATGTGCTAGACAATGTTTATGTGGAGACTAGTGATTTTAAAACTGCCATTCAGTTTCCCACCTCCATCAGAGCAGGTCAAGAATCTTGGAGAATTTACCTCAATGAGGCAGGAAAGAGGTCACCCCATGGGGGAAAGAAAGCCCGTAAGAGAGATTGCTCAACAGCCGCCCCGCTGTGCCAGAGCACACTGCTGCTAACAGAGGGCATTAGCCAGGGGTTGCTCACGTTAGTAGGGCTAAAAACCAAGTGGATAAAATTTAGTCACAGACACAGCACCATGATCTAACTTTCACAAATTTCTGACTGTAAAAAACGTCGTGTTCACATTTTTACATCCTAAAATTAACATTACATCAATTAGTTACAGTTTCAACTTTGAGGACTCTGAGCAGTCTCAGCCAAAGGCAAGAAAGGAACCCCCAGGAGGCCACTCAACCCTTACTTGTTTATTCAGAACATGAACACTAAATCTCATTGATCTTCTGATCACTACAAATTATTGGTAAGCTCTGCATTAAACCAGGCTGTTGTAAATTGGGGTTGACAGTATTATCACTGAAAGAAATGCATGAACTCTGTGTTTGCCAAAGTGTGACCTCTTGGACATGGGGTGTGGCACTGTAGCACTGCAAGGAGTGAGATTTTTAATCCAGCTACCACACTCATGCAAATTATTTCAATCACACAATTAACTTAGCTAAATAACATTTTTTTCACACTAAACCTCCACTGTGACTTAAAAATTAAATAACCCAAAAAGATATCTGTGCAACATTTCCATCTTCAGGTGCAGGATCACAAGACTCACCTGCATCAGGACATTAATGCCCTCCCAGCCAGTCTCTTTGAGTGAAACCATCCTTTACAGACATTCTCATACTAGACTGCATGACAGCAGGATAAAAATTTGAAAGAACAAACCCAGAAACTAAATGTGAGTGTTAAGACCAGAGAAGAAACCCTATTAATAAAAGTGAGTGACAAGAATTTTTATATTACAGGAAGCAAAGAGATTACAGACTATAACTGGCAACTGATTTGGGAAGCTGGCATGATTGCTAGGTTTGTTAACCAAGTGCATATGACCATCTTTCTCTGGTTTTGTCATTTTGTTGGGGTTTTTTTGTGTACTTGAAGATTACACATATTGTTCCTTAGTCAGGTCACAGTGTCACCCTCTCAATGGTAAAGTATTACTTAAGAAAGTCAAAAAAGAAAGAAGACAGAAAGAAAGAGTTACTTAATCCTTTGAAAGTTTTTTGTTGAGATGGACCAAGGGTGACATTTAACATGAGCCAAATTACATGGTTAAAATGATAAACAAGGAAAATTGCTTTGACAACCAAAGCTTTTATGGAAATGTGGAAACTGGCATGCCATGTCTGAAAGGCAGGCATGTACCTGGGAAGAAACTGGGGACACCTAGAAGAGTTCCAATTGTGGAAATTTGCCATTTTTGTACATTATTTTCCTCTTACAACAGCTAATAGGAATCATGTGATGTATCTACATATAAACATATTCACCTGATTAGTGACATGTTTATCTTACATAATGTTATAATCAAAATAGTTCACTTGAGTTTGAAAAGCCTGAAGAAATCATCTTGACAAGCAACCTCAAGATATATCTACAGATTAACTGAAGAACTTTGGTTTGTAATTAAGGGATAGAGCCAGTAATTGCCTTTGGAATTTGAAAGACTGGCACCACAGTCCTGAGTTATTTCAGGCAAAGTGTTACAAAGTAGAGTTGGGAACCTCGCTCTGGGCACACCTCCCTCCCTACTTGAAGGATACCCTGAGCAGAGCCTACCAGTCATCCCAAATGACATCCAGTGGTACTTGTCAAAAAATGATTCATAGAGAACTCTATCAGGTAAAATGAAAACTCAACATTGAATTTTCTGAGGAAAAAAAAAAACAGGGGGAGGTGACCCAGCTTCTACTCCTGCAGCTACTTCATGGCTCATTCAGCAAAATATCCAAGGACAAAATACAGATTCCATCACATTTCCGGTGACACCAGATCTAAAAACTCCAGAAAATACCCAGTTTAAATACTTCCCAAACTGATTTAAACAAACTGATTTTTTTAAAAAATAACCTTCCTCCACACTGAAAGTTTGCACATCAGTATTGGGGGTTTGGTTACAACGACAAGATTTTAGAAACACCAAGATTATATCAGGCAGCTTGACTGATTCCTTCATG
This sequence comes from Chloebia gouldiae, assembly GCA_003676055.1. Lineage (NCBI taxonomy): Eukaryota > Metazoa > Chordata > Aves > Passeriformes > Passeridae > Chloebia > Chloebia gouldiae. The sequence goes on along the minus strand of QUSF01000002.1, from coordinate 14,210,100 downwards.
ATTGTAAAAGGGAAAGTTGGGCCCTAACTAGACTCACACATCTACCGTCAGGAAGCCATTTGGAGCACAACATCAACAACTTTATATATATATATTTATTCTCCCTTACAGGTCAGTAGATGGCACTCTCTATATTTACTATCTTTATGTTTTGCACACTTGTCAAAGAAATGCTGCTTCTCCTGAACTGCAGTAGAAGATCACAGGTCCTTAGACAGCTTCCCTTAGAAGGGAGCTCTGTGCTTTACCTACTCCTTAGTGCAGATTTCAATTTTCTCGTGGCGCAAATCTGGTCAAGTTTGTTGATAAGGACCTTTAAACCCATAGAGACATGAATTGCACATAGGGTCTGTCCTTTATGCAGTTAATGGACAATCCACTCTCCCATCTACAGTGTAATGGGCCTCAAAATTGGCCCTTTCTACAAAGGCCAAAAATGGTTCAGCATTAACAAAGCATCAGCATATGACAGCAAAATGAGGTATATGTTAAAATGGAGCCCTCTTCATTTACCTGGTTGGGTCACTATCCATTTAGAGTCATATTGACTTAATTTCATTGATTGTCTTTCATATTTATAAAGCCAGCAGAGCCATAGGAAGGCAGACCTAATGCCTTTTCTGTGCACATCATTTACCTAAAGATCCTTCAAACTGAAACCACTAGACAGTTTTATTTCCAAAAATAATAATAAAGCAGTTGGAAGAAAAAGCTAACAGTTCCACAAGACACACTACAACCCAAAAACAGACCAGAAGAGAAAGTGAACCTAGGGCTGGCTGCTTGTGAGGGCACCGGGAGGAGGCAGGCAGGTCTGGATTCCCTGCTCTGCAGAGCACTACTCTCATCTGGGCAGGACTGCAAAGCATCACACCACTGAAGGAGCCTCACATGGGGGCACTTGGTTTCTATAAAAGCCCACTTCAAACAGCAAGCTAAGAGTTATGAATACTGAGCAAGTCTAAACACTTGTTTATCCTCACAGATCAGATGGGATCAGAAGCAAAGATGAGAAGAAAATACATGTTTCTTTTTTGTTGTGCACTGTTATAGCAAGTACCACCCCATCAACCAAATGGGGTGCCATAACACCAATATAGTCCTTTAATACTTCCTTTTTCGAAAATGTTTCTAAACTATAATATATTAAATTTGATAAATACAATTACTACCAGCATTTAATTGATTCTTGATTACAATCAATTATATTTCTGAAACAATCAAGCAACCTACAATTAAAAGTAATTTGCTCATTAGCATGCCCCTACTAGAAAATTACACAAATGCATTATTTATGTAATTAGATACAAATACAGTTCATTATTCCACCTTTTATTCTATTGTTGCAAAGCTACACTTGTAGAATCTTGCTTTATAACTCTCCTTGTTTTCTATTGACATGGAGATTGCACATATTTTATTTACCCAATTTCAGCTTAGAAATCAAAACCTGGAAAATACTCAATCCCTACAAAAACTGTGATTAAAACATTCATTTGTCATATGGGTGAAAAGTAAAGGTAACAAAATATTTTGTAGGGGATATTTCCTATTGAGTTGAAAAAGGCAGCTGTAAGTTTTTAGAGGTTTCAAAAATGGAAATTATAATTTCTGTGTGCTAAGGCTCTTACATGAGAATTTGAGGGTGAGCATGAAAGAGGAGTTAGTAAAAAAATTACTGTGATTAGAGCTGCTTTCAAGACCAAAACCAACAAATGGCATGTACTTACTCTATTATGGCATAAAAAACAGTTCAGAATTTGACAGTCATAACCATGAATTAAAGGATCTTATTTTCAGATGTTTTAGTTCTCTATGTATTTTACAATTACACTTATGGCTATGATTGTCCAAGCTTGCTAAGAAAATGTAATAAAAGCCACAAACCAAACTCCACAACAAAAGAATGTAATAATGTAATAAAATCCACACCAAAACACCACAGCTGCACCTGGTCAGACCAAATTAAAAAGGACAGAAGGACAGATTGGTGAGAACTGGAAGGGGCACCACTGGCCTGAGAAATGGAGGAAAAGAGAAAGGCATACTGGAAGCTCATCAAGCAAGGCATGGTGGCATGTCTGCTAACTGGTAAGAGTACTGCAATAATTCCAGAAGGAAAAGAAGTGAATACAGAGAAATGCAAAAACCTTTCCTCTGTAGAAGACTTAATAAAAAAAGTCTGCTACACCCGTTGCCACGGGGCTCTGAAGCAATGGCTATCAAGACCTCTCTTCTGATCCCTCATGTGGGATGACTGCTACAGAATTTAAACCCCAAGATTTCTGAAACAGTAGCCAAATGAAAAACCCAAGCAACAAAAGTCTGGAAATTTCTATGCTTAAGTTGCAGCAACCCTCATTTTTTAATAGCATTACACTTTACTTTCACTTCATATATTCATATTTATATTTTCATATATGTTTTTGTTATTTATCATTACAATGATCATTAATAATTTCTTGTCATACACACATTGGTATTAAATAAACAAAAATAAATATTAGAAGAGTGAGTTAGTATCTAACTTGCTGGTTTCACTTTTCTGTATGAAAGCTACATAATAAAGCTCCCAGGGTTAATGGAAAAAGAGTGGTTTTTTTTGGTAGAGCTCCCAGGCAAATCCCTTCTCTCATCTTCCACAACCCAGGTGCACTCCTCAAGTGAGCTCACTAAGCTTCCACTCTCATCTGCTGGACCAATGACAGAGTATAAAGATAAGATATTCAATAATTGTTCATGCTTGCACTCTTTAAAAGTTAGAAACTGATAATGGCAGGGAATGTCAGGAAATAAGTGATTGTTGCTCCAGCCATACAGACTGTTGAAGATGTGGCACACTTGTGGTTACCTCAGATGCCATCACAAATTATTCTTCCTAATTTTTAAGACACTGTGATGTTGCTAAATATTCACTCATTCCTTTAAGCCTGGACGAATTATCTAGAATTTTGGTCCTTGTTTTGCTACACAGGCCAGTAAACCACAGTCAGAAGCAGATACTTGAAGAAAAAAGCAGCAGAACTCAATTAATTCTGATGTTTAGACTGAGTAGGAATTTCTAAGCCCCACTGTGGTTCAGTTACACAGCTCCAATGAAATCAAAATGCACTAGTCTAGCCTGCAGTCCAGTGTTATTCCTCATTGTGTCTGGCCTCACTTACAAAACACTTCAAACTTCATCTGCAAAGAAGCACAGCTGCCTTCAAAGGCATTAAGGCTTAAAAATCAGAGGAAGGTTCTTCCAAGCGTGTTTATTTGATCCAAAGCATTAACATGCTGACAGCTGTTGAGCTGCTTCATTTAGCTGTCACAACAGACCATGGAGCACCATAGTGAAATGGACACTTCTGTGTCTGACATCTGCCACTCCTCCCTTAACTGCTGCTTCACCACAAACATTCTATCGAATAATTGATTTGGCGAGGTGTATCCAACAAAGTGTCTTTTTTTAAGGCATTAAAACATCTGGGGTTTTGCACTGAAAGGTTCTGCTGAAAGTAGTAAAGTCCAAATAGAAGATTTTTAAACTGCCAGGTTTTGGCTATGACATGAGAAGGATTCCCACAGAAAGGTAACATGCCTCATGTAGTTAGGAAAGCATACCTTCTCTAAAAGAAGTTGAAAAGCCTTGCTAAAAATATTAACATTGTAAGCTTTAATGGAAATGAAAATTCTTAGGAAAGCTTCATCTTTACAGGGCTGTTCTTAAATCCAAAGTATCTGCAACTCAGTGGGAAACACAAGTAATATGAAAGCAATTTATAATGTTCTACAGCAGAGGCAGAATAGAGTAGTCTTAATATCCAGGGGAAAAAAAATCATCACAGTAGACAACTTTCCAAAAATTAATCCTGAGAAACACAAAGTTCTCAGGACTCTTAGAAGAGTTTGTAATGTCTGATCCAATGGACACATATGAAGTATTGGCTTTTGGCGTTATCCAAATGCCTGCCATTGATCTCCAACATCCTTCTTTGGAAACAGAAAATAAATAGAGGAAACTTACACTCTGCACCTTTATACATTTTACAGAACTGTTAAAATCCAAAATGAAATTAAAAACAATGAAAAGCATTCTTTCACAAGAAAGCAATACTTGGCTGGCAGTGCCTTTGGAGTGCATCCCTCAAACACTACTATATGATACTCCAAGGGTGTAGCACCTGATTAGGCTACTGGAATAATATCCTTTGGAAGTTTGCAATCAGATGAGATGGTAATTCCAAAATGGGAACTCTAAAGAAGCTGATTTACTGTGGATGGGAAGAAAAAAGGATGAGAAAGTAATGAAGATTGCTGACTTGTACATCCCACACATTACGACTTTTCTGTCTCATTGTAGAGATGTTCTACATGCCACTGGACCTAAACAATCTCATCTACCTTTAAAGTCAGATCTGTTCTGGGCAGGTTAAGCTAGGTGATCTCCAGAGCTTCCTTCTGGAGAGCATATAATAACAGGTGCCAAGACTGAGGCATCCAAACAGGAAAGTAGTTCTAGTTACAATATTTAAGTCTTATCAAAGTGCTGCTTTCATCTAGAGTGAGGTGCCATTTAAAATAATTTATAAGAAATAGGCATAGCAATACTGGGAGGAATGCAGGCAGGCAGGTGGGACTAGTCCTTGATTACTAAGAGCTTCCCATTACAGTAAGAATATTTTCATCCCTTTTTAACAGGCTGAGATCATTGCCTAAATTTACTCTATGAATAAGTACTTTCACAGGGCAATTTATCAACATCCTGAGATAAGTGGGATGACTTGCTCTATCCAGCTGGCCCTTCCTCTCCAATGACTACAGAAGGAAGAGAAAACTACTTCAGTCCAGAAGTCTGGCTTCTAGACAGACCAAACTCAATGACAGAAATACCATAAGTTACTGGCCAGGGAGGAACTCACTGGAGTAAGGGTCTCCAGCCCTCTCCTTTACACAGATCTGAAGGTGGCAGAGAAACATAAGCCACCCAAGAGCTGTAACTAGTCACTATTTAGAGGAAGAAAGAAGAAACATGGCTGCTGTGCGTTTATCTTGTGAAGTGTTAACTGTGAGTACATTACAAAGCCAAACTATTCAAAGCTAACACATGCACATCTTTCTTATCTGCCCTGAAAATAATTTGCAGGGTTAAATTCACCAAATATACTAATAGAGGCAACTCAATGTGCACCTTTAATATCTTCTTAGACTATTAGTTCTTGTTTTACTTAATTTCAGTTTTCCTCACAAGAATTACATCAGAGATATGGTAGGTGCATTATGTTTATCAATTATATTACCACTTAACTGTTTTATATCAAAAATTTAATGGAAAACTGAATTGCAGGGGTTTAGAATGGACTTTGAAAATGTTCCTAAGCAAATTATAGGTTGAAGCTTCAGGAAAAAAAACAAATTAGCTTTGTTTCTTAATTTACTTTTGTGCTTTTAAAAAAGAAACAAAGCCAGTGTAGATGTTGTAGAAATCTCTGCATCTACCAACATAAATGAAGACCCTCTTATTTTGGTGGTGTTATATAATATGCTTTACTACAGTCTTGCTATATGGGTTACTGTCACACAGGGACAGATCTGGCCCCAAGATAAAAGGCAGGCAGCCTGATGCTAAAAGGACATTTTAACTTTCTTAGACCCTCCCTGCCAACAAATCCAGGCCCATTTAAATGAAAAAAAACCACCACTATTTCAAGTGCATTCATGAAAACTATTCAACAGTCATCACTGAAAGGTTTGAGGTTTATACTGGCACACATCAGCGTAGAAACTGCTCCAATGTTTTTCAAAGATCAACAGAGCCGGAGTTCTGCATTCACACATTTTAAATGTTCTTCTTATAGTGGAGATTTTCATCAGCTGCACAGCTCTGCAAGTTGGCATAAGTTCTTGTTGCACTGCCACGGGCTAAATTCAAAATCCTAGCTTCACACTGATGGCAAACTACAATTAGTACTGTTACTACACTGGAAAAAAAAAATCACGAAATTCGCCATTTTCATGCTCACACAAAATTTACCTGGAAAATGTCCAACTTTTCTCACTTCTGTTCACCTCTGCTAATTTCCTTCTTTGGATTTCACATGAACTGCTATATTTTATAAAAGGAAAAAGAATGCCCAGAAAAACAAATTTGTGTAAAATTTGACATTGGGACAAAACTTAAAATTTCTGATTCCTTTACACACTCATGGAAATGTCAAACAAAAGATACAGGCTATCATTCCAGACAACAAATAATGTTCATATAATTAAATATTTTGTTCTGGATATGACCTAGTGTCAGTCATTCAAAGAACAACAGATGAAATCTATACCTTATAATACATGTTTTAGTTGTTTGTGTCTGGACATAAGAAAAATAATTTATCCAGTGCAAATGTTCCCATTATTCCTACAAAAAAGTAACATACTTCTGACCCATTCAATATCCTCCTACAATGAGTTACATTACTAAAATAAATATATTACAATAAACTAAATGACAGCAGTAGAATATTCTATCTTACTTTTCTAAATTTGCTTTAGATTACCTCAAGTACTCTCTAAATTCCTTGTAATTTACCAAATAATATTAATCACAACAGTGAAGCCAAAGTATTTTCAAAAAGAAAAGAGTTTGCACAGTAAAAGCCCTTTAAGTGTTGTTTGAGTATCCTGTAGTAATTAAGGTGAAATTCCTTATCACATAATCCAGTTGTAGGTCTAAATATATTATTTTATGCTTGGAAGTTCTCCTCCAAGATCATACATGAACATTTAGAAGATAATAGTCTAATTATAAATAATTTTAAGTAAAAGTCTTCTGTGTCCTTCTTATCTGATATGTTCAGATCTTTTCCAAATTCTTCTTGAAAATACCCACAGTTTGGTATGCCTCGATACATGTTTGGAGGAGAAGAAAATGGGAAATTCATCAGTTTGCAACTAACAGTAACTTATTAATAGCTTCCATACTCTGATGTGTTTGAACAATAACTAGAAGAATGCCTAAAGGGGATATAAGAAGTCATTAAATGCTATAATACACAGAGGAGCAGTGATGACTCTAGCCCTCTCTTTGTCCTGTGTCTACCTGTGAGCCATGCTCAGGTAGGAATATCAATATCTTGCCCATAATTCTGAGCTGTACTTGAATGAAGAGACATCTACATTTGTGCTCCAGTAAAGGCTGGGAAGGAGATGTTTGATTTGATGACACCTATGGGTATAAAGCAAGAAGGAGAGCTGAAAAATAAGTCAGAGGTATATCTGTGATGAGGAGGATGCCAAAGGACACAAGAGTCACTACAACAAGTCACTTGAACAGCTATACAGAACAGCACACAGCCATAAAGATTAACCCAACAACTCATGGGGAAGAAGCTGAAGAAGCTGGTTGCTACTACTATGTGAAACTCAGGCAACATTACAACCAGAAGCCATGAGTTTAAGAGCAAGTACTGTGTCCTACAGAAAGTTAGGACTGAACCCTATAGACATATCTGACCTTTCATTCTTGAAATCAGGCATTAATGCCATTCTCAATGCACAAAAAAAAAAAAAAAAAAGTCAAATAGAGTTGACAGCATGAGAGAGAACTAATAATTGAGGATAAAAATTCTGCCCATTTCCATGTAAAAGGACAGAAGTGTTGCAAGAGATTAGCCTTGCTAAGTCATGACTTCCTCATTGACCTCAAACACAGGAAAGGAGCTTACCAACTAGGTCAGATCACTAAAGAAGGGCATAAAAGAATGGCACAAACAGCTGGAGCACAAGCAAAGAGGTCAAGACACAGAACATGACTATAAGAAACAAAGGAACCCTATGATCACAGCTGAGCAGAGATCAGGTCAGGCAAACTTCTGAAGCCAATCTGCCAATAGCCTGCCCTTAAAGAGAGGGCTCCAAAACACCAAAGAACTTGCATTATCTAAACATGAAGTAGAACAGTATATTTCTTTTTTTCTAAGAGGAAAGCGTCAGACTGGTCAAATGAGATAGATACAAAAAAGCTTTGAAATTAAGTTCCTACCACATATTTGCATTCTTCCTCTTCAGTCTTTGAATCCAGTAGCTGCTTTGCCCTTCCTAGGTTATGACTACTCCTGTCTCCTTCTGACCCCTGTGCCTATCCTCTGTCTGTCTCCTAAGCTTCCCTCTCCTCACTTGACCTGTTTCAAAACCAAGATGCCACAGTCTACCCTCCAGAAACATGTCCCTCCCTCCATGTTCTTAGGAAAGGACCAAATAGCCTTTTTAAGAAATAATTCCAAGTTCAAGCAACCACAAGAATTACGCAAGCTATTAAACACGAAGTATCTAGGCAGTAAGATGTGAATAAATAAATCAGGTTCTACAACTAGAAAGACTACATGAGCCAATGGTTCAGAGAGAATGCAGAGAAGATGCAGAGAAAGCCAGAGAACTTTTCTTGCATTAGTCTATATGAATGAGATCTATCTGTATCAAGCTGAATAAACAATAACAGTCAGAGCTCAAATAAGAACAAAGATTATTAATTACATTTTTCAAATTTAATTGGCCTGATAAGTATCAGTGAAGATATATTTAAAAATAGTTCAACTGACATGAGGACTGATAGCAGCTCTGTGATGTCTCATGTCTATGCTTTGAACAGTGAGAAAGAGGAGCTGAGAAACCACAGACAAGTCAAACTGAACCTCATACTCAAGAACATTTCTGGATAAAGCAATTGTGTGCAGCTATATGGTAACACAGACATAAGTGGCAATCAATATGAATTTGTTAAGAATGAACTGACAAAACAATCCAATTTCTTCCTGTGTTGTGGCTAAAAGGCCTTTTTAGAAGAAGAGGAGTGATTGTCATTCATCTTGACTTCAGCAAGTCACAATGAAATCTGAAAACAGAAATTAGATAACTGTACCACAAAGGACCAATGTTTCACTGTCAAATAGAAAGATGCATTGTATGGTGCTTCAGAGGGTCTGTCCAGGGTCTAGTCTTTTTTCAGCATTTCTCTTAACAATCTAGATGATAGATAGAAGAAAACATTGCTAACAACAATAGGGATTGCAAGTATGTTGGAGGACTGGTGAAAGATTCAAACAGGTTTTAACAAACTGAAGAAACAGTGCTTACTCAAGATAAGATAAAAATAAGTTAGTAATCTGCTACTAACTAAAAGGAACAGGGGGTGACACCTGGGGGTTATTTCTGATCTCTGAATCACAATAATAACACTGCACAATGATTTTAGTTATTTAAGGAAATGCACACACAGGAGATGTTCAACAGAAGATCAACAAGAACTATCAGAGGCAGAAAACCTAAGGCACAAAAGAAAAACAACAAGAAGGAAAGATTCTGTTCTCCATACCAGTGATGGCCAGAACAAGTAATAATGAGCTCAAATACCAACCAGAAAGATCCAGCATAGATTTTAGGAAAATCACTCAATTGAAACTAATAATGAAATACTGGAAGAGATTGTCAAGGGTAGCTATGGGTTTTCCATCACTGATGATCTACAAAATAGAACTGACAATCTGATTCTCCTGGGACACAAGGATGGCTTCTCCAAGTCTCTTTCAAGGCAGATTTCCCAAACAATAAATGGCTATCGCCTTTCTTAAGGACATTCTATCAAATACATAAATTTCCTTTGTATAAACACAATTTGTTGTACAACAGGCACTGATGCAACATTTCTTGCTCTAAATGAATTTATGGATGTGGTAGTCCCAAACATGAGAAAACATTGGTGGCATCTTTGACAGCAAAAGTAGGGTGGGGCAAAAAAATTACCTTAAAAAATAAACAAAGCAGGAGACACATTTTAGTTTTGATCTTTTAGCAAAATTACATTTACCCCCCCCCCATCAATTTTTCCCTTACCAATAAAATGTTTTCTAGTAAGGGTCTGGTTCTAACTGCTAAGTATGAATCTCCAGATTCAAAGTTTCCAGCCATAAAATAGGATCATTATTAGACTTTACCCGAGAATTTTCCCCGATGATGACCTGTTGCTATAGAAGTCAAACTCCAGAGCAAAGCTGGAAGGAAGAAGTATTATATCATTAATCACATCACTAATACAGCCCTAATAAGCTGAGGTTCATAACCTCTGGATGCTGATGGAATCAGATAAAACTGCTCTGACCAATGTTTTAATCAACTACAATGTTTGCTGAAGGCCATGGTAGTGTAGCTTATAAATATATAGATGCTTTATTCACTTTACAAGTGAAAACACAAAATAATAACTGAACAGACTCAATAGAAAAACCACTAACTTCAATCCTTGGAATGTTTCAAAGCCAAAGGAATTTGGAGGCAATGATGAGATGCTACAGCAAAGCTTCCTTCATTAAAATTGTTGTGAAATAATTTCCAAGTATCAGGATGATACAATACCATTCCTTGTTAAGCTTCAAAACTTCTGTCACAGAAAATTTGTGATATGTATCCAATTAAATTTGTGGCATATATCCTATATATATATATATATACACACACACACATACATGTGGAAGCTCAGTACACCATTCTGCATTGTGGCACCCATGCTGAGTACATCACAAGCAAGCAATACCACAGCAGTTCAAAATAATGCAAGATAATAATAGAAAGGAAGATGGAAAATGAATTACAGAGAAGACATGACAGGTGAAGTCTCCAGACAGAGATTCTCAAAACAATTACACTCAATTATTCACCCACTACCAAAAGCATCTGCTGAAGAGCAAAAGAATCCTAAGGTAAATGATTGCTATTGCTTCTAATGTATCAGACTAGAACATGCCCTGTCACAAGCACACACTTATGCTCATACTGGTTTTCCTTCCCATGAAGGGTCTCAGTAGCAAGCCTCCTTCTGAAAACCATGTGATTAGACACCAAGTTTTTTGCCTTATGTTTTGCTGATAACAACTCAATTTTCTCAGGTAATTCTCTATTTTGATTTAAGAAAGAGGACAACAGGATTTTTTTTTCCCATAGCCTAAGTCATGTATAAAATTATTATTATAAAATCTCTAGTCAAAGGCAAAACTATATAATCTCTTATCAAAGTCACAATTATGAAATTTCTTATTCAACTTACTTAAATAAAGAAGTGCTTATGACATGCTTTTGGTCACAAAAGGCTTTTCATTCACAGTTATTGTTGGCTTCAGTTAATGTTATGTATTATTGACAACCCTGAAACGTATTCAGATACAGTTTCACTGTAGGGAGGGTATCAGGAGGATGGAGCCAGGTGTGGTGTCAAGCCACAGGACAAGAGGCAAGGAGCAGAAACTCATGCCCAGGAAGTTTCACCTGAATACAATGAAGAAATTCTTTACTCTGGATACCTGAACACTGGAAGAGATTGCCCAGAGGTTGAGCTCCTCCCTCATTGAAAAAATTCAAGAACCATCTGGTTGCAATCCTATGCCATGAGCTCTAGGATGACCCTGCTTGAGCAGGGAAGCTGGACAGATGAACCACTCTGGTCCCTTCCAATGTCACCCATTCTGTGATTCACTCCACCAAATAACCAAACAACTTAAAAAACAAAACCAAACCAAAACACAACCAAACCAAAGACCTCATCCAATAGGCTATGTCTTCATACTGCAAATTATCCTTAGACAGCAATCTGGAAATCAGTCTTTGATACAGATGTGTTAGGAATAACATAGATATGTGATTACAGAGTGGCTTATAAACAGTTAATAAATAATCTGGAAACTATTTCTCCTAGTCATTTTTCAGAGTAAAATTGACAAATAATTGCTACCAGAATGGCAATGAAAGAATTATATACATCAGAGAAAATCCAGCTCTTTCCCATAGTTATATAAATCTGGCACAATTGAAACTTAAAAAAAAAAAACAAACGAAAAAAACAACACAACAACAACAAAAAAAAACAACCAAAAAAAAAACCAACCCCAAAAAACTCTATTGAGCTAAAGTGTAAACTTAAAACCACAAAAAAGAAGAGGAACAAGTCTACAAAAGGTGCTGTATGATGTTCTTTTGATCAAGAGGTGTAGTCCACAGTGTCCAGTAATTCAAAAAAATGTAGTTATACAGCTTTTACACATTAACTTTTTTTATTACATATGCTTGTTGACAGAATTCAAGATTTTCATTTAAATCCCTATCTCCTATTTGAATCTATTTTTTTACTTTAATGCTTTTAATTGAAATTACTAACACTGCACTTAATTGAGGTCTCCTCTGAGCTTCCCTCTGAGACCAAGGAATGGGTTTCTTTAAGCTGAGTTAGTTTAGTGGATTCTGATCACAGGACAGAAGTAGCCTCAGCTCCCCACTCATCCTATGTCTGGTGAAAAACAGACCCATGAGGGAAAGCTATTATTTATCTACACTAGCATAACAGGAAAGAAGCTAGCATCCAAATTCCCCATATTTACTCCTGGCTGCATTTAGGGTCAGAAGGAAGAAGCAAACTAAAGATGTCAAGTGATGTAGCTCTAACTCCCAAGCACTCAAGGAGAATTTTATCAGGCTGAATATGCTCTCTCCAGGTCTCACAGCAATATTAAACTAATCTAACAGCAGAAGGACTCTAACTATTCAACCTATTTTGTATTCAGTGTATGCTCTCTTAATTGTTTCCAATTACTTGCCTTCTTTTCCTGGAAACAGGTCGTGCTTTCCAGTGCTTGGCACCTATTAGCAGCGGCCTCAGCCACTGGAAACACAGTGGCTACATTTCTGTGCATCCATCTGTGGATGCAAGACTTGATTGCATGAAGCCATGCTCAACTTGCCCAAAACTTGCAGTTTCACTCTACCCAATGAAGGAACCTGGCTCATTTTTCCAAAAAATAAAGAATTACCTTCTCTCATTTTCCAAGAGCCTGATGGAGCTTCTCTCAAAAAGAGGTGGATCTTTTCAGTTTGCTGATCTGGTCTTTTATGTCTAGCCAGGAATCCTTATTTGCACTGGACAGTGCATTTTTTTTGTAAGAAACTTTTTTTTTTTTTGTAAATGACTAACTAATGTTATTTACTTACACATTCATCATTCTCCTAAAACAGTAATTTTAATCTGCATGTTAAAACTTACCTGTGGAGTAAGCCAAGTAACTTAAAACAACAAAACTTCCAAAGAATATGGTTCAGTGCTCAAACTACTGTCTGTAGCTTTACTCAACATCAGACATGTGATTAGGAGATGTGATATTGTATTTATGTTTATATTATTTATATAATATTTATGTCTAGTTACAATTTCTTTCCCTTTCCTACCTGGATGCATTTGAATGAACTTTCAAGTGTATTGTGCTTCTCTGGTTAGTAGAGGAAGTTTGTTTATTCAGTTTAGAAGATAATCTGAGTGATGCCTGGAAGTGGGTATTAGAGAGACCTGGGATATAAAAAGTCTCCTTCTCATTTTGTTCATTTTCTCTTGGATAAAATCAGTCATATTACATGCAATGTCTACTCGGAACTTCTAAACAAACCCTTACATTCATGTTATGAATCTGATTCACTTAAGCTTGTTCTTTTAAATAACACCGCTTTTTTTTTTTTTTCCAAGCAAAAGATGCCTACATGACTTTAACAACAGATGATGGGTTAATAGAATCACAGAATTATTAAGGTTGGAAGAAGACCTTTAGGATCTTCAGTCCTTCTTAGGTAAGTTCAGTCTCACAGGCCTGTAATTCCCCAGATCCTCTGTCTTTTTGTAGCTGGGGATCACATTTGCTACCTTCCAGGCACCTGGGACCTCCCCAGTTAGCCAGGGCTGACGATAAATGATGGTTAGGTGGCTCGGTGAGCACTTCTGCCCCTCCCTCAGTACACTTGGCTGGATCCCATCCAGCCCTCATGAGTATCAAACTGATGTAGCAGGTCACTGACCATTCCCCCTACATCACGGGGGCTTAATTCTTCTCCCCAAGTGTCTTCTGATAAGCACTTCAGGTACCTTTCTTCCTATGAAAAGCTGTAGTCTCTAGCAAAATGTACTGCTTGGTAAGAGATCTGAATGTAATAACAAAGAATTGTGAAGGGCAACCACTACCTTGCTTTCCTGTTTTTAACTGATGCTTCAATTAAACAACTCATCTTGGTAATAAGATTGATTTATGGTGATTTAGAACAGAAGTTAATTTTTTTAAATTAATCCCAGGATATTTATAATAATAATAGTAGTAGTAATAAGAATAATAATGCTGCCTCACCAGTATTCCTGGTTTAACATACCTCAGCTGAGTAAGTACGCCCTACACAGAAGCCATACAAAATGTCACCTGTAAACCACAAGACCTTTGGTTTCTCCTGTACTGGCAGACATGCCAGGTAGCTTTCACATACTTACAGTGCAGCAAGGTTGAAAAATAGATTGCAAGGACAGAGCAGTACAAATCCCCATAGAGAAGCACAGTGGTCAGAGTAGTAATGAACATGCAACTGCTTTCACCGTAACTTTGATGGCCAAGACAGGAGAGGTTGGGAAGGAAAAGAGGATAAGTCTCTATTATCTATCTGAAGACAGTCTTCGCTTCGGTCTTCACTGAACAAGGAAATATTATTTTGGTTTGCTTTGCCCAGAAAAGCACTTCAATATATTATTACACTTTCACTAAAGAAACCAAATGAAGCCTCCTCAGACTACTAGCAGCCAGGGGGATCATTCCTATCTCCTACAGTTTCTAATGTAAATTCAGTCTCTGCTCATTTACTACTGAGAATTACCTACTAGCAAACAAACAAGCTCTGAAGCCTGAATGCTCTCTAAGAGGTGGGGGCTCTGTGCCTCTCAGGAAAGCAGCACGTGCCAACACGCCACATGATGTGATCTTCTACCAATGCTTTTCTTTCACCATCTCTGGCAAATAAAATAGTTACACTTTTAACATTAGCAGGAGCCACTTCCTGACACTAAGGCAAAACCGAACTGGTCAGCTGATTCCAAACAAACACCAGCTCCCATTCCATATCCCTACTGATAAGGAACTGTCACCTCATAGAGGAGTGAGCTGGAATATTGCATGAGAAAGTCCTCCTCAACCTGACACCACACCTCTTCCACACTGGTTCCATCTTTACCATGTAACAGATCACACATACTAACTTTGAGGGGAGCGAAACTTGAAGACAATGAACAGAATATGAAGAACTTATTCCAGTGAGTTTCTGTTTATAATCTTTTATTAAAATGCATGGCTTCTTGCTCATCTGGCCCAGTTTACAGTTAAAACCTCTACAGTCATCCTTGGACTGCCACATCTTCTAGGTGGCTCCAGATTCTCCTCAGAATTTTTTTCTGTACTCTTTACACTCCACCTTCAACATGTGATTATTTACATCTGCAGCAAGATCTCAGAAAGGTTGTTAACTTACACATTTTAGCTTCATACTTCATCTTAGGTATTAATTATTTCTTTGAGCACAGTGGTCTTAATTACCTGTGCTGGCAGTTTAAGTGGGGTAAAGCTTTATTTCCAACATATGGCCAAAAGATGGTAACATATTCTGTCTCTCCTCTGTTAAAATTAAAAAAAAAAACAAACACAAAAAAACAATTAATTGTTTAGTATATACAGGAATTGTATAGTACATAAAACTACAGCTATTCCTCACTGCATGAGAACTTGCCTAGCTGCACAACAATACTGTTACCATAGAATAACTGCTCAGACAATCTCCTAATCCTGAAGTAATGTCATCTGGGAAAAAAAAAATAAAGAATATGAAAAACAATGGTAACATTATTTATCTAATTAAAGAAAGAAAGCTTTTATGGCCACCCCAAGCAAAAAGGTTTCACTGATACAGGCATGTTTTACCATGCAGCCTGGATTCCACATCAAACCACGAGTTAAAAATGCATCTTCTCTTCAATATAAAACCACTATCTACAGCAAAGTACTCCCTACTATTTCTCCTGGTCCACAATTACAGACTAGTTTGTGCAATTCAAAGAAACAGTAAAACCAATTGTAGCCCTGAGACCTAGGAATTATGCAAGGAGAAATCCTAACAAATCAACCCCTTGACATCAGGAATGCATAAAAAAGACATTATAAGTCCTTATATAAAATTTATATTTTTAAAATGGTAAAAAGGTTGAAAAATATAAGCCAGAATTTTTTTACATACTGGTATGATACAAATTGACCTCTGCTGTTTTAACAGATCTGATTTTGAGGTTTGATTTCAACCCTTTCATTCAATTTTGAACACTAAATTTTATTTTTTTGCAAAAAACCTGGAGGAAAAATAGTCAAAATTCTTCCTTTCATTTACTAGAATTTTTCAGTTCAGCACAGTATTATGGAAAAAATATGAGAATGATGATATGGAACAGAAATTTCCCACATGCTCTTTTTGCAAAGTAGAGACAATAGTGATACAATGTCAATAAGAAAAAAAAATTAAGCAGCCCTTTTTAAGTTGAAAGCTTCCCTATGCATTGTCTCATAAGCAAATTCATAACTAATGCACAAACCTTTCCTAACAGATCACCAGCTGTTGGCTTGGTATATCCCTGAATGATTTGAATTGGCCTGAATGATTTGGATTTCAATTTCTTTGCTAAGCATTGCAACAAACATTTATTCATGTAATTAGAATTTCAGGCATGCCAGATACTTCCTCAACCATCATTGAACAAGTCATGAAAGAAGCTAACATGTCCCACGTTAAATATATGTCCATCCCTAGTGGGATGAAACAGATTGGGAAATGGCATTCCCTACTATAGACTTGGCTCTGCCTCCCACAGCAACATTGAGAGCTGGAGCAGAATCAGCTAGAAAGGGAACAAACTGATACTGCAAATGCAGGGCAGAGTAACCAGCAAGGAATGGGGTAAAACAGGGATTCGCAGAGCTCAGCAGTGAGCCGAGCTTTGCCCCCCAGTCCTGAGGTGCTGGTTACTGACAGCTCCTTCTGTGAGGCAAGGACAGGAGAACAAAGAACTAATTGAAAAGAGGACCAAGATCCCTAACATGTCAGCAGAGGACCAAAAGCCTGTGTTGCTCTGCTCCCTGCTGGAAGGCCAATGGCTGTACTTCGGGTAACACTGGTCTCCCTCCTCTTAGCAGTAATGGCCTCTCCTCAGCTCTCTTCTGTTAACAGAGGATATGCAGCAAGTTGGGCAAACATCTGCCCCAGGCTCAGTGTTGTTGTTGCCTCAACACCAGTGCCTAGAGCCAAGCCCTGGCTCAAGGCCACAGGGAAGCACTGGAGTTCAGATTTCAGCATGAAAGGATGACACCAAAAGGATTATATGGATTATATCCCAGATATCACCTTCAGCCTCTGCAAACTTTTACAGTTGGACCTGGCAGAGGGGGCATAACATGATCTAGTGTGAATCCTTCATTCCAGCTAGGGTATAATTATATGGTTCTGCTTGACAATGTGACATAGCAGGGGCAATGAAATATCCATTTCACAATGAGGCCAGAATGACATGGCTACTATGGATGGTTAGGCTACTTAATTTATGCCTCAGAACTCATTTGAATTCATTAAGCATTGTCTACTATATTCAACCTTGCTACAGATAGCGGCTTATAAATTTTATAAGAAATAAACAGTTTAGGCATGGGCAATTTATTTCTTCCTGCAATCAGACTATCTTTTGTGAAATTGCACACTATGGACAAATACTTACAATATCTAATGTATAGAAAGCATGAAAACCAAAGACTTCAAACTGTTTCAGAATGGTAGACAGAAGCAAATACATTAGAGGAAGAATAAAAACAAACAAACCAAAAGAAAACACTTAAGGTATGGAAGAAGATGCCTCAAACAGTGAAGATTAATGTTGTACAAGAAAGCCACTTATCACTTTCTGTGCTTTCTGTATTTGAAAAATAATTAATCATGGG